>JARVJO010000269.1:17767782-17782393 GCA_031762555.1 Cynodonichthys magdalenae
TGTGGAGGCAGTGCTTATAAGGCTGAGTTCACCTGAAACTCCTCAGACTAAAGAAGTCTCTTGGAGGAGAGACAAAAAATTTCATTAAAGAAGCCATCCAGAGGACCTACTTAGTTTTTTCCTTTTAACTTTAGGTTTTCTTTCATATTCCGAGTCGTGTGTTAGTTCCTCAGTTCTGTGTTGTGCGTCTTTGTTTTCCAGAGTTGATGAACCATAAGTAAGTAGTTTGGCTGCCATGTCAGAATTTTGATTTCTTGCTAATAAATAACGTTTTTTCTTTATTCCGAGCTCTTCAAATTTTCTGTTTGCAGCCTGGATTGCAAAATCTTCCTTAAAATTTGACAAACGCTAAATAATATTTAAACTAAACAACACTTTAGTCTTTTATTGCACTTATTCTATCTTCTACAACTGCACCAGAAACACTCCAGATTACAGGTTTTGATGCCATTTTGGAATTACCAAATAACCTTCAAATTTGACAAATACTTGAAAATGCTATAATGATGGAAAGTTAGATGTTTATATAATTACTCTAGCATGAAGTAGCAAACTTTTGATGCGCAAAGTTTTTTGTGGAGTGGGTGGGTGGGGGTCGGTATTGTGTAAGAAAAGCTGAAAGTCTGGAAAAGCATTTGTAGAAAACAAGAGTGTCACTATCAGATATGGGTGTAAAAAAATCACAGTAATTTTTTGAAGTATCCTGTTTTAATTATCCATCCATTATCTGAACCTGCTACTTCCATTCTGGGTCACAGGGGTCACTGTTGCCCATGTCCAACAGTTACTGTGCGAGGGGCAAGATAGACCTTGGATAGGTTGCAAGCCCATCTCTGGCCCACTTTAACTAGACTTTGCATATTTTTACACAATGTCACATCATCTCATAACAGGTAAGACACTAATTATGCATAAGCCTACAGAAACCCACTTCCAAAAAATTCTGAGCTATTACTTTAAGTCCTGTTTACTCCTCTTAAAATGCAGATGTTGGTAATAAATCCTGTGTTTGCTCATTTATTTGGGAGGACTGCACCTTGCTTTATTAAACTCATCTATCACTCAGGGCTCCTGAATCAATGGGATGCAGAGGAAAGCAGCGTCAGCACAGAGGCACGTGGGGAGAATACCAGCAGCCTGTACGAATTAGGGAGGAGAGAAAACTCTGGGGTACATCAAAGGATCTGTCACACACAATATGAATGTGTGGTGATGATGGTCAGGTCCTTAACTGCAATATTATGGGGGGAAATAAAACTTTCCTTGCAGGAAAAGTAAAGCATCAGGTGTATGTAAACACAAACCTTATTGCAGTCATTAATTACACCCAGTCTGCATTTCGTATTCAGATATGCGCTGTAATCCCGTATGGTGTTCATGTTGGGAAACCAGGGGTGAACTGCTTCAAACGAAGCCCATCTGGAGAATCCCTCCCAGGGATTTACTCTCCTGTGGAAGGAACATCAACCTCGATTCCACATCTGCCATATCCGCCGCCCAGCCTTCCAGGAGCTTGTTAAATAAGTCTGCCTCAGTCTGTGGACCTGAGCTAAAGGAATACAGAGAAGATCTGGCTCAGCAGAGGGAAATGAGAAACTGTGGGGTGATGAAAGTTAGAGAGGAAAGTGAGAACACAAGAGTAAAGATTTCCTCTGCAAGCTCAAGTCGAGATTGATTTGAACTTTTTTTGTGTGTATTTTGCTGCTAATCGGCCAAATGTCACAGTTTCCTCTTCAGATGGAAGTCGCTCTGTTTGAGAGGTAGCGTGTACAAAAAAAAATGTCAGGACAGCTTTCATCCATGCTTCATTTAGCACTGGGAGCAAGGTTTCAGTCACAATAATCAATGTCCATCTATCTGTCAGTGATTTGTGTGTGTGTGTGTATGCCAGACTCTGTTTGTTTATCCATACAACAGGAACAGCTGTGGACTTGACACCGAGTCAAGCTCCGTCGCAAAGTAAGGTTTTGTTGTTGTAAAGCATACAAGCTGTGGAGTGAATGTGTCTCGTTGAAGTAAACGGCATATGATGGGGAAAAATCTGTAATCAGAGTGAACAGATGAGAAAGTTATCTCTGCTAAGTGCACTGACACAGCACTATAACATAATTGCATTTAAACTAGGGTAGTTAGATAGATATGACTTATTTTTTAGCTCTTCTGTAAAAGAGTCACGGAGAAAAAAAACATTTCACCTGTTGTAGATAGCACTTTGAATGTTTTTTTTTTTTTACAAATTAAGTGAAACATGTCAGCAATGGAAATTTTTTCCATCTAGCCTTGCATGCTGGAACCAGAGTCTAAATCAGAGCCAGAGGAGAATGAAGACGACCGAACTGTAGTTCGTTTATCGAGACCTTATTTGGCAGTTCCATTGCAAATAATTTGACATAATAGCTCAGAAAACATCATCGAAAATACAAAAAAAAAATGAACGAGTTGAAAAATAGGACCCAAACAAAATATTAAAGGGGCAATGTTATGTGTTTCTCAGGCATATATTTAAATTCTTTAACATAATAAATTAACTATGTCACCTTTAGTTGTTATTAACATGCTGTTTATATAGAAAATAAACTTGACTTCTCATCATATCCGTTTCTAAACACCTTGAAATTGGTCTTTGTCTCTTTAAGAACCTCCTTCTGCTTCTGTCCCGCCCATTTCAGCGTCATCACAGCAACGTCTCGACAGGATTGTTTACAGCCTGGAGCAGACTTTGTTGTAACAATAAAAAAAAGAAGCAACATTATAAAATATCTGTTTTGGAAAATTGCATCTCAGGATACATATGAACCTTATTGTCAGACCGGAAAGCATGTTTTCTGAAGAACCGGAGTGATTACAGAGAGGACGTTTCAGCTGGTAAGATTATTTCAGTCATCCTCAAAGTCACACGTACTGATTGTAATATAAGTTCCAAATCTGAACACATAGACCAAACAAGGATGTGAACAAAACAACGTGAGTTGTTTTTCAGCTTAACTGCAAAGGAAAACGGTGTTTGTTTACTATAACTGTGCTGAAAGACTGAGTGTGCTCGGGGGTTGGGGGGGTGCAGAAGCTTGGCGTAGTTTACTTGGCATCTGAAAATACATTTCCTCAAAGGTATCTTTAATCTAAAAATGACTGGAGGGAGAAGAGGTTAGTAATGGAGCTCAGCAGACACGGTTTTCATCAGATGTTTGTTAGTTGTTGCTGCAGGAGTCGCGAGGTGGGGAGGTGTGCTCTGTGATGAGGAAGCCGGTTCAGAGACCCAGGCCAGAGGAGGTGATATTACCAAAAGGCGGTTCTAGACCCAACCGGTTGTTTTTGCTCTCCTGCCTGGCTGCCTCAGGACAGCACAGGATTTCTCAAACATGCATGAATGAGTCAAAGCAAGACTCTGAACATGCTTTTGATGAGAGGATAACATTATAACATGAGATAAAACTCAAAAATGTTGATTTTACATGATATTGCCACTTTAAGATAGCAATGCATCACAGGCAAAGACTAAATTCAACTTTTCTGCACTCCTAGAGACTCCAAGTACACAACAAAATCCATTTAATGGCTAAAAATAAGGACTTTGTATTATATGTCAACTTTAAACAAGAAGTAAACCATGTTGATCAAACCACCTTTGTGGAAAAAAAGCTGTTATCAATCCAGTCAGAATGAAACTCTATTTGCCCAAAGTGAGGTCTTTTAAAGATCTATCCAAAGATTTTTCTTTGGTATTCTATGACTGTTTGGCATTGCGGTTCTGTATCTTTAATTAAATCTTTAGCAAAGCTGGCCGGTAGAGGCAGTATGAGGTCAATTAAGATAGTATATCAGAAGCTTTGGTTTTAGGTGTTTGTCAGTAAAACTAAGTTGGCCAAGAACAAAGTATTCTAATTGAGTGTCAGGATAAGGAGCAACAACATTTCTAGGCTCTGACTGGAAAAAGTTGGCAGTGTTTTTATATCATAAATGTTTTTAATGAAAGTTTATACTTGATGGAGCAAAAAGGAAAGAAGTGTTTCTGAGTCCACACAGAGGATTCATTAATTTAAAACATGGAAGCAACATACAGTTTATGACTTATTATATGACAATAACTCCAACTTATTCTATCCTTACTCTGTTTTGAGTAAGCAACAAAAGCCAACATAACCAATACATTTTTACAAAAAATTTTTGTTAAAAAGGACATAAAAGCCCTCAATGTTGACAAAACAGTGGAGGTTCCTTGACCTTCTATTTTAACATTTGGATGACTTAGACATGGTCTTGTTAAATTTTTCCAAAATAATGCAACTATTTTATTGACTAAGATAGCTCCAACTCCATAATTTTTCATTGTAAGATGATGCTAGTCCAAAACTGGGGCCTGAGAGGCAGCGAGTGATGTGAAATGTTTTACCACATATTTTATCCGAAAGCAGGACTACACTTTTGGAACATTTTGTTACTACTGCCCCAGTTTTCATAAAATTCTAAAAAAAAAAAAATAACAATCTCAATGTTAATTTTAGTTTATTTTTTTTACTTTTGCACTGAACCAAATTAGATAAAGTTGGAGTTTGCTCTCTGTGGTGACCCCTGAAGAAAGGAGCAGCTGAAAGAAAAACACCAACATTTAGCATGGCATCCTCAACTTTTAAAATAAAACATAGTCCTCTATATTATGACATAACATATGTTGAAAACCTTCTGACATTTTATTAATTCCGGAGGGTTATATCTGTAAAGTCTAAATATTCCCTTCTCGCCGCGCTCAGGTGTTGTTGATAAAAGGCAACCGTGCAGAAACGGTTGTGGGACGAGTAAGAAGCCAAGTGCATCATCATCTATCAGAGCTAACAGGAACACCCCGGGGCATGTTGCAACAGCAGCACACACTCAAGCTGTCAGGGAGGCCTTGTCTGCGTATATCAAAGGGTCAACACCCTCATGAGCTTAGCTCCATGGAAGGTCAACACACGCATCACTCCTGTGGCTCTTATGTTACCATCAATCACGGCTGCAGTTCAATTCTACTGCAGGCAAGTCAATTTTTACAGCCAGTTATGCCATTAAAATAGTATAATTGCACATAATAATCACAAGGCCCAACAGAGACGCACAACAACCTGAACACTAAATGTATTCTGCAAAGAAACATGATGGATTACATCATGTTTCCCACTGGCTTCATACGAGTGCTTGGTAAATATTAAAGCAAACAAGTCATCATTATCTCGCACTGCGTTCAGATCATTCAGTTGGTGTTTCCACGTTGTTCAGAACGGGCCCTGAGCCATGCCGCGATGAGTGCTTAAAACAAACGTCGTAGAAATGGTTAGAAAAGCTTTAATTTCAGAGACTTGAGGACTTCTGTTAGTCTTAAAGGTGCCACAAAGCTTATGCATAAATCATGCAATCATCATCAATGCATATTCAGGAAAGCTGTATCGCCCTGCTTCTCTATGGGAGATAAGAGGGAGCCCAGACTCTGACAAAACCCAGCTGATTGTAATGAGCCTTTTTGTGGCTTCCTGCACTAACAAAACAAGCTGAAATTAATCATGATACCACCCTCCTACTGCGGCGAGTGAGCCTATAACGCTTCCATCGACACACCCAGTCGTAAATTGGACCCCAAGACAGACATCGCCTAAGACGCAAAGAGAGCCAGGCTCTGAAAATCTTTCATTTACGTCACTCTCAGAAATGTATTTATTTATTTATTTTATTTATTTATTTATTTATTTTTGAAAGAATATGTTTTCAGTAATTGGCTTGCTTTCTATGAAACATGAATCAAATGGCTTCAGTTTGTTTGTTGAACCATCTGCGGTGAAAGGCAGCAGATAAGGCAGAAGGAAGGGGGGAATCAACAGCAGCAGAAGTACGCACAAAAAACCTACAGCTGGCGCCACAGGAAGAAAAATCTGTGAGTGTGTGTGTGCCTGTAATGGGGGGGAAAAGGGTGGGGACAGAATTTGGCAGGACAAAATGAGTATTTTTAGATTTTCTTGGATTTTTTTTTTCCTTGGCCAGCATCTAAGCATAAAATCAAATATGCTTCAGTTAGCTCATATCTATGACTTATGTTTCCCCTGTTGTACTTATTTTTAACTGGGTTGATCCAAAGTCAGTTGCAAGTTGCACAAATTTATAAAGATTTAGATGTCAACTATTGCTAAATTGTGTGACTTTGCAGAATTGTGTGAATTAGTTATGGAGTTAAGTTGAAGCCAAGAATGCAGACTGTCCTGAAGAGCTCAAAAAAACACTACAAACAAAAAAACTTTATTTAAAAAAACAAAAGGGCATCGAGGCAGCTCAGAGGAGACAGGGAAAACCAGACATGGCATGAGAACAGATAAAGAAAGCCAAGGAACTTAACAGACTGAGGCTGATGAGAAAAGTCGCTGCAGCTGTGACAGAGCAGGTGTAGATGAGCATGGCAGGCTGACTGGAAAACCCACGAGGATCAAGAGCTGACTGAGGAGAAAGAGCGATGGCACAAAGACGAACTCAAAGACTAACCTAACGAAAACATACAAAATAAAACAAAACTCATACAAAATACATCACAATTTAAAGAAATAAACCTAACAATTAACACTAAAGACTACCCAAAATAACCAAAAAACACAGATCCTGACAGAATCTAACATTAAAACAACACATTATCTTTATCCTATAGCTACCAGTACTGCATAGAACTTCACAAATAAACTGGTTTTAAGTACCATGTTATGACGTCTTTCAGCCATGGAACATTTTATGATGATTAAAACAACTTTAATGTAAGAAAGTCAAAAACAGAATTACAAAAAATAAAAAATTGCCAAATGTCATCAGATGAGTCGTTTATCTGCTGTCTGATGGTGACCTTCCAGTCAAAGGATGAGGACATTTTGTAGATTGTGACCCAAACATGTCCGCTCATCCACCTTTTTAGTCCAGAAATGCTCACGTCCTCTTCGTCTAACTGATACTTGCTTCATGATTCCATTACCAAGCAAGCCGGAGGGCCTCTGGGACAGCAGCCACTCACACACGAAGCCAAAAAAGCAAGTGAAGGCAAGGACGAAACAAAGGCATGTGTTCGGTGAATGAGTGAAACGCGAACACATCAGAAAGACTTGAATGTCTTCTTCCTTGGCAAACAGATCGCCTGAGTTGGGTAGATTTCATTCCAGCCACACGCCTCGAGGATATTCTGAATCTTCTCATTTTAAGGCTCATCTTTCCATTTCTGCATGTTCAACACTTTGTGATAATGAAGAAACTGGGTCAAACTAGCACACACATTCCGGTCTCAGAATTTCAGTGGAAGGGAAACTTTAAAGTATTTGCATTCACTGCAACTTTAGCTTTACTTTAGAAGCGTTGGGTTTTTCTACTACAAAAATAAAGTTCTCGTTTGTACCACTGAAATACATCTGTTGCTAAAAATGCAATATATGGGACGTTGTTGTCATTTGTTAGGTGTGGTGGTCAGAAAAAAGATGCAAACCATATTAATCATCACAATCGCGCACAGTCCACTGATTCCTTAAACTGCACAGAAAGGGACAAAGATCAACTTAATACATGAAGGTTGGACATTTTTATTGCAAGTTATTGCTTCAAATGTCTGATTAAAGGTGATACAAGTTGAATTTGAAGATTGTTTCTTTTCTTCTCTAAATTAATCTCCAGTGTTTTAATCACACTGACAACCATGACTTTCTTCGCCTTCATTTTTGCTCCTTTTGACAATAATTTACAGATGTGGCTGCTTTGCTCACTCTGTTGAACTTCTCAAATGGACAAATCAAAAACAGACATTTATTTCCAATAAATTTAAGGGTTTGTCTCTTTTCCGTCTTCCTGACAAAAAGCTGCTGGATCCAGGTTAATCTGACCTTTACTTTGTTGCTTTGTCTTTGCTTCCTTAGAGAATACCATAAAATTGATGAAAGATGGAAAAAGATTTAGAAAAAGACGGCCGTGATCCTTTAGGAAACTACTCTTGTGTAAAAAAAATAATGTTTAAAGTCCACTTAGTAGTTTGATTAATTAATTAATTCCTTAAATGTTGTTTTGCAGATGACATAGCTCAGAAAAAAAAGAAAAATACTTTGTTTTTAATGCAACAATTTAGACATTTTGAAGTGGGGTACTGTGGGTTATAAATAAGTGGACCACCCTATCAGCGATTTTAGCACTTGGCAGCACGACGGCTCAGAGGTTAGCACCAATGCCTCACAGCAAGAAGGTCCTGGGTTTGATCCCCGGTTTGGACCTGGGATCTTCTGTGTGGAGTTTGCATCCTCTCGTGGTTGCATGGGTTTTCTTTGGGTACTCCGGTTTCCCACACATCCCAGAAACATGTACATTTGGTTGCCTTCTGGACCAGGCCTCCCTTGAGAAAGTGATCTTCAATGTCAATGGGATTTGCCTGGTTAAACAATGGTAAAATAAAGAAAAAAAAACTTATAGAAATAGTTGAATTCTAACCAAACTAATGAGCTAATGGCTAGTTCTACTGGGATCAGGACTAAAGTGGATGATGTCATCTTTATTATCATTTCATAGTAGTTTATGCAAAAACTATCTTATAAAGATTTACACTGCCATGAACTTTGCATTACATGGTTATTCCCACGAGCAGTGTTTCAGGCTGGACAGGATGCTACAGCTAGCGGCAGGCAAATTATGGCCTTTTTGAACTGCAAGGCCTGGCCGGGCCTGAGTTCAAACCCAGTTTGCATTAGCCCTTATGGCCCAGTTCCAGCTTGATTTCTGGAACCACAAGACCTGTGGTTCTATTTGGGCTAGCCTACCCGATTTGACGTCAACTATTGTTGCTCATTGATTGGTTCAGACCAGGGGGATAACATCACAAGGATAAGATTAACTTTACTTAAATCGTTTGCAACAACTGTAATGGTTTTTAACACGAGTTCAAATAAGCATCTGCAGCATGCTACCAAGCCACAACAAGCTAGCATTAGCTACCATTAGCTTACCATCCTCTGTTGTCTTGCTCTCTCGTCTTCAGCGTCATACTGCTGGATGGTCTAGTAAAGTCTTCTGAACTTTTCTTTCAAGTTTGATGTAGTTCATTGTTGTGTCACAAATGAAATAAGATTTGCCCGTTTTTAATGTTATGACCCCCGTCCATATTGAGGTGGTTTTCTGCTCAAAGCAAACACAACTAGGGCCAGGATAGAATAACTCCAGGCTGACTGGAGCCAGTTCGGGTCCTTATAATGGAAAAATGCAAAAATTGTGTAATAAAAACCTGGTTGAATTTTCAAGACTTATAAAGTATTGTTCACATGAACCACTATGAGTTTTTAGAGTTTATAGCCATTTTAAAACACCAGCAATATACTGTAGGCCTACTTTGGTTTTGGTAATGAACATTATTCTGTCAAACTGGTCAGATAAAGTTATCTCCATAACCTTTCCACAAAACCCAACTTAAAAAGATCCAAGGTATCACTTAAAGGTTAGTAATTATAAGCACTGCATAGCCAGAAGGAATTGTGGGACGGATTTAAGGTACAGTGTATTCTAAAAGAGAAAACAAAAGCAGCATCAATGCTACTTTTCTTTTACACAGTACAGAATTTGTCTGGCTCTTATCAACGCTGCTGCTTCAGACTTATTTTTTTATCCATTTAAGAACTTTCCACATAAAAAAGTAAAAGAAAAAAACATTTCTATGTAAGTTTAATCCTCTACCTTTAGTTTAATCCAGTATGTAATCTTTTCCCCAGACATATCGAGGGAGCTTCTCTGCCCACTTCACTGTGATATAAGAACAGAGGAGGAGGAGGCAGAAAAAGCTTGTGAGCATTATCTGTCATAAAACATATTGCACCATCAACCTCAAAATCTCTCAACCACAACAAAACTTTGTGCTGTGCTGAACACAGAAAAACAAATATATATATATAAAAATACACACAATGTGCAGATTCGATATGAGAACAGGGATGCCCTAAAGTAATTTACCCAAAATGCCCTAGCACATGAATAATGTACAATCTGCGCACAACAGTGGGAACAAACTTTAATGGCTTTGCTTCATCTTATACAAACTACCCCAAGAGATGTGACATTACAAAGAAATTATATAGAACCCACAGCTTCCAAAGCAATATAAGTCATAATAAAGTTGCTGACTTCAGTAAATATGACTCCCATCTCAGCCGGGTGTTTAACTGATGCTGAAAGGTGCTGCGCTGAGGACCGCACAGGCTGAAGTGACTTTGACAGGAAGCTCAGCAAGCGAGTTTATCAATGGAGAATCGTCACGTTAAAGAAGAAAAAAAAAAGGCTTCAGGCGTTTTCCATGCAGGCAAAAAGGGGAAATTGAATGAACGGGTGAAAGCGGGACAGAAGAGAAAAGGGAGAAGAGGGGGGGCAGTGAAAGCTCCAAAAGGAGCAACTCCAACCCAGCAGGGACTAAACGCAGCTATTTGGATGTCACCCAGACACCTGGAGCTGTTATCGGGTTGCAGTAAAGTGAGGCTTTTAGAGAGCTGTGAATGGAAATCTGAAGCTCAGCACTAACAGGCGTTTTTCAAGGTTCCTTCCCCTCTGATGACGGTGGCGGTTTGAAACAGGTCAAGCTGATAAGGCGGCTGTGACCCCTGCACCTCAACCTGCCTCAAAGAAATCTGGCTGAATGAAGGGGACGACCGCTGCGTGGAAGTGCCAGAGCAGCACACGGAGCAACAATGCAGTTTATCTTAGAACTGAGCAGCAACTTCAGACAGTGAAACGTCTGCAAATATACACACACGGACAGGAAATAAGCATCCAAGTCAACACAGAAGCAATCCTATATATATTTTAGTTGAAGACGAAGAATTCTGCTTGTTACAAAGAAATAAGATATCATATGTAGATCTTTTTAGGGTCCCTCAAGTTTTGTCCCTGATCAATGTCCAAACATCCATTCATTCTATTGAGATCATTTTTCGGCATCTAACTTCTTCCACAATTTTTGTGCTATTTAAACAATTTACATATAAAAATGTTCAGCCCATTTATGTCATGGTTGCTATGACTTTTGGTATTTCAGCAACTTGTATTGTTGAGAAAGCCGTCTCAAGTCAATACAATACAGAACCATTGTAACTTAACAGTTCCCTCTTCGATAACAGTTTGTTCTCAGAAGATATACTCTGGCTGACTGTCCTTCAGTAAACAGTCAGTACAGTAAAACCGCAACGGCTTGTTTTTTGGTTTTTTGGTTTTTTTTTTATGAAGATGACAGCGCTGTGGACAGTTTGCCCATAATCACGCACACCCAGTGAAGGACACATGGAGACACACCTGAGCAGAACCGAACAGAGTAGAACTGTGCTCATGAAGAAGGGGCGGTAACTGGAGCCATAACATAAGTAAGGAAAAGATTAAATTCATTTTCAAGTTTAAATTTTTTTTGATTCAGCTATTTATTTTTCAGATGTTTTTTTTTCTCATTGAAAATGAATGGATTATCAATATCCTTAAAACCCTTTAAGGTTTTTCTAAACTTTTACTGTACTTTTTACATTTTGTTCGGGTTCTGCTATTTATTCAACGTATTTATGCTAACTTCAGCTTCCTTCATGTTCTTTTTTTTCAAATTTTAGCTTTTTTACTGCTTTTCTATCATTATATTCCTTTCAACTATCATCTGGCTTTTTTTAGGCTTTTTATACTTTTTTTAGCTGGTTTCTGCTAATTACAGCTGGTCTTTTTTTTGTTTGTTTTGTTTTTTTTTCCTACTTTGTTGCTATTTTAGCTAATTTAAGCTTTTTTCATCTCTTTGTTTTCCAACTTTCAGCAACAGTCAGCTGTTCAAATTTAACTCACATTAACAGCTTTGCTATTACTGGTTTCAGCAACTTTAAGAAAAAAATCTTTCAACATTAGCATTTGCACTGCGTTTTAACAGGAAATGCAAATTCTCTATGGTTTTCCTCTTTAATTTTGGATGGATGGATGGATGGATGATATCCCTTGTGTTAAAACTTGAATTATATTTAGTGAGAAAAAATATTTGTCTTCGAAAAGTAAGAAAACAAAAAATCGTGAACATTAAAATATTTACAAATCTGGTTTTCATAAGTGTCAAAGACAAAAATAGAGGGAATAATTCCTCTTTAACATAAATATGCATTAAAATATTGTTGCGTATGAGTAAATCCTGACACCAACAATGACTTAAGCAATGAAAGTCTGGCTACAACAGAATGCTGACAGTGATTCATTGTTAGCTGCTCTGATTGAGTGGATTTGGAAGGAGAAGCAGAAAGAAGAGATTTTTTCTTCCTTCCTTGCTGAACATTAGTCCTTAGTTCTGTCAGTCAGTGCTGAACCAGCCTTTTAGCCGATTCCTCTTCTATTCCCTCTGAAATGCTAATATAGCAACTTAGTGCAGCAGCGTCAGCTTTTCCAGTCTCACATCTCTATATCTCAGATGAGATCACTCCATTCCTCAATTTTCTCCCCTTGTCTCCTCCTCTGTAAGCTTGATTTTAAAAAATACACCCATTTAGCTCAGCTTTAGGCTAATTACAAATGTAGAAGGTCAGTGGTTGTGTAAATTTTTACATTTTTGAAGACGTGACAGACTATCAAGCGGGTCCGCTCTTCACAACTCACCCGTGCGGTGACCTTTCTTAGAGCTTCTCTGAAAACAGCACATTTCATGGAGCTTTATTCGCTTTGCATGTGGATAAAAGCTCTAATTTGAGCGTGCCTTGAGCTTGTCTTCAACAGTTGTTTCAGTGTACCTGGCTCCTTGAGGCGCCCGTGGCTTTACGAGACAGATTAGTGCAGGTTTTTTTTTTTTTACATTCGCGACCACATGGTGCCAGATTTCGTTGGATGCACACGTGTGGCTCGTACATCCTCCTCACAGACTCGTCTGCTCGGTGATCCAAGACCGAAAGAATCTGATGACAATTAAAAGCGCCTCTCTGTGTGTCAGTCAGTCAGTGATGATCTGAATGTAAAAAAGGAAGGAATTCAGCTGAATCCGAAGCTCAGATCTGAGCTCTCAAAATTACACTTTATGTTTTTATTACAGAGCAGCACGTCGGCGCTCTTTGGTTGGCAGCATCTTTTCCCTCGATATCTATTCTAATAAGCCGCAAAGTTAATCGAGAGCGCAGAGCAACACAGCTTTCCCCCCGGGAGCAGCCAGGCAGTGCTGCTGACTGTGGCGCTGACAGCCAGAGAGCATTAAGCACAGGGCCACTCAGTGAACCATGACGGTGTCATTTCTTTTAATAGGCCCTCTTTTTTTTTGTACCCTTTACTCTCACAGTCTATTTCCACCCCTCCCTCCTCTTCTTCTACCTCATATTTCCCATCTTCCCCACTGAACCACCAACCATTAACCCCCACTTTCCTGTAGTCCTCCTCAACCCTCTTCCTCCTTCATTCCAACACTCATCTGCCTGCTTATAATGCAAGACGTGGGGTGGAGTGTGGGGTGGGAGGCAGTTGTTGCAGAGAACCCCAACGGCGTGTGGGGAACTCTAATTGGTTTGCTTAACCTTCAGAGCACAATGAGCTGGCTGTAATGAAGGCTCATGATTCATGGGCAGGTAATAAAGCTGAAGAGGGCCGTTTACCCAAAAGCACACACACACACGGGCAAATCACAAGGCGCATATGGGATTAAAGAACGCTGGGAGTGTGTTGTCAGAAAGGCGTATGGTCCATAATAAAGCCTTAAGCTATTCTACGAAGAGACTTAGTGAAAAAGCATTCCTTCTTGGCAAGTGATCCTCATCAAGAACATGCGACCAGGTGGGGGCAATTTAAACTGTGGATGCCAAAGCAGGGAGAAATTATTAGAGTATGGGACAGTTGACGGCATAATGAAAAAAAACAAAAGCTGCACAGGTTGTTCACAGGTTTAGCGACCACACTTTCTGCTCAGATGTACAGTAAATTTAGCAGCGCTGTTTTTTCACAGAGGTCCCCTCAGATCCAGATCTTCTAGCCTATAAGACTCTTTATGGGAGCTAAGTGAAACTTATTAGCAACGCAGGGAAATTGTTCCAGAAAGCTGAATTAGCTGGTGTGTGAGAGCGTATGTGTGTGTGTGTGTGTTTGTGTTGTGCATGTTTGATGAGCTTTTTAATGAACTGGCAGACTCGTGGTGGATATTGCTGTGTCAGGGTATAGTCGGGCCTTTTTTTTAAGGGCTTCTGAATAAGTTATGATATTTGGCAAGATAATGAGATGGAGAGAAGGAGATAGAAGGCGTGAAGGAGCTGAGATCATCAGCAGAAAAGTCCTAACGCAAACTGACAGCTGGAGCTTTAAAGAGCTTTTCAAGGTCAGATTAGGGGGAAAAAATTAGACCAAAAAAACAAAACTTTCACTTTCCAGTTTCTTTTTTTTTAAATGTTCTTTCCTCTAGAGTTTCATGATTGTATTTCTAACTAAAAATATCCAACTCAAGTTCTGATTGGAACCTGTACTGTGGCCACATAAACACTTATTAAGTCCTCCTCTTTCAATTCTAGGATTTATCTGTATCATGAGAAAATAAAAATGATCTGGGATCAGATTTATAAAGCTTGCGTACGCACAAAACGAGCCCAGAAACTTGCGTACGCCACTTTTCACGCAAAGGTTGTGA
>JARVJO010000269.1:17797696-17812457 GCA_031762555.1 Cynodonichthys magdalenae
TCCCGGAACACAGTGGGGTCAAAGTCAAGAGGTGCCGGATCCTGTTCCCGCAGGATCCGGCACAAATTAAGCCCTGCCTTAATCTCCATACAACTGGCTGTAATAACCATTTTTGTGTTGGATACAGTCGACTAGCTGTGATGACCATCTTGTATTGAGTTGACTCTGAAAGTTAATCAGTTGTAGATATATATCCAGTGATTACTTTTTGAGAACTTCATTGAAATCAATCCAATACTTCATGAGATATTTTGCTAACAGACAGCACTGATGCCAACAAGAAACTTTTAATTAATATTCTGCAATGTGCAGCACTTTGTAGTACTTTGATGGAATGACTCTCAGCTAATACCACACTAAATTTTAGTGCGATATCTGTAATATATGCTGAGTTGTAGCCAATTTTGTGTTTCTTATATTCAGTTAGCTGAGGCAGCCATGTTGAATGGGGTTGACCCCAAAAGTAAATCAGTTGTAGGTGTTGATATAATGATGGCTTTCTGAGAGTTTTGTCATAATCTGCCAAGTGGTTTTTGTGATATTTTGCTAACAGACAGACAAACATGCAAAAACATATTTATCCTTTAACTTTCAGAGACAGGTAATACAAAGCTGAACTCTGAATTAATAAATGTACCCTTAGCAGCTCCTTTCACTGCTACACACAAACTGAGATGTCTAGAATAAAACAAAATGGTTCAAATGTTCAAAAATGCTTAAATTTTGCAGTGCTAAATCATCTGCTTCTCAAAGTCATTGTGCCTGGTGCTTGAATGAGAAGCGTGGCAAACATGCTTAGGCTTAGCCACAGACCCTATGAGGGTTACTTTGAATGTTTTCTCTATTTTTTTATGCTGACAAAAGGAGGAATAACTGCATTGGGGAAAAAAAGACGAGGAGGCTTTAGTTTAGATCAACAGTCCACCAAGAAAAGATAAAAAGCTAAACAAATAAAACACAATATCATGTATTTATTTTTGTTATGTAACCAATAAAAAGCTGCTTTATACTTTCTTTAAAGTTCATCACTTTGGAGTGCAGCTGTGCTGATTTACGGCTTGGCAATGCTGCCCTTCAGTGGCAGCTGGCTGGAATAACTTCTTGTTTTTTGGCAAATGAGTTGCAGAAATGAAACCAAGTGAGAAAATAAAATGTGACGAGGCAGTTGGAACAAAATAAGCCAAAATAAATTTATCTTTTCGGTTCCACCGTTGTACTGTAATAAGCTTCATGTAGAGAAAATGCTTCACGGTGACGAAATATCCCCTCTTTTCTAATCTTCAAAAGTCATTCCTCTTTATTAACTTTCCCCGGTGATATCAAGCTGAATAACCAGCAAATTACTCAGCGTCTGTCCGGTTAGGCTCTTACTGTGAAGGAGCACGCCTCTTATGTAGGTCAAGTGCACGCCAAATGTCAAGTTTTGTTCTGTTGAAATGAAGACCGATGTGTCGTGGCCCACACCTGAAAACTAATCTAAGGCGGTGATCCATCAACGCGCCGAGTTTCAGCCCTGATTAGAGTCCTGGTTTCATCATCCTGAGGCTCAACAACAAGTCTTCCTCTAGATCTTTGCTCAAGAGATCAAAGGACCTGTGTTAGAAAAGGACTGCTTTAGTTTGGATTTTGGAGATGTAGGAACATCTCTCTTGTTTAATTATAGCCTAAAGGAGATGGTCCAGGCGATAATGCTTTGTCCCATGTCAGTGTGCTTGTGTTTGCAAACAATCTCACGAGCCACTGGACAAATATTTCATAAAAGTATAAAAGTTTCAGAAAGTAATTATTGGATGTACAACAGTTCAACTGTGGAGTTTAAGAAGATTCAAAATGGCTGCCTCAACTCACTGACTTCAGCCAACACAAAAATGTCTAAAACTATGTCCATTTTAAAGATATTGAGCAAAAATTTGGTGTGGTAATAAAGGACATTCATTGACATTAGTGAAGTGTAACTCCTGAACAAATCATTCAAATCTTGTCAGTCAGTTCACTGAATCGGGGTCACGATTCTTCGTCTTCATCAACTCACTGATTTATCCCTGCTATAGCTAGATAGCTAACTGCAAAGAAGAGACCAGGCCATCGCTATTGTGCGGCTGATATGCTAACAGCATTTAGCTCTCTGCTGAATTAGCCTTGTGGGAAATACAGCAGCTCTCGTCTCTTGTTTCAACTACACAGCCCTTCAGATCGTCCTGCATGAGCAAAGAACAAAAGAGCGTGAGTGCTGTATGAATCAAACGAATCATCTGATCATCAACTCTTGACTCACTCATTTAATTCAGGAATCATGAGCTCCTGACTTAAATGAAAAAAACAGGACAGTGAGTAAGTGTGTACAGATCATGCCCGGTAAACACGGCAGGATTTTAAAATTGTCGGTTGATTTTTAAAGACTGAGAGACCCCACACACGACAATAAAAGATCAACAGGTTTGGTCCTACAGTTTGACGTGTACAGCCACATGACAAAATACAACACACATACGAACAGATGTCAAACGGGAAATCTTGTAAGACTTCGAGATCAAGCGTGAGTTCAGAGTAAATAAACATGACCAATGAAAAAGAAGCCATGGCGATAGATTGGACTATTTGTCTCCAACATCCTGCGGACTTTCTGGTCGCCATGGCAGTTGTTTTGCCTTTTGTGTTCCCCTATGTGTTTTTGTCACCTTGCTTTCTGATTGGTTACACGTCACATTCAACAGGCTGCGTGTGCATATGTCCTCGGGGGGGACACAACACTCTCTGGGATTTTGGGCCAAGATGATCTAACATGTTGAATATCCCTGATTGGAGATCGGAGCAGTCCAAATGTCCTTCCAAGCCAACTACATCACCACACACCGCAGGAGTATATCCTAAGATTATCTTTGGAGTCATCGCGATATTCGGGACGTCCTTAAGATTGTCAAAAGGTGAAGATCGGGTCAAAAGTCAGCATAATTATCTTGCCGTGTGAACCAAACATTAGTTGTTTGTTACCTTTTGCTCCTGTTGCAGCGCTTGTGTTCTGTAGGAGAGTCCCGCCCTTAAACGAGTTGAAAGCCTGCGGTTCTGAACGTGTACCAATGCCAAACTAATTCAGAATGCACTGAAATAATTCACTCTTTTTTTCTAAAATTAAATCAGTGGCATCATCGGCATGAATCAGTGGGAGCCGGCAGTTGAGCTCAAATGAATCAAAACACTTTGATTATTTTTGGTGAGTAGTTCATTTAAACCCGAATCAATAAAAATAATCAAACTTCCCATCACTAATTCACAACAAAAACTCTAAGCACTAAGAAATAATGCCCGGACATGCAAGCTATTATATAAAATGTTATTTGGATGGTTTGACCAAAATAAATATTTCTCTTCAAAAGATTTTAGTCTAAAACGCTGGCAAAAAAATAGCAGTCAAAATGTACATGAATAGATGTTAGGCCTTCAGTCTTGTCAAAGTGTTGTCCTCAGCAGTCTTTTGGTTAAAATTAATGTTTCACCGCTCCCTGCGCCCAGCTGAACGACACATGTTCAGAGTATTTCATGTTGCTATACACAAAGTGTCGCTGACCTCACCATGACACGGCCTCTCCTCTGGGCCTGTTCTCGTACCTTTCAGCGTTGACTGAGACAAATGTGGTTGTGTTAGTCCAATATGTCATTTACAGTCTGTTTACAAACAGCCTTTGCAGTAGTTTTTCACTCTGTGATGATCCTATAATCATGAAGTTCTTATTCTTCCATCAGCAATAACACCAGGCAGTATTTACCAGGGTCTTAAAACTCTGTTTCACACAGGAACCATGAGCTGCCACCCACATAACAAACCCAAAGTGCCAAACAAAGTGACAAATAGCATGTCCCGACCCTGAAACACATGTGCAAACAATATGCATTACACCAGTGACCACCCGTCTTCACTCATGCTCACGTCAAAGAATCGCTGACAGAAAGTCACGGAATGTGTTTCCCTGCCTCAAGGTGCTGCACGACAACCACACAACAAAGTCGCACACTCTAATGCTGTGCGGGACCACCTTTGGCTTTGTTTACAGCCCACATTCATCGTGACACTATCTCAATGAGCTTATGTCGCATCGTTTATTTACTCGCAGGGCTGCAGTCGTTATTTTTGTGTCAAGACGGTGTATTGATGGTGGTGGAGTCACACTGCTGCATAAAGTCCTCCCAAGCAAACCCCAGTAATTCTCAGGGAGGTTATGCCAGGAGTCTGTGCTGACAAGCGTCCACGTCTAGAACCTCGCTTTCACAATTTCAGCCCCTATGACTGCATTGTTATTCAAACCACAACGTTTCCCAAAGTTTGGGGTCGAGACCCTACTGTGGTCCTTAAATACTAAGTTGAGAGGTCATGAGATGATTTCAAACTAATCAAATGAAATGTAAAAATGAAAGGATTTTCCTGCCTGTCATCTGCTGACTTATGTTAAAATGAACTTATAACTGTTTTGGTCAATTCTTGAAATTAATGTTGAATTTTATTCAATTTTGTGTTGGGTAAACTTGATTTGCTGAAGCAGCAATGTTACACTCAGTTGTAAACATACATCTAATGATTACTTAGGGACCGTTTTATAGAACTTTGCCTAATTGTTTATGGAAAAAAACTTTGCTAACAGAACAAGGAGGATCCTAATAATGCCAAAGTACTGAACAAAGATGTTGTAACTTGTTAGTGCTCAGGTTATGTGTAGAGAATAATTTTAGGTTATTAGCTGTAAAAGTAACAGAGTTACAGAGTTATAAAAAAATTGATGATTAAACCCACAGATTTCATTGCCTTTTAGCAGCAGGTGATTATTCTTAATAGAATTTTTCCACTATATTTGTTGAAAAGAAGAAAAGGTTTAGAACCATTGGGTTTAAGGTACAATAAAAAGCAGCTCACAAAACTACACAGTATTCTAACGAGTTGCAGTTGCGATTTTCCTCCATTCGGTGTCGCTAAATTCCCGCGTCCCTTGAATCCTAAAAAGCCTCTGGTTCGGTTTTTTTTTTTTTTTATCGGACCAATCAGAGACGAGATGGGCGGCTCTTCATTGTTACTACAGATATTGTAAGAAGTTTGCTGGTGACCTGCTGCTGCTGCATGGTGTTGCACCTATGCGTCTCCACGTAAATGAACTGTCTGGGCTCGCGCGCGACACACGAGCTTGATTATGCCGAGATAAGGATAGGCGTATGACCTGCTCACGCGCTCTGTCCAACTATGGCATGCGACGGTGGTTCTCCCGCGGAGGTGTTCCCGGACAAGCTGATGCCCGAAGCGGCTTCCTGCGTGATGTGCAACAAGAAGTGCCGGGCGAGTCGGAGCACCAGCCTCGTCTTCCTGGGTCTGTTCCTGCTGTCGCTGTCCCTGCACGCAGTCACACTCGTCTGCTACCTGGACCTGCGCTCCGAAGTCAAGAGGGAAATTATTCACCAGAAACGGGACTCTATGGTGACACGAACCGGGAGGAAGCTGGCTGACCCGGCGGTGGTGCTGCTACCGCCGCCCGGAAACCCGCGAGTGGACTCCGGCAGAAGCCGAGGTGGAGAGGGTCATGAGGTAAAAGAAAAAAAAAAATCTCCAAACAAAACTGGTTTGAAAAAGTTATTAAAATTCCTTATGTGTCAAACTTAAGGCCCGCGGGCCAAATCGGGTGTTTAACGCTTTATCCGACCCACAATATCTGTGACAGATCGAGTCTCTAATGCTACTTATTATGCTTTCCAAAAGTCTTTGTGCAGACTTGTCATGAGTTATCCAACTGCAAGCCAAGCAAAGTAGAAGTTTTACAATAAATCTTTAAATATGAGGAAAAAGCAACGTGGAACGTCAAACAAGACCAATCAAACTTGCAGTCAAGTAAAGATGTCAGACTCAAGTTAATGTGCATCTTAGCCACAGTGAATCTGCTTTAATTCTTTTTCTTTCAGTATTCTCTTATTTTAAAGTGTTTTACTAAATTCTACATTCTGTCACTGAGAAAGGGTCATTTTTTATTTTTGCTCAAAAGTCTCTGAGATGATTCCAATTTTTAGTTTTATTTTTTTCTAATCTGACTATCCATTCAGGATTTAGAAGTCATCAAACGTTGAAAATTAGTATTCAAGTCCTGCATTAAGTGCATAACACCATAAAAAATTGTGGAGCTCTGCAGACATAGAATATGCCAACATTCAACAGTTTTTCAAACCAAAGCAGAAAAACATTTAGATTTCAAAATGATATGGGGGTCTAGGTATTCTAGTGACCAAAACTCACCTTGTAACACTGACTGGTTAGGACAATGCATTTTTTTAAGTGTCTACATTTGTATGTGTATATGAATAATTTGGCGTATTCTATCCAAAACATATTTTTTTTCTTTTCTAATAAATACTGACTGAAATTAGCCAGTGGCCCAGAATGTTGTATACTACTTCCTGTCAGGTCCTCTCACCTCCCGTTAGTGCTCCTGCTCCACAGGTGTTGTATCAAATTGTGTTCCCTGTAGAGATCCCCACCTGTTCTGTAGATTGGCAGCCATCAGGATACCCTGTTCCAATAAACAAAGAAACTGTCAAAAAGAACAAAATGTTATATTTTAGTTTCATTTTTTTCAAACAATAGAGTTTAAAGAGGGAACAAAAATTGACAAAACACCTGTTGTCAGGTTGTGTGTTTGCTCTGTTGTGGCTTGTTCCCGGGCATTTTATTTCACTGTAACCTGTTACAAACTTGTTTCAGCTCAGTTTTCTATTATGTTCAGATTTGCACTTCCTATATTAGCTGATACAAGGATTTGCTCTATTTCTGTCACCTGGCCAAAGATAATCTGCTCAGGTAGACTCATCCAGTGTGGCATTGTTTCTTCCTAAGTAGAGACTCTCAGTTGACTTGTTCAGTTTAATTTAGCCACATTTAACCCAGTTTGTCTGGTTCTCTGAGCTCCCTTTTAATAAGGAAAGGTGCCCAGCTGGAATCCTGGAGACAGGTCAGTCGGCGTGCTGGAACAGGTGGACGGCAAATGAACTTGATCACCAGCAGGTGCAAAGCCCAGAGGGCGCTGATGTAAATTCATCAGGACTTAGATGGGGGCACTTGGTACTTGGAGCGGGGCCAGTCTCGTCTCACATGTGTTTTCTTTTTCTGGCAGCAGGCTTGATTGAACTCTCATTGTGTTGTCTTGTGGCAACAGCCCCCCTCCTGCACCCCACCACACGCACGCCCTAATTTAATCAGCACACACACACACACAAAAAAAAATGGGACCTCAGCTTTCTGGTTTCTTGCTCATTTGTCAACAGTTGTGTAACCTTTTTTCACAGAGAAAACGATCCTCTGTGTGGGCCGGACATTTAGTTTGTCCAGAACTTGATAGTCGCTCAGAGGAATTCTTTTTTTTTTTTCCCCATTCCAGTACGGACACATTTATTTCTCTGTAGGAAACATTAATGAGATCCATCGCTTGCATTTCTCCATAACATTTTTCTCTCACGAGATCAGCCTATTTATTTAGCTGTCTGCGTGTCCTCTCCTACGCTTACTTTAGATAGTGGTGGTTTCCCCGTGTTGTAGATGGGCCCGGTATTGGAGCCCAGATGGTGACGCTTCATGGGGTGAACGACTGTGGCCCAGCTGTAAATATTTAACAGTGCTGTGATGCTGTCCTTGCCAGATGTCCGCATTAAACAACTCTGATTACACATCCCACAGTTTACATAGTTGGAGAAACAGGAGCATGTGGCATTTAGACGCAGCGGCCGCACTTGTAAGATTTTTCAGTCGATTCCTTTGAAGATCCCCTCTTGTAGAGCTAAAAAAAAAAATTGTTTATTGGACATTTTTTTTCCATGCAGGTCTCCATCAAAGGCACCTCAGCAAGAACAGTGAAATTGGATGTGATGTGCAGGTATAAACAGACAAGTGTAGGAAAGCACGAGGAAACTCCACACCACATCAGCATACGATCTGACGTGACAAACATGAAACAAGTGGGATTTGTCATCAATTAGTGGCTGTTAGTCTGCCTACGGTGGATAGATTTTTTTTTTTCTTTTGTGCGGTCGAGTTGTGTTTTGAAGAAAAGCCAGTTGGTGTGGATGTCTTCACGATGTTGTTTACTGTGCGTCTGATTAGTTCCAGCCGAGCAGGTCACAAAGATCCAACTTTTAAACAAGTAGCATCCAAATGTAATTGTAGGAAAAAGTAACAATTGTCTTGCTTGGCTGTTCTCTAAATCAAACTGATAGAAAATAGTTTTTTGCGCAGCTGAAATTGTGCTGATTATTATAGGTATTCAATTAAGAAAATAAATGGAGATTTGTTTTCAGCATGGAATATAAACGTAGATTAGTCACTCAGTTTATAAGGCTGTTTTTTTATGCCTAGTCATAGTCAATTAAAAGTAAGGCACATGTGTGGGCAGCATGGTGTCAGATCTGACTAGGGTTGGGCAATATTGGAAAAAAAAAAATGAATCGTGATTAATTGGTGTATTAAGCCAATAATTATTAATATGACGGTAAATCCCCTGGAGTCCCTGGACCCCTGCTTGTCCTAGTCACATGACTAGTTTAAATCACTCTAATGGGAAAGATTTGCTCTCCATAAAATTCTGTTCCAAATTGTGCCAAAAGTACAGACATCAGGCTATACATCAATTTGTTAATTATGGAGTTATGATGAATAAATTACAGAACTTGATTTTTAAATGTTCGTCATATTTAAAGCGTAGAGGAGCATCAAGCAGACTGACCGGGGAAATCTCCAGTTAGTCTGCCTGGTGGTATTAATGGTATTAATCATCAAATGCCAAAAAATAATCAATCAAAGTTTTTCTGACGATTAATTGCACATGATACGATTTTGCCCAACCCTAAATCTGACACTCTTTCACAGCAGGAGGGTGATTTGTTTTGACTCAGAAAGAAGTTAACTGAAATTTTACGATAACTTTACTCCATCACTTTTGGCTTGTTTTGTCTTTAAGCATCGCAGAAATAATCAGCATTTGGTTTTAAGTAGGCGACTTAATGCCGCAGTTGGTAGAACTGTCTTAGTGAGAGGGTCATATGGTCACATCCCTTTCTGTGTGGCATTTTGCATGTTCTCTTTGTGCAGGTGTGGGTTTTCTCTGGGTACTATGGTTTTCTCCCACACACTGAAAACATGCATGCTGGGCTATGAGGGAACTCTAAATTGATTCTAGGTTTGAATTGGAGTGTGAATATTTGCTAATCTCATTTGTGTCCCTGTGGTGGTCTTGCCATCTGTCCAGAATGTACCTCGTCTCTCAACCTATGGGCATCCAGAAGGAAAAAACGAGTAAAATATGATGATGAACGGTTTTGAGTAAAAATTGACCAGTTCTTTTGTGGCTGATGATGATCTTTGGAACTCGCAACATTCGATAAACAGATTTTTACTTCTTTTTTTTTTTTTTTTTTTTTAGTCAATGTGTATTCATTTATTTAACAAAGTATGACGGCACTTGAGTAACCTAAATAATATAATTAACAACCCATACATGAACTAGGAAACTTAAAATGGGTACACTGAAGAGCATTCTCACTTTAAATAAACTAACATGGGCTACAGTAAGATGGTTGTAGCAGCTGCTGTTGCATCTTCATCTTTCTACCTGGCAATTGATTTCAGCATGAATGACTGTTTTTCTTTTATGGCCAATATCTGCCAGCTAAAATCTGTCTATCTCTTGTTAGAATCAAAAGATTAGATTCTGAGCATGTGCCATTCTTGCTATAAACTATTTGCACTGTACTATAAACACTGGCCTGATTTTATTTTTTCCCAGCCATTTTTCTTTTTAAAAATATGTCACATTGTGTTGTGTTTGAATCATAAACTGTTATATCTATGGTTCTAAAACTAACAAACAAAAAACAAGCTTTATAAATCAGCAGCCATTAACAAACCCTTTTTCAGTAAGTGTCTTAACATGTTTAGTTGTAATGCAAAGACTAAAATGGATTGTTTTTGCCTTGATTTTAAGGTTTTAATCATGGCATGAAACATAAATCCCTGCATTTACAGGTTTGACTCTATTTTATTACATCTTTTCTCACCTTGACCAACACATGCCGCCTTTTCAAGCAAGGGAAAGAAAGTTGGTGTAGCCAAGTAATTAGAAAACTAAGACAGCGAGGATTGCTGTCTGTCAGACTTTGAGACATTAACAGGATGCAATAAAAAAAGGGAAATATTTAAATCTCCTGAAATTTGGATAAACAATCAAAGCAAGGCTTTGTTTGCTGGAATGCAGTTAAAAGTTAAGAACCACCTAAAACCTCCCACTTTTGTCAGATCTGTCTCATTGCTTCTTAATCAAAACAGATGATCTGGTCATTTATGATCTGGGCCCGAGAAGTGAGAAAAGCATGCAACAGCTTAGACGTTATGCCCTTGAGCAAGGCAGTTAATGCCAGCTTTCAAGCAGATATGCACAGTTCCCAACAGTAAAAAACCCAGGTGTGTGTGTGTATAACTCTAACAACCTCTGATGGCAGTGTGATCCTGGAGGAGTAAAGGGAGGGCGAGCATCGCCTCAGTTCACCTGAGATCCGTGAGTGGAATCTGTCACAAGGAATCCTCCAGAGCGCTTTATTCTTCAGTTTAACATTTTCATTATATTAAATAATTCTCTCCTCTGATCTGTGGCTTCAAAGTCTCACAGAGAACAGATGCTAAAACATCTGGAGTCTAGTTAGCAGCTATTAAAAAAAAAAAAAGGGAAAAAAAACTCAGTTTGATGGGACTCAAAAGTTCTCATACAATCTTCGAGGCATCAGGGTGGGCTGTCGCACGCGCGTTAATTGTGCTTTGTTCAGGACTGGTTGAAACAGCCGTGTCACACTTGTGGCACACAGATTTTACACCAGAAATGAGTAAAAGAATGAGACGCGGGAGGTTAAAACCTCACTGATACAAAGCGGCAAACTTTCCCACAACGAGACTGAATCGTCCTGACAGACAGATGACGTAGGGCCGCCAAGTCTAAACATCCAGCAAAAGAATAAATTCTCTCAAGGCGTTCAGCAGTGAATCGCTTTGCCAGCAAGTGTTGCAACGTGTGATTTTAACATTTCCCCTAAAGTTGCGCTCCACGGCCCTTTCAGATGACAAGATCTGCGTACGGTTATTAAATTACTTAAGTTATGGTTCGAAACACA
The DNA here is from genome assembly GCA_031762555.1 of Cynodonichthys magdalenae. NCBI lineage: Eukaryota > Metazoa > Chordata > Actinopteri > Cyprinodontiformes > Rivulidae > Cynodonichthys > Cynodonichthys magdalenae. The sequence goes on from JARVJO010000269.1 coordinate 17,808,869, forward strand.
TGGCTTTCCTCAGAAACTGGTGTCAGGTGCTGGTTAGGAGAAGGCCACACTTCTTTTTGTGTGTGTGAAGTTTAAAAAGAAAACACGCTGTCATCCAGGAGTGTGAATCATGCAAGTATTGGGGAGCAATAGGCCCTCAGGAGTATGCATGCCGCTGATGTTAGTAATACTTGCGCAGCAGTGATGGGCACCCGATGTGCAACCGCAGCCTCCAGCCCTCCGTTTCACCTTTGCAACCTCACTTTTTTTTTTTTTTTTTTCAAGCACTCTTGGGTTTCCAATTTTTCAAGGCCTGGTTTGGAAAGTGTTTCTGCGAGGTGAACATCTACTATTTGTGTAGAAATGCGAGAGAAGAAGTCCCGGTGGTTCACGGAAAACATCTGTAGCTTTCTGTCCTCATTATCATCTTATAAATGTTGGACAAAAATGCTTTTTTAGCGAGAGCACTCAGATTAGTGAGAATGCGGGCCGTTCTGATGGCGCTAATAAGGCAAAAGGAAATCTTGTGATAGCCAAATTGCACACCCTGAGGCAACTGAATTTTAGTCATATCCTCACGAAGCAACGGGGAATCTCATCCACTGCTCGCAACGGCAACCACTCCCCCTACACACACACACACACACACACTTTGAAGAGTTGAAAGCCCTCTAATTAATAGCATTTTCCCCTTTGTGCTGAAAAAGAATGGTTTACTCAATAGTTGGCACTTGGCATACATACCAACACGTTGTCATCCTGATTTACTGTAACTCTGCGCGCCTTTTGAAGAGCATGAAGGCTGTAAATGTTCTAATGATGTGAAATGGAGCAAGAAAGAGTGTGAAAACATTTTGCAGAGCTTTTCTATTTTAATTAAGAAAATGATAATGTTTCCACTTTCATCTACAGTATCAGCTGCAGCACTTTCTGTAGTAGCCTGTGCTTGTTTGTCTTTAGTCATTTTGCCGGGGCTTAAATCTCAAGCCAGAAATTGGCTGTTGAATCATGTTTGGCTGTCAGAACAGACGAAAGTGTAAAGCCATATGGCTGAACATACACCAAGAATTCTTTGAGAGGTACGGGGGAAGAAAAAAAAAAAAAAACCCTCCCTTCCCTCACCCGCTCTGTATGCCAACAGCTGGAGAGGAGATGTGGAGGCACCTGCAGACCAAATGAACAGCCAGCGTTGCTGCTCACAGGAACATCTGGAGGGGCTGAGTGTCAATAAAGTGTTCCAACACACATTTATCCACCGGGCTGGATTTCCCGTGCTCGTAAGGTCAGACGTGGCTGGCATCTGGTCAGGGATGTAGATGTTAACTACATCGAACTCGCCTGCTGCGGCCGTTCGTCTGGTGGGGGTACCAATGTTTGACATGATTCAGACCATCCCTCACTTTTCAGGGAACGGGATAGGAGGGAGAAATATGGTTTAAAAAACTGGAGACATAACTTATCGTGTTGGCCTTCTTCGGTTTTGTCAGTGGCTTTGCTTTCAAATCACACCAAGAGGCACTGAGAGTTCACGCTGCTTTCAGAAGGAGGGAGGGGTGTATCTTGTCATTGGGACTTTCATAACTGTGTTTACTTGAGGGTAACAGATGGAAAATGGTGAGTATGTGATCTTGTGCCCAATTGGAAAGTGTTCCAAAAAAAGAAAAAAGGTCAAAATCTGCTTTAATATCTTTTGATCTACGATAAGTGCCGCACTTGTCGCTGCTTTGGAGATTTCAGTCGTCAAAACATGAAATGAATACCCAGTTGTCTGGCTGTCTTCATGGCCTTTTACGCCGATGCCATTATTTATGTTGACATTCATGAGCATGACCAACAAACAACAGGCTTTGGGTGGTCTTCATGTGTTTCTAGTGCCAGGTCTCTTTGTCTTATCAGATTCTGGCCATCCTCCAAAATGTGATCACAAACTGGTTGGACTACCCACAGTTGAATTGGACAGTGTCCATTTTTTTTTTTTTTTTTTACTTTTGCACAAAACGTTTTGTTGTCAAATTGGTCTTGTCAGGTCAAGCATATCTAGCTCTAGAGTTCATGAGAATGTAGGTCATATAAGAACAGATGCAGGCAAACAACCGCCAGCTATCGGCACATTTTCCCTGTACTCCAAGATGATCTTAAATCAGCTAGATCAGATCCCTTATACGTTTTTTTTTTTACTTATTCATGCCAACTCTGAATAGGGCTGGGACCAGGTGCCATATGAATGGGTATTGCTCTCGGATTAACCACAGTTCACGTCCTCCTTTTCTATGAAATGTGAATTTTAGAGCAGCCCTGGCCAGGTGACTGTCTCAAATACACACAAACACGTCTTGGGTTACAGGATAAGTTACAGCCCCGATGGGACACACAATGACTTGGCCACAAGTGAATGTTCTTTTTCGAATGCCCCAAGTTGTTTCCCTGCAAACAATATCCAACCAGAATAGAGAGACTACTCATAACATGTGTTTCTTTTTAAAAAATAAAAATGAAATCTGTCAGTTTGAGTCCATCTCAGGTGGCGTCACTGCAGTTGTTCAAACTTTCTCAGGTTCTGTGTAGTTTTCCATATTCATCAGGTCCTTTTTTTTTTTTTTTTTTTTTATTTGGTTATTTGCGTCCCTTTCTAGGAGAGGTTACTGCACAGGAATGGCGACTTCCACGCCACGCAGGACAACAGGAGCAGAACTCAGCGGGCGAAGAGAAGCCCCGGCAAGGAGCCAGAAACAGGTGCGTTCCGTTTGCATTCTCTCCTCCACGCCCTTCGTAGTGGAAGATAGAAGCTGAGATGGAGTTTGCACCGCCGTGATCTTCTAGATCTAAATTAAACATGTTGATAAAATTTAAGCCTTGCTGCATCTGTGTCAGTCTGTTTGTTGTTTTTTATGGTGGTTTCTAGGCAAGGGAGGTTTGCTCGCAGTGTAAATAAAAGGGTTATGATGGGATCTTAAATTTTCAAAAGTGTATCTTTGTGTAATAATTTCTCTTCTCTGTGCTAACTTTTTTGGCCGTGTTTATAGAGCGAGGAGATTAAGTGAGAATGGGACTGATTATCACTTGGATAGCAAGCAAAGACAACACAGGGTTTTGGGAGGGTTGCACCAATTTGAAACAGACAGCGAAACCCTGTTAACTTCCCTTCAGTCTCAAAATAACACTGGGTTCCCCTCAAAATCACTTCTGCCTCCATCAGTGAGCAGGTTTGGACTCTAGCTGTGTTGGTAATCAGAAAACAACTGGGGGATGACTTTTTTTATTTATTTACGGCAGTTTTAATCTCTTCAACTTTAATGTCTTTCATTAATCCCCCCGAAACATTTTTTTTATTTATGTTAATGAACAGCTCAGCAGAAAACCATATGGCCAATATGTCTGAATTAGCTTTTGTAGTTTTTGTTTAGAATCCGAGCTATGCAAAAAAAAAAAAAGGCCTTTTGAAGTTTCGTGTCTGAGTGCAACAAGTGCACCATGATCACAAGGCATTCCAACGTCTGTGGCGTGACACTGAATACTTGGAGGGGTGGGGAGGGAATTGGGTGTGTGTGTGTGTGTGTGTGTGGGGGGGGGGGGGGGGGGATTTAGTGATTGTGTTTAAATTAGAAGAAAA
>JARVJO010000269.1:17812557-17825319 GCA_031762555.1 Cynodonichthys magdalenae
AGTGATGGTGGTTAAATTAGAAGAAAAAACTCACCTTTGAGACTTTCTACATAAATCAGTCAAGTCCCGAGCCTCTAAACACTAATCATTTCCAGGTCTCTCCTCTGCTCTGCTCTTAGCACACAGACAAAGGCTTTTGTAATCTCAGCCTTAGATGTGTGTGTGTGTGTGTGTGTGTGTGTGTGTGTGTGTGTGTGTGTGTGTGTGTGTGTGTGAGTGAGATGTTTTTGCACATTTGCAGCACCCCTAACGGGCACCAGATTCCAGATAGGGCTGCTCGTTAAAAGAAATCTATGCGGATGCATCCAGTCATTTAGCCAGGGGAGAAACACTAGACACATGTTGGTGGGGGGACTCAAACTGTGAGGTTTTAAGGTTAAACGGCCTTTGTAGTCCTAATGACACGGTAAACACAAGCAAGATGGCCTTTTTTTTTGTAAGAACTCTTATACACAGACAGATGCAAACGGAGTGCATTTCGACATTCGAGCAGTGACATCGATGCCCGGGCAGCATCCACGCACACATTGCACTGGGGGGGGTGCATGCTTAAACAAACACGTGTACACACACTTTCATCTGCCTTCTCCATCTGGGCCTAATTCAAAGAAAAGGATTTTGGCAGGATGAAGTATCTCTCTAATGATCTTCTCCAGTTCCACTGCCTGTGAATGCTTAAGGCACTTGTTCATACAGAGCAGTTGAAACCGCACTTACAAATTACTACACTACGAGATACCGCAGACTGGCATACCTTCACTGTACTGTTCACACTACAACATCGGAACCTGGTATTTTAGCCTTTTTGTTTGTCGTTGTGTTTTTTTTTTTTTTAACATACCTCCACAGAATGAACCAGATATTTGAGTCGTTACCTGAGCTGATAATCGTTCCGGAGGATGTTTCAGGCTCTTAATCACTCTGGTTTTGTTTCTTTCAGAATCAAATGGAAAGGAGAAAAGGAAAGACAGGAAGAAAGGTATATTTTCTTCTGTTCTCTTGCTCACTGATGAGAAAATTTTCTAGAAGCATCCGGAAGATCTCATCTAGTTTCAATAAACATCCTGGATTAAATTGGATGTTTTCAGTATTCTATTGTCCATCACTGCATTCTTATTCTTGTTTGTCTTTTTCTTCAGGGAAGAAGAGGCCTGTGCCGGGGCCCCCTGGTCCTCCCGGTCCTCCAGGCCCGCAGGGGCCACCGGGCATCCCTGGAATCCCCGGTATTCCAGGAAGCAACGTTATAGGGCCTGCAGGACCTCCCGGACCTCCTGGGCCACAGGGACCACCGGGCACTCAAGGTCCAGCAGGTATAAAACCTCCGGGCGGAATAAGATAACGGAGACCCGAGCCAGACTGTGAAAACGAGCCAAGAGATTTTCCTCTTAGATTACAGCTTTCCTTCTGCTTTTAGTCGCTTTCCCACACTTGAAGGGGGCTCAAGTTGTCAAAGTTGATTAACTCATTGCCTGCACTGCAAGATCGTCTGATTCAGGATGTCAAACATTGTGCAGAATAGCAGTGATTTATCTTTAAACTATGTCAGTGTTTGTTTTGTTTAATCACCATTTCTCTTTTGTTTCTTTCCAGAGTTGAACAAAATTTTTATTCATGTCTGTCTCTTATTGTTGCAGGGGTTCCTGATAAGACAAAGAAATTCCAGGTAAGGATATGTCACTGTTTTTTTGTAAATTAAATTTATTCCTTTCATAAGTTTGTCTTCTGTTTTCCTTTCTTCACCCTTTTTATTTTATAAGAAGCAAATTAGTCATCGAAACTCTTTGTTTTTCAGCCGGCAGTGGTTCATTTACAAGGACAAGAAACAACAATCCAAGTCCGAGAAGGTGGGATCTTTGTTCATGCTCACTCAGAGTTATACTCCTGTGTTTGACACGAAGTAATGAGCAGGAATTATCCTTGTCAGTGCTGTTTGTCAAACACACAATTCTGGAGTTAGACCAACACACATGCCTGCTAAACCTCAGAATCACAAGAAAACAAATACAACTTCTTTAGAACGCTGGCATGCCTGTGATGGTTTACACTACAGATTCAGCATGCCACATTTTAGGATAGTTTGTTCTTTGCATGATAACCTTTGTGGAAATATAATACAAAAGCAGTTTTTTTTTTGTTTGACTATCTACTAAAATATTCAGGCAGAATATTGTGGTTTTGCAGTAATCCTACTTTCAAACCAAAAGTTACCAAACCTCAAGGCTAAAAGCCTCGCATGCTAACAGATTCTGCCGCATTTTCTTTATCGGCCCAAAAGAAGCGTAAGCATCATTAGCAGGTTTATAGTTTGTCAGTGCCGAGCTCTGGTTCGAGTTAAACACCGCTGAGAGCTGTTTATGTTGACCGTTTGCCTCTTCTGTGTTTGTTGTGACATGTTTAGATCTGTCTCAAGGCGTCCTCAGGAACTGGAAGATGTTGTCCATCAACAAAGACGTGTTCAGAATGAACCCTCGCACCGGGGAGCTCGTGGTGCTGCTGGACGGTGTCTACTTCATCTATAGTCAGGTAGAAGTGAGTACGGTCCTTGACGTAACTCTTTAAAAATAACAATTTAAAGTCAAAAGCAGCTGGCAGTTGATCTTAAAAAGCTGCTTGCTTTGTTAATGTTTGAGCTACGCTACGGGACGGATTTCTTTTCTCTCTCCCGGTGGCTTAATGTGAAGCTCCATAACTCATGCTCATGTCAGCTGCTCTCATACTGCAGCTGTTTGAGCTTTAAGCAGACCCTTAAATGATTATGTGCTCTTGTTTTGATTACCCCTCTCAGTCTCATGTGAATTTTATGTCTCCTCCCCCAAACTCCGCATCCAGGTGTACTACCTCAACTTCACGGACATCGCCAGCTACGACGTGATGGTGGACTCCAACCCATTCCTGCGCTGCACGTGCAGCATCGAGACAGGCCAGCGCAAGTTCAACACCTGCTACACGGCTGGGGTGAGCCTGCTCCGCTCGGGCCAGAAGATCTCCATACGCATCGCGCACGAGTACACGCTCATAAACATGACCAACCACACCACCTTCCTGGGCAGCGTCAGGCTCGGAGAGGCTCCATCTGCTGGACAGAACGGATAACTGCACGGCCCTCTGAACGCATTCGACAGCTGCCCCCATTAGTCCAGCTGTCTGTTCGGCTCGTCCCGCCTTCATGTTAGGATCACAGCGTTGATTAGAAGGCCCATGTCTCGCCTCGGTTTAGAGGACGCTCTGGACTTTTAAACGTAGAGGGAGGTGACTTTTGTTCACTTTCAGATGTCTTTAATAATAAAAGGACAATAAAGACTTTTGCTTCCTTTAACTATGATTCTATGCAGGCAAGTAAATCCTTGGCAAACCCACATATCCTCATCAAACACAAGTTTCTATTTATAGCCACCCCTTTGTGTCAGCATCTCTTTATAACAAGGAAGGACACTGTGCTGACAGTAGTAATTACACTTCAAGTGCTGTTGAATGATAATCTTGTATCTCCAAAAAAAATACACCGGCTATTTTTGAAATGATTTATTTTTTGTGTTTTTTTTTTATGATTATTTAAGCATTATATAAAAGAGTGGAAAACTCCATGAGCGAAAATCTTTGCAAACTGGAGTTAGAAGGTATTCAAAGAGCAACAGCACTATATATTTTTGCACACATTTGCACTACGACGTCTCTACAGAACTCTAGCAATATGTTTCCCCCAGTGCTATTTAGTTATGACTGAATCCATGTAGAAAAGCAACAGTTGTTAATACAAGTCTGTACATAATGTATATAAAATGGGATATACTTTTGTAAATGGAGCTGATTGATGAATTAAAGTGTTTTCATTTTTCTGCCTAAACCTCGTCTGCCCTTTTTCAGTGTTTGCGCAGCCGGCGGTATTCTTTTAAAAGGTTCCAACCCACTCGCCTTTTCTTTTTGCACCAAGCTGGCACGAGCGCTGACAAGAATAAATGATGTTGTGCGGAGCAAGATTCCCCAAACTCACTTTTTTTTTTTTTTCTATCTTTATTAAAAATGTGTCTTCTTACATTGACTGCGAGTTTCACAATATGCAGCGGAGTTGGCTGTAGTTTCAGCACTTTAAATGAGTTCCATCTTGAGAGGCAGTGAGGGGACAGTTCCTCATTTAGAAACGAATTTTGAAACTGCAGATTTCCGGTTTATTCCTCATGAGTGTGTGTGACCTCGCCCTTTTTTTTTTTTTTTTTTTTTTTGAGTCACTTGGGAAACATCCAAGTCTGAGATCCTTTACTATGCTGTACAATACCTTTTTAGCATTGCTATCTGTTTTTATGTTTTGTTTGAGCCTTCTTCTGCTGCACAGAGTTAGTGTTTTAGAAAGTGATTTTTATAACCTCCAAGGAGACATAATTCAACAATTAAATCAGCATCTTTCTGAGGGAGACGATGGAAAAATGGCCAAGATGTGTCAAACGAGGGAGGTATGTCAGTGATTATATGCAACATGGAGTCATCTTGGACATTGCACTACTGAGATTTATGCCATTAGTGAGTATTCAGATTGTGCTGCAATAATAAATTTTATCGCAACGCTTTGTTTTCTCTCAGGACACGAAGCCAAGTGTTTTCCAAAGAGCTCGGTGTTCTCTGAAGATCTCTTCTAGGAGAGTAAAAAGGGAACCGAGCAGCTGCAGAGGTGGGTCGGCGCTCCAAAAGTGTTGATTAGTTACGGTCTACTCTAGTAGTGGGACCATAAACAATGTATGCAAAGTTAATAAAATTAAAGCGTGATGTTTATCTCCCCCTTCTTCCTCTCGCCAGCTCCAATATCTTTCCTGCAGTTAAAAGCTAACACAAACAAACAGCCAGAGAGAAGAGGTAAAACTGAATTCAAATCTCTGGCTTCAGTTCTTCACCCAAGTTGCCATTATTTTGAATAAGTGTGTCTTGCCTTTCTCCCCCTCTACTCCAAGGAAATATAACCGTGATCCCCTGGACTGTTTCTGTGCAGCGAGGAAATAGAATTTCACAAAGGGAAAACAGGGTTGTTGTCCAAGAAGATGGTTATTACTTGGTGTTTGGACAAGTATTGTTTCATTCCAAATCAAGCGTAACTAAGTTGATACTGCAAATGATTTGTTCCAACTATTCAGCTAATGTTCTGCTCGACTCCCAGGTTCTATTTGAAAGTCGGGGCGAAGTTATGGGTCATGTCATTCAAAGCTGGCGCTCCACCCAGGGTGGCAGGAGATCAGCAGAGCTCTTGCGCTGCCTGCAGGATACGTCTGATGAGGTTCATCACAATACGTGCTACACTACAGGTCGGTGAGACCACATCGCTGCTGGATTTTGGGATCCTTGAACAAAGAGAATTATGGAAGTCCATTTTCGCCACTAAAAAAAAAACGTCAAATAGGTCATACAGAAATTGCATATACTCAGCACAAAAAAATGTGTTTTGTTGGTTGTTTCCTTTGTGAGAATATAAGATAATTGCTTTTTGGCAATTATCTTATACTGGGCAGCACCTTGGGTTACCAGAAGCTCAAAACAAATGTCAATAGCAACAGCAAAATAAGCTAAGATTTGGCAAATTTTGTCATGTGTCCAACCCACATACTTGACTCTACTGCTCATCCCACAAATGCAAGTTCCTTACAAATGTGGCACCATTTAAAATGGAATTTAACAGGCTTTCCAATGACATAAGATTTCTTGCCAAGAATCATTGTTACAACAAAGAAATCTACCAAACATAAATTTCCTTACTTTTTGTGCTAAGTTTATATAGCCTAACATATAGCCTTTTAAAGAGAGTTAAACATTTGAGTTTCAAAGTTGTCAGTATGAAATACAGTCATTATGAATGATTCCAATATCATTAAACAAGGGGGGCAGCCCATCCTCCCAACGGGACCACCCAAATGTGCCTATCATCCAAGTCATCATAAGATACAAAACCATAAACATGTCTTTGAAAATCAGTATTACGAGTTTAAAAGTAACATCGATGACTTTTAAACTCCCAATATTTACTTTGACATTTTGATACTATTTAACTTTATTATTATTATTATTATTATTGGCAGACGTGGACTTCCATTCCAGAATAGCTGTTTCCCAGAAAAACTGAGGGATGATGTGTAAACATAAGAAATGGATCAATTGCCTCAAACACCAAAAAAGTGTTTTCCCCCAAACTATGTGTCAATTTCTTTCAACTTGAACGGCTTATACTTCTCCTTGTATACTTGCTTCTCTTTCAGCAATGATCCAAACATTTCACTAGCTTGAGAAAGAAAATATACAAAAGAGTGAAAGAATTGAAACAAATGCTCCTATGTAGGCTGATGGGACCACTAAATGATTTAATGTGTGTGGAAATCCTGTATTTCTAAATGTACGTACCTTCACTTTGTCGCCCTCCATTTGAACTGCATGAGTCATTCCATGTCAGCTCCACCGGGGGCTCCCACTTCATGGTTCTGATCTCCAGATTTTTTCTGGTGAAAGACAAATCTATAATTTAGTCATAAGGGATTTATTTATCAAGTTACAACTTATACAGTCACTACTCCAAAAATTATGAAAAAAATCCAGCATTATCCGCTTTAAAAGCTTTTATATAACAAACCAAGCAGAGGCGCCACCACAGAAAAAAAATCATTGACCCAAGCTCCTGCCTGATGTTTATTTTTATTTTCCCCAAAACCTCATAGACATAAAATCAGTTTTCAACAAGTAGGAGTCAAATATACATTTAATTTAAATTGGTTAAACTTAAAATCTAGTTTTCCTAAATTGGAACAAAAGATCTAAAATCCATGTCCTCAACATTAGGATGCAGGGTCTCAGGAGGTCATGCATCTTTTTTTTTTAAGAAATATAAATTTAGGAGAGAACAAGTGGAGACATCTGACTTGATGACAACAGAGACCAGGTGTAAGTGGGTGGGCCAGAACCAGAGTTAAGACTGAATGAGATTGCCTGGAAAACACTAGGGAGGCACAAGAAAGAATGAGAACACAAAGAAAATACAGAAACAAAACATAAGAAATAAAACCTCAAAATAGAAAATAGAACACTGAATAAAAATTGATCATGATAAATTACGTCACTAAAAAAAATCCCCAAAGCAGAAAAGAAAAACTATCAAATGAATAATTACAGGTGAATGAGGGCCCTTACTTGGATTTAATGAAGTTTTTTAAATTGACAGACATTTTGTATGTTGTTTGTTGCAGGCATTGTGCACTTGCTTCAGGATGATGAACTGGAACTCGTGGTCACATATCGACCTTCGGCCCTGATCTCCATGGAGCCCGACGCAACACATTTTGGTGTCATACAGCTCAACTGAAACAAACGCGTGTGAAGATGATAAGTGTTTACAGTGTTGATACAGGAAATGGCTAACTGACACACAGCTGTGTGAGTGGATGTTGATAAAGTGTAGAAGGAAAACCATTAGAATCTGATATTGATGCCATATATACTGTACATATACAGTATATATATATATATATTTTTTTTTTTTATTGTCAGTTTTTATTTTAGCCTTAAAAATTACCTGTTCAAACAACTGCCTGCCCCCCACCAAGTGTGTTTCCTGCTGTTTCTTTTGTTTACCACCAAGTCCTTTCATCAGTCTTTTTTTTTTTACTCGTCTCTTTATATCTCCCCACGGTTTCCCTCCAACTCCACCACCCTGTTGTTCGTGTTATTTGTTCCTCTTGTCTATTTTAGGAATATTTCCGCTTTCCAAATTGGCGTCAGGAACAAACACATACAATTTTATACAGCTTTTCAGTCTTTCCTGACATAAAATTCAACAACACAGTAAATACCGTAATGCTTATTTGAACTCATTTCATGTACCTCCACACCAAAACTCAGTGCTTGCATTGCATTTCTCATTTTTTTCTATTTTTATTTTTTGCAAAACCTGACATGAATATGGTTATACTTGTCTAAAATCTTTCTTTTCTAGCTCAAATTAAAAAGTTTGATGTGTTTTATGCTTTAATAAGGTGATGTGTCATCATTAAAGTGACCATTGTCTAAAGATAGTATCCAGTGTTTATCTGGTGTCCACAGCTGTTTACTCTCTCACTTTTTTTAAAGCATGGCTATAAGAGGTGGTGTGGAAGTGGGTGAGGTGACAGCAGCAGTCATACAGTTTAGCAGCAGCAGCAGAGGAAAAATGGTTGGACATATATTCTCTACTTTCTTACTCTTCTGTTCTCTCTGCCATTGCTTTTATATAACTGGAGGGACATATTTTACACCAAAGGTAGGCTCAGTTTAAATAAAATATCACCTTAAAATGAATTTTTTCCGATGGCTTGGTTTTGAGATTTCAAATGGCATCCGTTTGTTTTATTATATCCCTCTAATTTCAAGAACCAGTCTTGGAGCAACCAGAACCTCTCCTCCGTCCCTCTGGATTTGGACACGAGGCTCAGAAGACTCGATCTGTCAAATAACTTCATCAGACAGTTGCACACGCTCGCTTTGCCAAACCTGAAGCAGCTGGACCTGAGCAGCAATCAGCTGGATCTCATCTCCGAAGGCGCTTTCAAAAACCTGGTTCGCCTTGAACACCTGAACCTGTCCAGGAATCGACTGAACATCCACCTTGGCAGCAACAGCAAAGCTCTCGAATCCCTCGGCAGGCTGAGGAGTTTAGACATATCAAAAAACGGTTTGAGCGATGACGAAGTAGAATTATTACTTAGAAACAAGTTTTCTCTTGATCATCTTAAGATGACCGGTAACTCCTTAACAAGACTTTCGCGCCACTTATTCAGAGACAGTAGACTTTTAAGAGCCATCGCTATTGACGAAAACTTGATATCGGAGATAGCAGAGGGGACATTTGAACAGCTGGGCCAGTTAGAAACCCTGAATTTGGCTAAAAATAACCTTGCACATATTTGTGATTTTAAGCTTCGACAAGTTAAACATTTGAATCTCAGCAGAAACTCGTTGGAGTTTTTTGTCACAAGTGAAGATGACCAGATGTATAGCCTTGAAATTCTTGATCTGAGCCACAACAAGCTTCTTTACTTCCCAATAGTTCCCAAAATGAACCGGTTAAAGTTTCTACACTTGCAGAATAATGTGCTCGGTAGTTTAAATTCAGAGGCTGGGATGGTTTCGGAGACTAACGCTCTTTATGAGGAGATTATAAATGAGAGAATGGTTATAAAAAATTATCTACATGCAAATTGGAGGCTGATGCCGCTAGTTTATATTGACCTGAGCTTTAATCAATTCACAACCTTCCCTCTTGAGACTCTGAGCCTGCCTCCATTTTTAGAAACACTAAATTTTAGCTACAACTGTTTACAAAACATAGAGTGGAATATAAGAAATTTTAACTCAGGCTACATTCGTCAGCTGTTTTTTCACTCCTTAAAGCACCTTGACCTGCAAAGCAATGGCCTTTCGTACATATCCCCCTTCTTCCTCAAGGCGCTCATGCATATTGAAACGTTGAACCTGCAGGACAATTTTGTGCAAGCTTGCGCTTACGACAACAATTTTTATAGCCCTCCCTCTGCATGGCAAATCAATCTCACATCCTGTGCAACATTTGGGCAGATGAAGACACTTAAACACCTCAATCTTAGAGAAAACGGCATAAAAATACTTCCTTTCAACGCTTTTCAGGGAAATTCTTTGATTTCTCTTGACCTTTCAAAAAACCCACTCATGGTAATGCCTGAGAGGGTATTGGAAGGGGTGCAAACCACCCTCCAGTCTTTGACCATTAGTGAGACAAACATGAGCAGCTCCCATTTGTCTTTATCCTGCATGCCGGCATTAATGGAGCTGAACCTATCGAACAACAACCTTGATCGGTTACCCAGTGGTTTAGGCTGCTCTCCTCTCCGATTGATAGACGTAAGAAACAACACTTTTAGGACTTTAAACCATTCACTGCTCCAGACTTTATCCGCAAACTTCACGATGATCTTTATCAGTGGAAATCCGTTCAACTGCTGCGACAGCATATGGATGACCGTCCTAAACGAGACGAACATTACGCTGCCTGACATCAATGAAACTGTCTGTTTTACCCGTGTGAGAAACTTGATGATGACAGAATACCTGAAAAGTCCATTACGTCATTGTTTGTTCCATTCAGAGGCACAGGGTGTTCAATTTGTGCAAACAGTTACAACTATTTTATTCATAGCTGTGTTATTGACGGGCCTGATTGGGTTCAGTCGGAAGATGTGTTGCACACGAGGATCTTGCATAGTATGACATGTAAAACCTGTTTTTACAGTTTTATTTGGCACAATCTACACAAGATTTGCATATGGGTTGCATTTAAAGGCCATAAACCACATGTACGCTGGAAGGAAATTGGAGAATAAGCCAGAGTTCCTGAAGATAACTCCAGGGAGTTTCACTCTGCATGATCCAGTTTCTTATCAGCTTGATGTCCATAAAAAACTAATTTCCCTTTTGATAAAATACAGAAAGAACTTCCTGTACTTTTTGGCTTGTGATTCAACTCTCACCCTGATTAAACTTTCTTAAAAAAAGAAAAGATTTATCTCATACCTTTAAGAGGTGTGTCACTTTACATGACCTGCTGTGCTTGAAATGGACACCCACACTGCTTGGTTAAAATAAAGGCTGTATGAAAAAACTTAGTCTGTTTTGAAAGATTTACATTCTTGTTATCCTTAAAACGCCTTAAAAAACATTCCCAGAACCAAGACTAAACACTTAAACACTAAAACACAGTATTAAATATAAACAATGATCTGTTTTTTTTACTTCTCTGATTAGATCATTTCCTTTATACAAGTTACATTTGAATCCATAGTGCTGCATGATCAATCATTTTGTAATGTACATTTTTTTGACCCTGGAACATACTTTCCTGTAAAAGCCATGCTGTACATAATAAATATGTCGTGTTTAATGATCACAATGTGGTGTCAGTATTTATTTTAAAATTCTGAATCCTCCAGTTTATTATCTGCAAAATAAATTACTTTATGTTAGAAGTTGAACTCTTTTTGTTTGTTAGAAATGTCTGTTTTCAGTTTAAAATAACTGAACCAAAAAATACACAATCTGGTTACAATCACTTGGAACTGAGTGGTCACGTAATAAATCAAAAAGAATTTATCTGGGGATGACTGTCAGCTACTATCATATCAAATTTAAGCTCGGAATGACTGACTTTGAACCATTTTGGTGTTTGCTAAGGTCTATGGTAGCCGTCTTGATTTTTCATTAAAATCATTATCACCTTTCTTTCCTTGACAGGAGGTGATAACTAACAATATTAGGAAACTTTTCTAGTGCTGCTAATTCAGTGAGCTTTTTTGTTGCTGGATTTATTAGGCAATTATATTCTGAGGCACCCATCTTTAAATTAATGCAAAATGCCAATTTACAGGTTTTCTATGCCTTTCACAAGTGTTTTCACTGGACAAACACATGCCACTCTAAGCAGACAGGGTATTTATTATTACTGCGTTCTTGAGCCACATATATGTTTACTGCCCCCACTACACAGGTTTTCCAGAACATGAAGTAGCTCATAAAAAATAAACCATGAGTTCAATAAAGAGTAGAAATATGTGTGGATGTTAGGTGTAAAAATGCAAGTGGTAAATAACATTATTTTTCATTCTTGGTAATACGCAGCAGGTTCCTTTGCAGCACATTACTATAAATATGACAACCATAAAATAGCATGTTAAATATGTCTGTTTTTTTATTTTTGCGTTAAAATGTAAATTAACTGACATATATGGAAAAAAACTTTTCTACAGAAACCCCCTTTAAAAGATGTTGGACAACGTTAGATTAAAAGAATACTAAGTTTTATTTAAAAAACAGAAATTCTTGCTTTGGTTATTTTTCAAGCTGTTATTAAAATAAATAAAAAAATTAGCACATTTTACCTTAAAGTAACACTTTTCAACATGGCGGCGCTTGACTGGTTGTGAGCAGGACGTGTGCCAACAGGTTGAATTCCCTAGATGTGGATTCAAAACAGAAAAATAAGGCCTAATTTCAGGAATGGTTTGAGAAATAAAACTAAAGAAATACAGAAGAACATTGGACACCAGGAGGCAAAGCTATCATTAAACTTCCGGGGCATAAATACAAACGCTAATTTATTAGCTAGCTAGCCAGTTTATCGTTAGCCAGGAGTCGCTCAGCAAAATCAGCTCGAGCTGTTGCTGACGTCTGTTGACTCATCAAGATGTCTGTCCTCCTCCAGCCACACTCCTCCACAATTACCCAAAAAATGCAGATAACTTACAAACTTTTTCTGCTAGAAAATGCCCGAAATACGTTGGAGCAAGAGCTTCGCAACTTCACAGACCAGGTAAGAAAATGAATTATTGAACACCGGCGCATGTTACGTTAGCTAAAGCAAATTGTTAGCATCCGTCAAACAAACGTCGGAATCGTATCTTCCTGTTTCAAACTACATTTTATACATAATTTAACTAGCTGCTCAGGATCCTGATTTAACAACGTTATTTAAATAACTAAGTAATTTAAAAGTTGCTTACAGCCACACTTATGCTCAATTTATTGGCTCAAATCATGTTCATGAAGCAGGTCTGATGAAAACGTAATCATTTCAAAATAACCTCCCATGAGTCCAAATACTGAGTAGAGTTTTAAGATTTTGTCTACAGAGCTACATGACATTTTATTTGCTGTATTGCCTTTTCAGACAACTTACATTAATCAATAATCATTGTTAGATTAATCAAAAATCATTGTCAGATCACAAGATAAAAA
>JARVJO010000269.1:17830885-17843808 GCA_031762555.1 Cynodonichthys magdalenae
GAAGTATTTCTGAAATTGATTTATTTATTATTTAAAATTGTTAATTGTCTGAAATAAATTTAATTCATTCATTCATTGCTGTAAGGCTTACCATTTTTTATTGTGCTACTCTATTCATAAGTTCTTTTTAAATATAAAGCCAAGCTTGTATTTTTTTAACTATTCCAGCAAATTTGAAAGAATTAAATTTTGTTTTGTTATATCTGGATGAATCTTTAGAGTAAGACCTTTTTTAGATTGTTTTTTTTTTCTGTAAGATTTTCCTTCATCCTAGCTAACCCCATGATCAAAACAGATTTTAAATGGATTGCCACAAATCTGACATTAACTGATTGATTTAATTTCACACTTTGATATAATCCTAACTTTAAAACCAGCTATAGTTTGTACATGTTTGCTGAAGTCATAAATACTATGAAGAAATATCTAAATAACAGTAAAGTCACTGCTGGTATTTTTTATTTTTCTTGTATAAACTATGCATGTTTTACTTAATCTTATTTCTTTTGTCTATCAGGCATATGAAGATGCACACAATGTCCTCAATTCTTCTTTTCCTACCTGTGTTTTCATTGATCTAACAAATCATTTGGATGCAAAGTGTCAAGAAATTAGGAAGCTTTCAGCTTTATTAAATGATCTTATTGTTGGTAAGTCAAAGTAAAACAAATTTTACGTTTGATTTGACTGTTCAGATGAAATAGCCAGACCTTTTTTATGATACTTAACTATTTAAAGCTTTAGGTTACTATCCAGTTTCAGACTTAAATGTAACTTTAACTAAATAATCTCCTTTCTTTGCTTCCCTACTGTTTAAAGAACACAAACTTTATGTCCAGCCTCCTGCCAAAACAAACTCCTTTCAGCCATTTGAAGTCAAAGGAAGTTCGATTATGGGTGCTATTAAGTTTGGATCATTGTTGCAGAACTTCCTTATGTCGAGCTCCATATCAAAAGCTGTGCATGTGCTCGGAGCCACTTTGTCCTGTCAGCAGCTGAAACTTCCCTTCAACTCCCAGCCTGTAGTAGTGCAGCAGGCTGACATATCAGGGGTGTCGTCCAGCTTTAACATTACTTTCACCACAAGCTCCTCCTCTCATTTAAAGCCAGCAGAACTGTCTTTTTTAGAAGAAAAGGGCCAGCCAGACTCTGTTTGCATCCCTCCTGCCATTACTCAGAGCTGCAGGATCAATGAGGAGAAGTTAAACATGCTACTGCCTCCCATCCAAGTCGTATTCCCGGAGATCAATAACCGGAAGCCACTAACAATCTGGGAACGCGACGATGACATCCAGGTGCAACACCAAAAACAAACCTCCTCGCAGCTGCTGCACTTCCTCAGAGTAAAAGCCGTAAACGAGGGTGCACTTGAGGTCACTGTTTTGGAATGGACTAAAAGTAAATCCAAGGCAAACAATCCCAATTCGCCCGAGCGGATGTCACCTACTGTCAAAACACAAAGCCACCAGTTCAGACATGTTGTGACTGATGATCCGGTGGGTGAATTTCCTCCAGCATCGTCGCACGCAAGCATTGAAAGCCAAGCTCCCGTCTTCAGAGTGAAAAGAATCAAGTCAAGCGGATATTTGATCTACAGTTGTGTGATTGCCACAGAAACGGAGTTATGGGATGTTGGAGACGTCTTCATAAAGGTGTTGGAGCAGGACTCTGTACATATGACCTTGGAAAGTAAAAAATGCCAAAATACTATAACTTGTGCAGAAGACAAACAAAACACAGATTGGACTTCTCCCACCCTGCAGTGCACAGACCCCGATCCAAACACCAGCCCTGCTCATTCAGAAACACTGCTGCCTAAAACTGTAAACATTCCTGAGTTCCAAATCCCAAGGTTTGAAGAGACTGAGGTGGTGGTGTCTCACATTGTCAGCCCTGGCAGCTTCTACATCCAAAATGCTGACTGTCTGGAGAAGCTGCAGGGACTTTTCACAGGGTGAGCATGAAGCCTGAATTTTTATCTGCTTCTTTTGTTTTTAGCTTTATTATATTTCTCACTCATTCTCAGATTTCAAATGAACACTTTTTCAGTTATTTTTTTATTATTATTTTTGATTTTTGTGGGTTTTATGTTTACTTAAAAGCAGTAACATCAAAAAGTGAACAACAGTACGGCCAATCACATCACTTTGAATTAAAGAAAAACAAAGCAAAACATAATGCGCAGCTCAGTTTATAGTAAGCAACATAATATGATAGACTAAACAATTTTTTTCACACTGCTAGAAACTTATAGGATTTTTTTTTTTTTTTTTATGCCCAATGTTCTGTTTCCTGTGGATTATTGAGTCAAGGTGTATTACTGGAGAAACCTATTGTGTAGAGTAAGTGAAGGGTCACATTCTCTGTCTGTTGAAACAATAACTGCTCAATAATCTAAAGTTCTAGATGCACAACAAGGGTTGTTCTCTTTTGGATGTCTTGTTTTTTTTAAAATGAATAAAATAAAAATTGAGGGTGAATGAGGAATTTACTTTCCTCTCTTGTTTTGCAGTGAGTTTGTACTCATTAGTTGGCACAGTTATCTCTATCTTGTTAAAACCTTTAAAAACAATAAGTCTCTTACTCTTCATTTTAACACAGAGGACTCTGTTTCTAACCATCCTCTATCTCTATATTCTTTTGGTATTTTTTGGCTCCAAACCATCTTTATAACCATGTAGTTGAGGTACAGCTATTTTCAGTTTAGGTCTACATTTGTTTTATTCAAAACATGTTTTTCTTTCTATCGCTGCTCACATGATGATGATTTCTGTGTATTTTATTTTCTCTTTTGCAGCACTTGTGAAGCCATTCGTACTTATGCTGAGCAGAACTGCATTCCAGACCTTGGAGCTCACGTAATGGGCTGTTTTCCTCATGAAGACCGATGGTGCAGAGCTCAGGTGACGAAGATTTGTGGAGTGAGCCAAGGTGGGTCTGGTTTTGTGGCATGGTTTTACAAAGATGTGCCTCTAGATGGCAGCAGAGGCACTCTGCCAGAGTGTGGCCACTTGGGAAGCTCATAGTAACTTTTTTTTGTTTTGTTTTCTTTCAAGATAACAGTGATGTGAGTGGTGCTGGGGGGAAAACCTCCATAAAGGTGGAGGTGAAGAGGCTGGACTATGGTGACACTTCCCATCTGTCACTCTGGAGTATGAAGGAACTCACCCCAGAAATGGCCGCTCTGCCACTTCAAGCTCTGCAAGTTTCACTGGCAAATGTGAGTGATCCACTGTTTGTAGTGTTAGCAAAATATCTCATGAACCATTTAAAATATTTTAATGCACATTGGATGTTGCTGAGAGTCATTAATAACAGCTGCTCTAACAAATTCTGTTCATGGATTTATGCACAAAGGGTTTCAGAAAGTGATGTCTATAATGGTAACACGAAAAATGCTTAAAAGCTGTTTTGTGGGAATAAAATGGTATTAGTATTCGCCTTTATCTACTTTGTTGGTCACTGATTCTTATTTTTAACTTAAAAATGAAGGAAGTAAACGACAATCTCATTTCATGGTCAATAATATCTTGTTTCTTCCACCCTCAGGTGAGGCCTATTAATGGGAGCCACTGGTCTGACGAGGCAGTGGGTTGGTTCAGAGCAATGGTCCACAACAGGACACTTTATGCCAGATTTTACCCACAGGGGCCCGCTGTCACCGTCGAACTATTCCTGGAAAAGGGGAAGTTAGGAGCTATGAGGTACTTCAGACAGAAGTGGTCTATCGGTGCATTTCCAAAATGTGATTAAACAGAACTAAAAATGTCGCCAACATTATTTTTTAACCAAGTATTTAGTTCAGTTTCTGGGTACAAGTGTTGTAGTTTATTCAATTAAAAAGGAGATTTAACCTCATAGGCTCGTGAACTGAAAGATGAGCAATTACTGATTTATGAATTCAGTTAGAGTTTGAGTCCCCAATTTAATATTCTTAAAGACTCAAATTTATCATTTAAAAATGAACCTTTTTTTTTTAACTCAAATTGTCATTTTGCCCTGAATCTCCTTATCTGTGCTACAGTTTATAAAAAGCTGGTTTTGATTGCAGAACCAAAGGTTTATCCACATTTCATCTCTACAAGTAACAATTGCTTTCTAACCAAATAAAAATAGGACATGATATCACATCATTTCATGGTTAGATTTTATTTCTAAAAGCAAATTTATTATTCTGTTTATCTTTCTATCT
This sequence comes from Cynodonichthys magdalenae, assembly GCA_031762555.1. NCBI lineage: Eukaryota > Metazoa > Chordata > Actinopteri > Cyprinodontiformes > Rivulidae > Cynodonichthys > Cynodonichthys magdalenae. The sequence goes on from JARVJO010000269.1 coordinate 17,835,078, forward strand.
TGTCAGCTGGTGTTTTAATGAAAAAAAGTACCTCTAGGTTATCAAGTGGAACAACACTGTGCTGTCCACAGATATGCCTGCTTTATAACTGACAGTTTCTGTACTCAACCATTGAATAACTCATGTCTAATGTAGACCTTGTTATGTGTGTGTAAATCCAGTTTAAAAGGTAGAAACCGCCCACATTTATTTTTCAGAAGGGGTGCATCGCTGTCTTTAAGACTAGCCCAAAATGGACACGCGAAGCATGACAAACTCAAGAATTCTACCTTAAGTAAAAAAAGTAAGTGGAGTTTTATTTAGTTTTCTCATCTGTGAGTCATTAGTGAGTGGTGTTGTGTGTGCAAATCCCTGTTTTTTTTTGTTTTAACTTTTTCTTTTGTAGGCGCTGTTCAAGATTCTGACTGGGAAAAATATCTCATCTCATGTTACACTCAAACTAAAATGTAAAAAGCAGAGAATGTCTCTAATTGTGTTGATTTATTTTGATTGAAATTATTAGTAAACTGGGTAAAACTTGCAATACAAATGGCAAATCTGCCATGCATCATACAAGCATTTTGCTATTCATAACTTGTACCTTATTAGGTTTTATTGACCAGCTGTTTACAGGTGAACACACAGTGAGATCATATTAGTGCTTCTTATCAAGTCAAGTCGCTTCAGATTTACTTTAATTGTGTAAATCTCATGAAGGAGACTGAGCAGACACGTAAGTTCATTTTTTAATCCCTGGACCAATGGTATTATTGCTGGTCTACCACCACCACGAACATCCACCTGTGTGTTCTTTGTAAAGGCTGCTTTTGGTTCACATAAATAACTACACCAATTACAGTGATTGAATCTGAAATATTTTCATTTAAGATAATTAAATATACTGTAAAATGAGCCAAACAGTTTGAAATATAACATTGTATAGATGTAAGATGTTTGGACACACCCGCTCATTTATCATTTCCTCTTTTTCCTACATTGCAAATCAACACAGAGGTCATCCAGACAGAACACAAACTGTATGGAATAATGTAGCAAACCCAAAAGTGCCAAATAAACCAAAATATGCACCTGACCACAGCTGTGCACAGTCTTACCATTCTTTGGAACTCCTTAAAGACTCCAGGTGATTACAGTGCTCACAAAGCTGATTGAGAGAATGGCAAAAGTGTGCACAGTTGGAATAAAGACCAAAGGTGCCAACCTTGAACGATGCAAAATCCCAAACAGAATCTGGTTTGTTACACTTCCAAGTTCACTACATGGCTCATTGTGTGGCCTTTCATAGTCTGGATGACTCCAGGACCAACTCATAATGTAGGGAAAAAGAAAAACATCGAATGAGGAAATGTGTCCAAATGTTTGACTGGTAGCGAATATTTTTGGTATCTTGAATTTACATTGCAGTTTATACAAAAACATGTACAAAGCAGCTACATTTGCTCCACATTGTTTGTTTTATAACTTTTATGGATCTTAAAATTTCAGGTTTCATTTTTTATCCATAAATTTTACAAAGATCATCTGTAGCCAACACAGTTTTCACCGATGTCTTTAAATTAATTTACATAATTTAAGTTCTTTTGAGCATCTAAACTTTTTGGGATATTTGTAACTAAATGTTCTGATATTTTTATTTAAACATTTTCTCGTTTATTATCGACATTTTTATTTACAGTTTGGTGTGTTTCTATTTTGCTATTTTCTCCACTTGTGGTGCTTTGTGTTTTGTAAGCATGTCTCTGACTTCCTCAGCCTGTGTTTTAGTTCCTAGAAACATAATGCTAAAGCATAAAGTATAGCACACAAAAATCACACAAACCGTTTTTTAAGAACTATTTCCTCTGGGATGCTGGGAACGACAGGATGTGATGAAGCATGAGTAAGGAAAATGCAAAATACTGATTATTCCAACGGGGCCAGTTCAGTCAGGTCATCTGCTTTCTAAAATACTTGGTTTGTCTGTACATTTAGAATTCTTGATTAGTTTTTGGTGCACTACATTTCTTTGTAAATAGAAAAAACAGTCTTGTTTTCCTGTGTGCAGTCCACCCCCCTCCCCCACTTTTTTTTTATTTAAATAAAGACATTCTTTTCTGCACAATTCATGCTAAATGCTCATTGTCTCTCTTTTTCTGTGAACAAATTGTTAATAAGATCTAGTTCATTCAAAGAATTGGCAGACCACACAAACCCTCCCACTACACTGGTCAGACGTGACGCAGAAACACAGAGAGCAGCTGTAGGTGATCTGAATGTACGTGACATGACAAGTGACTGCATTGTTTTCCCTTGAATTCATTTTCTTACTGCAATTTTTTCTTTTGCTTTTTTGTTGTTGGGGTTTGATCTGAACCAGCTGTAAAATATCACCTGGTAGTGTTAAAAGAAGGTTGGACTGTGTTTAGGTGGATCTGAAGATTGTGAGCAAAAAGTGATTCATCTTGGTTCGCATCCACAGGCTGTAATTGCTCACTCGCAGACGTCAGACATAAAATGAAATTAAATCTTTAACTGGAGAACTGTGGAAATTCATCATATTGCTTGCCAATAGAAATTATTTGACATGTACCATAGATGATTTTAAAAAAGTTAACATTCCTCGAAGGAATATGTATTACCCACATCCTCATGCCAGATTTAAACTAAGATCGTGTACATTGAGAATATTTGTTGTAGCCATTTTAGTCGAACTTTTAGATCTCAACATTTTGAGCTCTTATGCGGAGTATGAGTTGGAGATGATCCACAGCAAATGTATCAAAATTTAGCTCAACATCTGTAAAACCAACTGAGTTGTAGCTATTTTGGTGTTTACTAATCTTGATTAGCCATCAGCAGTTTTGAATTGGGTTTACACCAAGGGTGTAGTTTGTACAGCTAATGATTACTTAGATCATTTCATAAAAATCCATTCAGTTCATGAAATATTTTGCAGACAGATACAGACATGTTTCGATGGTGGGTGATAAGTATAGCTGTTCTTTCCGTCAGGCTGGTTATGCAGTTGTAAAATGTCACTTCACAAGTTGACCTCTTGTTTAATTTTGAAAACCTTTTCTGTCCGGGCAATAAACCATGGTTGCAAAACAGTTACTTGAACATCTTGTTGGATGCACTTCCCAACCTGACAGGAGCTTCTCAGGTCAAAACCTTCCTTCACATCACCGCCCTGCCAGGCACAAGGAAGAATGTGGCAGGCTTGAGGCCTTTTGTGTCCACACGGATTCCTTGTTTTGCCCTGGGGTGGGCGGAAATCGAGGCGTTTGATCTGAATTCTAAAGAGTCTTGTTGCGGCCCAATAATGGGCACCATTGTATGCAAATGGTTTATATAAGAGCATATGACCACTACGGTGCAGGGCAGCGGCTAGTGGTGGAGGAATGATTTGCATTTTCCGAACGCACGGTGTTCTCAATCCAGCCTTTTGGCTCACTAAAAAACCCAATATTTTATTCAGTTTCTTCCCATTTTGTACACATTTTTGTGTACCACCACAGCAGAAGGTAAAGTTTATCCTCTTCATCCTGTTTTATACTAACCCACACAGTGTGAATAGAGGCTGGGTTTGATGTGGCTGATATGCCACTGTCCTGTTTACTCAACAAATACTCAGTAAGCTAATAAGACAAGTTATTACAATTCATAGTCATGTTTTATTTCTTTAAAAGATGTAGTCACAAAGCTTTTATTTGATAAGGTTATACATTTTCTCTAACAAATACTCCTAAGAGTGCTATGTCTTGTTAGTTTCTTGAAGGAATTACTGACAGCAGTTTTTGTCCATCTGTGACTGTAGGCCAGTTTGGGAGTACAGTATTAATACAATGTGAGCAAATCACGTGGCTCTGCAAATGTTTTGCAATTGGCTTTGATATGTTGCGTCTTGTGACGATGGTAGGCCATCGCCCCTGCTTTTATACAGCCAGCAGGCTGCTTGGCATTCCTTGCAAGTTGCTCCTTGGGAATCAAGCTTGATGCTCAGGTCAAAACCTCAAGATGGTCGTCTTCGGATCCGGCGTTGCTTACGCCGCTTGCGCCGCTGGCTGAGCCTGGTAAACTTTTGAAACCTAATGGTAATGTTCACGGCATTTAAATTTTATGAGTTGTAGATTAAAAATGTTTTGAAATATGTTAGCTAAGGGCTCTTAGGTATGTGTTTTATTGTAGCTGTTTTTTTTTAATCTAAATTTGTAAGAGATTTAAGCAAATTTGACATTTTTATTTATTTTTTGCAGAACTGGAGTCGAAGATGAACTGGGGGACCTTTTATGCCGTGATCAGCGGTATAAACAGGCACTCCACCGGCATCGGACGTGTCTGGCTGTCGGTCATCTTCATCTTTCGCATCCTGGTGTTGGTGGTTGCAGCCGAAAGCGTTTGGGGGGATGAAAAGTCCGGCTTCACCTGCAACACCCAGCAGCCCGGCTGCAACAGTGTCTGCTACGACCAGTTCTTCCCCATCTCGCACATCCGGCTGTGGGCTCTCCAGGTCATCCTGGTGTCCACCCCTGCACTGCTGGTGGCCATGCACGTAGCCCATCGACGACACATGGACAAGAAGAGCTTGAAGAGGACGGGCCGCAGCAGCCCCAAGGAACTGGAGCACATCAAGAACCAGAAGTTTGAGATCACAGGAGCTCTGTGGTGGACTTACATGATAAGCATCATCTTCAGAATCATCTTTGAGGTGGCTTTCCTCTACATCTTCTACCTGATCTACCCTTACTTTAAGATGGTACGTTTGGTCAAATGCGACTCATACCCTTGCCCCAACACTGTGGACTGTTTCATCTCCAGACCGACAGAAAAGACTGTGTTTACCGTGTTCATGCTGACTGTATCTGGGGTGTGCGTGCTGCTTAACGTGGCCGAGGTGGCGTACCTGGTAGGCAAGGCCTGCAAGCGGCGCGTGGGTCGCTCTGAAGATGAGTCTAAAGCCGCCTGGATAAGTCAAAAGTTGTCGTCTTATAGGCAAAATGAAATCAATCAGCTGATAGCGGATCATTCTTTCAAGTCAAAGTTTGCTGTGACCAAAAAAAGCCCAACAGAGAAGGTTGAGAGTTGTTCTGCTTTTTGAGGCATCCTGAAACTAATACAGTAATCGACACACACTGCAGTAATGAAACTTTTTCTGTATATTTGATCTTTGTCTATATTTTGACCTTTTATTTATATCATGAAATCAGTTCTTTAATGATTCTTATACTGACACAAAAAGTAGCTGCTTTTCTTGCCTAAATTATTCAAAGCCTGTAAAGAAAGTTTTGACATTTTCCCATATATTGCTTATTTTCCACAAATCCAACATATCTGATGGTGCTGAGCAACTGTGCTTACTTTGCATTGATTATTATTTAAGCCTTTAGTGTTTTCCATTTATTTTTGCACAGTATAAGAACCACGTTGACAAGTTGAGAACTGATCGAATTAAACAAACCGTGACTTGGAGCATGATGCCTTCATTTGTTTTGTTCAGTGATGCATATTTGTTGTATGACAAACACTTTTAAAGAGAACTCTTTTCTTCATATCTCGCAGGTGCGTCAAGACCCATAATTGCTGCCAGCAATTGTGCATAATGTGTGAAATTAAAAATCAAATGAAATCCAGAACACAGAGTAAGTGTTGTGAAGTCTGCATAGTAAAAGTTGCACTTTTTGCATCAATATGTATTTATTCCTATCCTTTTGTTCTTAATGGTGAAACAGCTTAGTGGTCCGCACTGTTGCCCCACAGCAAGAAAGTCCTGGGTTCAAACCTTGGTTTGGAGCTGGGGTCTTTCTGTGTGGCTTGTGTGGGCTTCCCCAGGTACTGTGGTTTCCTCACACAATAAACCGCTACATTAGGCTGTCTTCAGGTCCAGGCCTTCCTTGAAAAATAAATCTGTGATCTCAAGGGGATTTTCTTAGTTAAATAAAGGTAAATGAGTAAAAAAAAACATGTTTCAAATAATATATTATCTGTTATTTTTACCCACTTTTTCCTTTCATGGTCACAGGGATCACTGGTTCCCATGATAGATATCAATCACTGTGTGAGGGGCAGAGGACCCCCTGGACAGGTTGCAAGTCCATCACAGGGACACAGAGGCAAACAACCATTCACTCTGTCACTCACACCTAGGGACAATTAGTCTCACATTCATGTTTTTGGATGGTAGGAGGAAACCAGAGTGCCCAGAGAAAACTCACACATGCACGGAGAGAACGTGCTTACTCTACCCAGAAAGGTCCCTAGCCTGTCTTCAATCCAGCAACCTTCTTGCTGAAAGGCAACAGCTCCACCAACTGAGACACTGTGCTGCCTATACCAAATATCTTTATTTCAAAAAGTAAATGACTGAAGTTATTTGCATGTTGTGTAAGACTGATCCCGTGTTTAGAGATTATGTAGATTATATATTAATCATATGACTAACTGTATTTTACACATGCTGTAACACGCACAGAAAAAATATTTATTAATATGAATAAATGCATCAATTTACTGTCAGGTAAACAACCCTGATAATATAAGGAAATAAAATGCTTAATCAGTTGACCTTATTTTAAACCTACCAAAGAAAATGTTAATTATTTTTAGTCATTTGTGTTATGCAGTTCAGCAGCTAGAAATTAAGATTTCTTAGGATTTTTTTTTTGCCGTATTTCAGTGACTAACTTGAAGACGCCCCTTCTCTAAATCATGCCACTTGCCCACCCATCCTTAGTGATAGGAGATAGACCCCCTCCATGCTATATTTAGACCCCAGGGGCTCTTCTGGCGACACAGAGTAAACAGACATCATTGGTTAGCCTCCCTGTCACTCAGTGTAACGGCCAAGTGGATGGTCTTTGAAAGTTTACTTTAGAGTGTCCACTGTGCCAAATTTAACCACGGAGGAGTGGGAGGGTTTGAAGGAGGGTAGAGTGGACACGATTAAATGTGGTTCTTGTGGGTTTATGTGTGTGTGGTGGTGGTCAACAGAAGGACCTGGGGCCAGGGGGTCTGAGTGCTGGTTTCTGCCCAAGCTGAACTTTGAAGACAGAAGTCTGAGTCAGAGAGTTTGTCAGCGTGAAGCAGAGCTTGTTGCCTGCAGGAGTCCACTCTTCTTGTCCATTCAAGGACATTGCTCTGGGCCCCGAGATCAGCGCTGGGCCGAGGCCCGTCTGTGGGAAAACACAGCGGCCTCATGGACCCTCCAACACATGAAGAGCTTTACCGCAGGAGACATATGAGCTGACATGGTCCATTTCTCCAGTAAATGTGAGTTTTTATTTGTGTGGACTGTGTGCTTCACATTGTGCTCACAGCAGTTATAGTTTCACATTGTATGAAAACAGTCATTGGTACATTTTTTTTTCAAAGTGACTGAACACCACATGAAGATATCGGACTTCCTGATGTTTTTTGTTTAAGATTCCTACGCAGTCCTGAAAACTATGAAATTTAGATTTTTTGTGCTTTTCTGGTCTGGACCAGTATGAGAAAAAGAAAACCTTAGTGTTTCCAGAATCAGTTACTTATTGCATTTTCTTTAAAAACAAATCTAAAAGTTGCTCAAATGAGTAGGGTCATCTCAACTAAAAATAATCACTAAAATGGCCACCTTCCTTTCACCTATTGAAAAAAAAATAAAACTGGGAACATGGATGAGTCCTTGGCATGGCACAAATCATCTATACTTATTAAAATATCATAAAAGTACAACTTTAATCATTAAGTTAACATAAATATTCGTTACATATACATTGGGATTTATTCTTATAGCTACTGCCACGCCATATTTTACCTCACAATCTGTAAAACAGACTTCGTTGTAGCCATGTTTGTGTTTGATAAAGTTAATTAGCTGTGTTGAACATCTTCAATCAAGTTGACACTAAAGGTCAATCAGGTGTATCATCCAATGATTACTTTTTGACTCTTTTGTTAAAATATTTTAGTAAGTCAATAGGTAGAAAAAGAAACTGGAATGCACAGAAAAGTACAGGCAGCTACATGATTGCCCACCATTCTTGGTAATGGGCTTTAATATTATTACAAAAACGTGCAGATAATATAACTGCACCACATTAAAAACTTGGTCAAATATAGTAAATTAGTCCCCTTGATATAAAAAATAATGAAAATTTGAAAAGCTCCCAAAACTTCAGTTATCAGAAACTGTCTGAATGTCCCTTTAGATCAAACATGTTGAACTTCCTGTCCTGCTACCATTTAACATATCCACCATCACATGTTCTTAAGGGAAAACAAGTCCATAAGGAGCCAAGCTGCTAACTGAGGATTCAGACAGATGGGCGCCTCAGCAGCTGAGAAGGTAGTGGCCTTATTTGTGTGAATACAGCAGGTTTATATTTACTTTAGATGGGTATATATTTGGCAAGTGTAGACAGGAGCAAAGCAGGTTTCAGCCAGGATTTTCAATGCCCTGGCCGTCACGACCCAAACTGTGATAACACAACCATCAGGATGTGAAATCAAACACCATGAAGATGTGACAGAGTAAATGAGGAACAGTTGAGTAATGCGACTCCTGCCATCTTCTGATTCCAGATATGTTATAAATATATTCCTCTTCTGGTGGTTAGGAAGGGCATCTTATAGTCATCAGGAACACTGATGCTCAAACTGCATGAAGATTTTAATATATTTTAATTCAGTTTATTTACATAGCGCCAAGTCACAACATACGTTGTCTCAGGGCACTGTACATGAAAAAAGAACAATCTAAAGGAGAACCCAGCAG
>JARVJO010000269.1:17845620-17855808 GCA_031762555.1 Cynodonichthys magdalenae
CAAGAATGGACACAAGTCCACTGTCTGAGGCCATGAGAATATCATTAGTAACTTTCACCAGTGCTGTTTCTGTGCTACATATTTTACTGGAAAATATTTGTATTTTGAAAAGCATAGTCAGAAATTCTTGAACATACTGAACATTAAACATTGGAATGGTTAAAATATAACAAAATATGAAGTAGTTTCATGTCCAAAAAGGTATGAATGAAAAGAAATAAGACTAGAAAGAATCAGAATAACCAGTGTTACAAATCACATTTACCTCTGTGGTTCTTTTCTCCCAGACCTGACCTCACACAGCCATGGGAGACTGGAACCTGCTGGGAAAGCTTCTGGAAAAAGCCCAGGAGCACTCCACAGTGGTGGGGAAGGTGTGGCTCACCGTCCTCTTCATCTTCCGCATCCTGATCCTGAGCGCCGCCACTGAGAAGGTGTGGGGGGACGAGCAGTCGGGCTTCACCTGCGACACCAAGCAGCCCGGTTGCGAGAATGTGTGCTATGACATCACCTTCCCCATCTCCCACGTCCGGTTCTGGGTGCTGCAGATCATCTTTGTGTCCACGCCTACCCTCATCTACCTGGGGCACATTCTCCACCTGGTGCGGATGGAGGAGAAGCAGAAAGAGAAGGAGAAAGAGCGAGAGCTTCACCCGGAACACCAGGCCTTGCTGATGAACCCTCACCACAAGAAGGCTCTAATAAGAGATGAAAAAGGGCGAGTTCGCCTGCAGGGGGAGCTCCTGCGCACCTATGTCTTCAATGTTATCTTTAAGACCCTGTTTGAGGTGGGCTTCATTGTAGCCCAGTACCTCTTATATGGTTTTGAGCTTAAACCCATGTATACATGTGACAGACCACCATGTCCCAACATGGTGAACTGCTACATATCCCGCCCAACTGAGAAAACGATCTTCATCATCTTCATGCTCGGTGTGGCCAGCGTGTCGCTGCTCCTCAACCTGGTGGAGATCTACCACCTGGGCTTCACAAAGTGCCGCCAAGGCATCACCTTCATGAGGAATCAAAAGGCCCTTGAAACTATCTCCAAAGAGCCCAGTGTGACCGCGGTGCCCCTTGTGCCGAGCTATGAGGATTACTTCCAGGGGCACCACCAAGCCCAGCCTGCCTACCCGCCTGTACCCAGCTACAGCCTGTCCCCTCTGTCTGAGGGGACAGACTCATCTTTCCACCCGTACCACAGCAAGGCGGCGTACAAACAGAATAAGGACAACCAGGCAGTGGAGAGGAGCAGCAGCAAGCCAGAGGAATGCGACCTGAAAGGGAAGAAAGGAGCAGGATCGGCCCCTGGGTCTCCGACGCAGACGAGGCCAGGCCATGGTGCCAGACACAGCAGCAGCAAGACTAGAATAGACGATCTGAAGATATGAGAAGGTTTTATGTTTCTTGGGAGGCTCTTAAGTTGCCGTTAGAGGATCATATGTTGTTTGGAAACTACAGTAGACGCTGAACTCGCCCGCCTTTTGAAGATGGCTCAGGTTTGACTCATTCCAGCTTAGAGCGGAGTTGTATTTCAGATGCAAGTGTACTGTGATATGGAAACACAAAACTGAATTATCTTCTGAGAATCTTTTTTAATTGGCTGTTTTGTTATCCTTTCCTGAAGCCGTTCTGTTTAGAAATCATCACTGGGTTCACTTCAGTCAAAAACCCATGTAGTTTTGGGACAGCAATTATAAAAACACAACCCTGATTAGTTTTGGTGATTTGGGTGTATGAGAATCTGCAGTTCATTAAAGGGTCTCATCAGGTTTATATTGAGTTTTTTTTTTCCTTTATTTGTAAAAATTAGGAATTCCAGGTTCGATGTTCAGCACAGACCTGGCTTGAAGTAAAAGTTCATCTCTCTTTTATGGTCCAGTGGAAATGTTATAAACAGTAAATATTTTACCTGTTGCAAATCTTTGAACAGCCTCAGTTTGGGGACATAGAGGCCACAGTCCACTCATTTACTGTACACTCAGTCATTTTTTAGTGCTTAAAAATTTTGAACATAATTTTTCATCCATTGTAAAGGGCCTGAGAAACTCATCATGTGGTGCAGTGAAAGTTGCACAAAGAACTTGAATGCTATTGGTGGAAAAAGACCCCAGTGCATTGCGGCCTGAGCAAACAGCAGGCTAATAAGTCTAATGCTAATGTGTACAGCTAATTATTGTGGTTTTTAGACTTCACTTATCTTGTCTCCATTTCTGTTTGAATTGTTGAGCCTGGAAAACTTTTTTGAAAACCATGAAGTGAATTTATATTTAGACACAACTCTGTAAGCTAAATCACCATAACACAAGCCGTCAAATCGTTATGATGCTGCTCTGCTCGCTTATATTATTTCCACACCTGCTACAAACTGAAAAACATGATTTTACTGTATTGAAGGCTGAGATAAGAGCTGTAGTTTTTGATTGTGTGGATAAATGAAATGAAGACAAAAAAGTGTAACAAAAATGTGTAAATACATTTTATATCCACGCTATAAATACAAATTATGTTGATGACATTTTCATAATGCTATTTTATACACTTTACATGACTGTCAAAATGCATTACATATTTATTTCTATAGAATTTTATTTTAATTGCTAATTCTAGCAGCTAGCTGTTAGCTTGTATACAAAGAGGGGCACTTCTGACAGAAATCTTGTATTTTTGTCATAATAATCATGCAATGTGAAAGTGACAGATGTGTAATGATGTATAAACATTTGAATTAACCTTCATAAAATACTTTAGATAGGAGTATTTAAGATAGAGCAATCTACTTTGATCTTGGGTGTACTCAGACTAGCCATGGGCTTATCAAACCAGTCAAAGATCTGTCTATAACAGGTAAGATATTATTTATAACTTTTCCACAGAACCCCATTTGAACTAACTCTTCAAGTTAACTAAATAAAATAGGGCAACCAGTTATATTTAACTTTCTTTGATTGCTTTGACATCGTCAAGCATAGTTGACTCGCTCTGACTTGAAGTTGTGCAATACTTGACAAAACGTTGGACAGCAGAACAACTCTGACTAATTCCAAATCACGCCTCTGAAGGAACTGAACTGGTGTCAAAGGTTTCAATATTTGTGCTGGCTTTATTTATTACTCTGACAGCCAGCGAGTACATAATTGTAAGCACATTTTCTTTGTTGTTTATTCTTTTTTAAATGTCTATTTGTGTTTGATTTCTGTAAAGCACTTGGTGACAACTGTGTTTGTTAAACTGCCTGAAATAAAGCCGTCTTAAATTTGCACCGTTTGCACTTTGTTTTAAGCCTCGACTCTAAATCTGGAAAAGGGGGGAGTCGTTTTCACTGGAAGGCAAACGCTGAAGCTGAGTAAATAAGCTCATGTACCTTAAAACTCTGTAGTCCTTTGTTTAATCCCTAAAATTAAAATCTGGCAGGTGTAGTTTCAAGTCATCGGGTTGTCACATCTGGTGAAAATCAAACTGGTTTAGTTGGAAATAAAAATGTGAAGTAATTTCTGTCTACAGTTTTTACTCATGCCAGTTCTTTAAAAGCTCAGTGGAAAGTGTTTGATGTCAAGGTAACGGCAAAGCAGATTATTTCTCTGTTAAAAAGTAATGAAACAAAAAAAAGAGCCTAATCCAACATGAGATTTAATTATTTGTAGGCATTTAAATTATAGTTTATGTTGCCAGACTTAATGTGCTTCAAATTCATCAAATGTCATTTAAGAAAACAAAATCACCCAAATCTAAAAGCTAAAAAGATTTTGTTCTCTTTTTTTTCTTTTTAAAAATAAAAAAGCACCATAAACCAGCAAAAAGCCCAATAAGTCTGTTTACATGTGTGTTTTTAAACTGATGACAGATGGAATATATGAGTTATGATCTGTGCAATAAAACCCTTTGGTTACATCAGAACAACAGAAAAGTAGGGCTGTATTTATCAAAAATAAATATGTATATATACTTTTAAAAATAAAATCTGTGTACTGCTTAGCAACTAACCCTTTTAGTTTTTATAGCGATCTATGTAAATATTTATTCCAGTGGTTCTGATAATCTAGTTCATTTAAAACACTTTTTTAAAAAGTAACGGATTCCAGTTTTGGTGTACTCAATTTAATTCTGCATGGGAATGGATACATTTTCAAAAACAGATTCACAATACCAAAATAAAAACACTTTTTCCATTTCATAAAAGTTTGTAAAGCAATAAAAATAAAAACGAACATGAAATGTCAGCATCTTTTATTCTGTAAGGAAACAGCTCAACCAAGAAAAAGCATTACATTTCACATAAGCCTGCACAATACTTTTGTTTATATGCAGTTTATATATATAGATTACTTTTGCAACAACACATCATCAGTAGGGTAAAACTAACCTGTCTCATGACAGACTAAACCCAGCTCACAGATAGATAGATAGATAGATAGATAGATAGATAGATAGATAGATAGATAGATAGATAGATAGATAGATAGATAGATACATACATACATACATACATACATACATACATACATACATACATACATACATACATACATACATACATACATACACTCAGTTTCTGGTTGTGTGGGTTCCTCTCCACAGCACTCTGCTGCCCTCTTCCTTCTCTTTTTCATCTAAACTCTGACACATAGTTTGTTTATTTCTGTAGGCTGGATGCCATCTACTGGGCAGATTCAATAAAATCGACAACTTTTTCTATACTGAATCATTTCTGGTTTGTCTTCAGATGAACTGATGGATAATGCAGAACATTTTAAACAGCTGTCAGATAAATTGGAGGGGAGGACTTCTGACTGGATCAATCTGTCTGTCACCTCATCATCAGACACCTCCCCACAATAAGATCAATACAGCTCCGACTCAGCAAAACTTAATGTGGGAGCAAAGTGGAAAAAATAATAATAAATAAATAAATAAATAAACAGCAAGAGGAGACTCTCCGGAGCACGTAGGAGGCAAACGACTAAAAGTCAGCTTCTGCCATGCTTTCTGAGGCAGAAAATATCTTTTCAGCCGTGCATCTGTCAGCTCTTATCTCAGCCTGCTTGTTGTGTTGTGGGAACAGGCTGACCGCTTGCTGCCACCATGTGACAGCACCAACTCTCTGCACAAAACAACACGACCCACTGACTCCTCAAACACTGCTTGGGTTTATTTTACTCATCTATAAGAAGATGGGAAAAAACACAGTTAACTGTGGGGAGGGAATATTTCTTGCATGTGTTTGTCTTTTAGCAAAATATCTCATGAACTACTGAATGGATTTTGATGAAACTTTAACAAAATAATAATTAGATGTGTGTTAACAATTGATGAACTTTTAGAGACAACAGCACCCAAAATGGCCGCCACTGCCAACTGACTTTAGAAAACACATAGTTGGCTAAAACTCAGTTTGGCAGATTTTGAGCTAAACATTGCAGCGGTAGTAGTTGAGAGTCATTGACAACACAAACTATGAGCACTAACTGATCGCCCAAGACCTGCCCTTTAAATGTTATCATTAACTATTGGCGTACATCATGTCTGTTAGCAAAATATCTCATGAACCACTGAATGGATTTGAATGAAATTAACATAAAATAATCACTGAATCTAAATCTACAACGGATTAACTTTTGGAGTTCACCAGATTCATGATGGCTGGCACAGACAGCTGACCCTAACAAACACATAAGTGTAAATTTTACAGATATTGAGCTAAAATTTGGTGTAGAAGTAGCTGAGAATCCTCTTCAACATGAGCACAAACTGATCTCACCAAATCTTGCAATAAGGCATGAGATTAACTAAAATGTTGCTTACAAGATTTTACTAAAATGGTTGTCTGACATTTTACCTTTTATGATCTCAGTGTGGTAGGAAATATAACGGGCGATATGCATTGCTTTAATTTGAAAGGAGTGAACAAAATGATCAGTCTCTTCAGTTTTTTGATTGCAGGAAGAGCTTATCTTGCAATAGATACTGTTGTGACAGTAAAAATGCTTGTGGGATAAACATTATAACAGAGCCTGTCTCTGACTAAACGGGCCACACAAAGACCACACTCATAAAACCACCCTGGTTCCGAGCGGCTTACACAACAGATGGAAGAGTAATGGGCTCCTGTGGCATACAGTCTGCTCATCACGCGCAGGCCTAAAATAAACAGTCAACCTAGATTTTATCAAAAGATCATTTAAATGATAAAAATGACTTTTACTAATCTACTTACATAGTTTTGGCTTTTTCATAACCTCAAACATGTACACAAATATTGTTGACTGACTTTTACACAGCCCAGAAATAAAACCAGGATGGCTTTTATACAACTTCCTTCACTTAACTGAACTAAAAACTTAATTACATAAACTGTTTATGCTACAAACATGTCCTTACAAAAACAGTCATTTTATTATGAAATTGCCTGTAAATTCAGAAGAGTGGTGCAGTTTTATTATCTGCATTACTGTGTTAGCAAAATATCTCATGAACAACTGGGTGAGTTTTTATGAAACATAAAGTAACCACCAGATGTTCATCTAAACTGATTAACTTCTGGAGTCAAACAGATATAAGATATCTGACACAGCTAATCGCTTTTAGCCTACTCCAAAATAATTATAACAAATACAGCATATACTAATTTTAAGCTAAAACTTGGTGTGATAATAGCTGAGTTGTCCTCAACACATCACCTTTTGTGACTGGTTAACAGTATTTAAGATCCAGTCTTGTATTTTTATACTTTATGATCATTGCAGCCGTATGTTTTAAAGAGAAAATGAGAGTTGATGTGTCTTATCATATGAGGCCTTTCTGTCTGCATAAACAAAAGTTGGTTACATTCTAACCTCTGACATGAAAGTGACCACCTCCATGGGTGTGACCAGGAAAACAGATGCCTTTGTTAAAAGGTTGATTCATCTTTATTCAGTTTTGTTAGTTATTGAGTTTGCAGCCTCTTAGAGCAGCCTGTGACAGACGCTGCACCTGGGAGTTTGTTTATGTTCTGATAAGGCCCAAGGCCTTTTTACTCTGAGGCTTGACTGCTTGGAGCAGAGACGAGAATAAAGCCTTTTTAGAAAAGAATCAGCTGGTTTTCTATTTTATTCAGACTTTCATTTATTGATCACAGATTTCCTACAACCTAATGGAGCTCAATATATCAATAATTAGTTATATTTTCATTGATATAAATACTACGATTGGGAGTTCCCAGTTGTACAAGAAAAATACTAAGAAATTTTTCAAATTGCAGCTATATGTTTGTTTGATGTTTTGTTGGTCTTAATGTGTTTTTATCAATCAAGACTCAGAAAATACTTAAATCAACCTGAGTGAAGTTCCCCCCCCTTTTTCAAATCTGGTGTCAAATGTTTGTGCCACCATCATTTGAAAAATATTAAGTTTCCAGAGCACAGCCCACAACACACATTTACAAAATCAAACAAATTTGGTGTCAAGCATTATGTGCTGCTACAGCTTTTGTTTTACCCAACAGCTACTAAACAAAGGTTTCCAGAAGTCACCTGAGGTGTCTGTAAATGTGCACGAGGGCAGTTAAGTATGAGAGAGCATGAATGAAATATGACCTAAATGGCCTCTCATAGTTAAGTGCAGCCGTTTGCTGACATGCAGGCCATTTTCTTTCATGTTGCTAATGTACGAAAGCACAAAAATTAAAAAATCTTTTCAACTTTAATTCAAGCAATTCAGCATCCATACTTGTACAATCTCTAAAAAATAAAAAGTCACAGAACATTTTCACACAAAATGACCATTTAAATAAAAACAAATCAAGTTTGACAACGCGGCTTCACTGCAGGACACAAACACGTTCAATCAGAGAGGAGAAACTGGTGAAAAATGACGATGTCGTTCCAAAAACACAAAAAAATGAAACCTTGTTTGTCTTCGGATGAGGACTGAAATTTAAGGACAGAATGATCAGCTGTGTTCTGGACTCAGACTCGCACTTTATAAATAACAGAATGTGGTCTGCAGATGTGTATGGAAGTGGATTAACCAGGTTGTATTCTGACATGACAAACTGAGTGTGGAGGGACTTAGGTTGAAGCAGAAATGATTTCTAAAGATTAAAAAAAATATATCTGAGGTTTCAGAAAAAAGGAATAATTTCAGATGAGGACAAATAAAAAAAAATATGCCTGCTGGGTTCGGCAAGAAATCGCACCAAGCAGACTCCCATTCCCCCAACCCTCACACCAAGGCAAACGCAGCCCTTCCAGTTCTGCCCTCGGGTTAAAGCCTGAGCCCAAACCAGACCCCTCAAACTGTCTGGTTTTCTCCACGATGTTGATGCCCACAGGAGGAAGGAGTGGGGTGGGCTCTGTGGATCCCTGCCTGCATCCATCCGTCTGTCCGTCCATCTCTGCTGATCTCAGTAGCTGGTCTGGGATGCGCCTTAATCATGTTTGCCCTTGCTTTTAGGCGCACCTTCGTTCCACGCCACATAAACGAACAGAGCCAAAACCACGTGCACGGCGAGCACCGCGATGATGGCCGCGTAGAAGTAGCTGTCGGAGCTCGACATCTTCATTGCACCTGAGGGGACCAGAGATAGTGATGATTGTATCAGTGATAGAAAAATACAATTATGAATAAGGTTGGGTGAAAAACAGTAACGATCATCAATGAACACATGATCAATATTAACAGAAAATACGTCCAACAGAATGTTGATAATTTCACTAAACTCTGAACCAGAGTCAATCTGCATTCTGGGGGATAAAAGGGGAAAGGTTAGGTCACCAGTTTGGCAGCATTAATCAGACTTTTTTTCTCCGGGTCCTTATTTTAAACAGGTAAAACAAAAAACGAATCGATAATTATCAACATCGACTGATATGAAATGTTTGTATTGTGATACATTTTTCTGCCACATCACCCAGCCCAATTGATGACGTTTCAATCTAAACTTGATTAAAAAGTTTTTTTATTACATCAAACTCTTACAGTTTAGGGATGGGCCTGTTGCTAAACTGATGGTAATTATTCGGTTGTTCTTCAAAAAGTCGGTTGAGACTTATGGAAAAATAAAGTTTACTCAAATCAAGTCCTGCAGCTGAAAAACTAATGAAACAGAGATTACAGAGAAATGGGCTGTCAATGAAGCGGAACTCACCTGTGATCAGATTCTAATATATAATCCTTTCAAAATAAAGTACAATAGTAGAAACAGACAGAATGTTTTTATAGTTTGAGGGGTTTTTTTGAAGGGAGATGTTAGGTGTGTTTAAAACTGAACAGGAAATGTTAGATAACAACAAATGTCCATGTAAACAAACTTTTTGCCAAAATTGTTCAAAATTTCCCAATGTAAATGCACTAAAAAAATATTAATCACTGACCATACCTATCAAAAAAGCTGCCAAAAAATGAAATAAACACATTTGTGCATCTATTATGATTTAATCACAGACCATTTTGATTGGTTCCTGCATGTTGGAAATAAATGCATGTAACTGAAACTAAAGCAACTTTTTATTGTCTGTATTCCCTCGTGTTCTGGATGCACTGAGATCCCTGTGTTTTAAATGATTAAACAAATTTGTAGATTTTTAAACAGGATTCAGAAATTGTAAAATTACCATAGATCCCATCAGTGCACAACACAGAAAAGCTCTGTTAGAAAAAGAAATACAACTACAATCCAGTAAATAAATAAATAGTTGGCGCTAATGGGCATATGTAATTAGTACATATGATCAGTAATTATAAAAACAGTCGTGCAGAGAGCAGCCCTGTCTGTGCAGCTGCTGTAGTTTTTAATTAAGACCATTTAATTGATCTCATTTAAATACTCATTTAGATGATTTAATCCTTTTTGTTCTTTTCTACAGGCACATTTCAAAAAGGCAAACAAGTAAAATAAATTTACCAAGGCAAAAACTGACAAATTATTGTATTATATCGGTAAATGCTCATTTGACTATTTCACTAAGCTTTATTAGGCCAGGCAAATCCTATTGAGATCACAGATCTTATTTGCAAGGAAGGCCTGAAGGCAACCTATTGTACATGTTCTTGGTCTGTGGGGGAAATCAAAGAACTTGGACAAAACCCACGCAAGAGCAGAAACACCCAGGTCTGAACCGGGGATCAAACCCGGGACCTTCTTGCTGTGAGGCCGCAGTGCTAACCGCTGAGCTGTCCTGCTGAACTATAACAATTAAAACAACATCT
>JARVJO010000269.1:17868524-17883186 GCA_031762555.1 Cynodonichthys magdalenae
TGACATGAATTATAGAAAGTGACATTTACTGTTACTACTGTTACCGTGCATCTGTTCTGGTAGGAGATGAATAAAACAACAAATCAAATCAGAATGTTGAGTCACATTGAAACTACAAAAACGAACATAAAGTTGTAGTAGATTGGTCTCTGGCAACATCCTTTTGAGTCGATGTGAAATCTAAGGACTGGTTTTTGTGTTTACTGGCTTTTATTGAAGATGAGCTAAATATTTATTTTTAAACTGCATAAAAGTTTTAGTCGCTGCTGTCTGCTGCGATCACTGCCTGGCACTCATTTTCTCATGCAATAATAAATAAACTGCTGGAAAAGTAGAAAGGGTCTTCTGTAAATAATGTATACTGAGTCAGAAATAATTAGTGATGTTGGTGAGGTTCCACTCCACGCAGGTCAGATATGACATGAACATCTCCTGATGATGAGATTGTTGGAAAAACGGGGTTCTCAGTTGAAACCACAGCGGTCATCGACAGATATGAAGGGAGCAGGGGGAAAAAACACGTTGGCCTGACCCTAACCTTTACCCCAAGGACATCACCGCTACAACCAATCTAATAACAATACATATTTTCTGCACAATAACAAATAGGAACTGAAGTTTTCCTGGCTGTCAAACATTTCGTTTTTTACTTTCGCAGAAAATTAGATGATGATTTCACATTTTCCAGCAACCTGAGTAGTCCAAGATGACCTCCTTTTCCCCAGCTCTGTAAAAACAGCACAACCCATCTCTCAAGCCTGTTGAGATAAAAATAAAAGCATTTGTTCTTCTTTCTGGAGTCAGCTCAGTGGGCAAATCTGTCAGATTGTATTTGTAATGCTCCCAGCACTCGCTGCGCGCATTTGTCACTGTGCAGAGGTTTGATTTCTCGCCGGCATCAAGCGGCTCCATGCTATCATGTGCCCCGGTCTGACAGGGCATGTTCCAGCTTTACAGTTCTCTCTGGCTAACCCCTCTCTCTCTTTCTCTATCGTACTTATAATCAAACGGGTGAGGTAAGTGCTAAAACACCGCTGAGAGGATATCTGTGAAGCAGCCAGATGACTGACTTTGTTTCTTTTGGCCTCCTTTTCTACAAACGTTGAACAAACCATTACCTCCCTCTGTGTAATTAGCCGACTTGGCTGGGGAGCGATTCTCGTTGCACCCAGAGTTGCTGCACTCAAACAATCGGTGCTGTGGTGTGAAACCAACGCTCCAGCAAAGACGTTCTCACACCTGCACACAAGAATAGAGTCGTGCCAGTTGACCTCCTCTGAAGCTATAATTATCGAGTGTGAGTTGAACGCAGCTCGACCTGAATGCTGATTTCTCACAGTCCAGCAGGGACAGCTGACACAGACCCTATAACGTCCCTGACAACCGCTCTGTAATTATTTGATTTTTACAAAGGGCTGCACTCACACAGATCTGTCAGCCAAGTGAAATGTTGCATCAGATCAACTGACTCTTGCTTTTAGTGTCTCCTGAGGGCTGAGCGGGGCCACCGAGCAAATTTCCCCAATGTATTATTTTCCTGTTTGGTGAATGAGACACTGATTCACTCAGGTTTGAGTGCCTGTGATAAAAAAAGAACATTTTTTTCATTTTATTGCTTTATGGTCACTAGAATCATCCAACATGTTAGATTGCTGCACATAAAAAAGCCACAAACTTTTTTTTTTTTTACGTTGGACTTTAGTAGACCAAAAATGAACATGCATTACAAAAGCACCATAAGAGTCAAGGAAATCAATTATTTTAGATCACAACTACACTACTCCAGATCATTAGATTAAAAATACATATTTTTAATCTGCATACAGACTGTATGTAAAGATGGATGAATGATGCAATGTTGTATTTTGGGGGTTAGAGACATTGTTTATACTGCAGGTTTACTATTTGTTTAGTCAGATCTGATTTTTTTGAATTGTCATTCACATTATAATATGAATACAACCTCCATCAGACTCTAGTGTGAACAATCCACGGCCCTGAAGTGACTCACATGTGCAGAAGACATGACGTCACCCTCAGCACTCTGCGTTTACAGATGTAAATATGGATGAGTTAGCATCCAGCATGTTAGCATGTGTGGATCGATTCTGAAGTTGTACAATCAGAAGCAGTTAAATTATTGTCTGCCATGCTTGTTTCATTCAGTGTATCCATACATTTGACCATGCAGCTTCCTGCCTACATTGTAGGCGCGATGTATAGAAGTGAACTTCTGGAACAGAAGCTATGTATGGAAAGTAAAATAAACTTAAATATTGTTCTAATCATGATGGTAGGGTATGTAGTTGTATGAGTACACCATCATGTTGGTATACCATTGTTAGCATCATATGCTGGTGAAAATTCTTGGTGTTTCAGGACACGACATATCTAGAAAGTTTAAAAGAGACAAACCAACAAACGAGGCGTTCTGTAGCTGAAGAGCTGCAAAGTTTGCAACTGAACAGCATGATGCTGGTATGAATAATATTCAAATCTGGATCAACCTGTGTATCCCTATTTCAGTGACATTAAATCCAAATGACATGTTACGTGTCTGTTCAGACTGTAGTCATTTTGAAAAACACCACATATGTATGAGATTTAGTAAAACATGTAAAAAAGTCAGAAAACTCAGATCTGCCACGTATATAAAAATCAGATATATATTGCCTACAGTTTGAACAAAGTCACTTTCAATGTGAGGCTGCAAGTCCTGCCTACACAACTACACACAATCACAATGTTTTTAAAGCATCCAATAAGGTATTAAAATTAAACTTATTAATAAAATATTTGATTATACAGTGCAGCTATAAAAGAAGGAGTTATGTAAATTAACACAATTTGAAACCCGTAATAAATTATCTAAATGTATATTTTTATTGATTAGTCATTTATTCATATGGACTTTATTTTAAACTGCAGTCAGCCAGCAGGTGTGCTTTTTTGTTTCAGCTAAAACTTCCATGCTATGTTTATGGTACAGGGAAAAAAAAGCAAAACTCAATCAAAAATGCTGAATTACCCTTGCTGAGCCAGTAGGTAACAACATCCTCCACATTATTACAATCCACATTACAAGCATAAAAAATAGAGGAAGGACCTCTGAGGATTCACCTAAAACAACCAAAGCTCTTTTATTCTAAACCTCAAGAATGAACCTTTTCAGCATTAGCTAAAGTTTAAAAGAGACACTGTGGGAACAAAGTGAATCAGATGGGGGAAAAAAGTGTAAAAACAACTCAGTTATTGTGGTTTCTTGCACACAAAACAATAGTGAATCCATGTGTTTACAGAGAGTATATTGTTTCTCAAATTTTTGGTTTGTCAATTGTATATTGTATTATCAGTTGTTTAAATTTAAATATGGTTTGGGAAATATCTTTCTTTCTTTAACCTAAAACATGGTTTTCATGTGAATGCAGAGTTCAAACACAGCATAAAAACTTTGTTTTAGCAAAATATTCCTTTTTGTGTGGACAAGACCTTCATTTATTTAGATTTACATAGTGCTCTTCAGGAGACACAAGGATGCTTTACAAAAGACATAATTAAAAAACTAACTGAAGTGAAAGCCTTATTGAAGAGATGGGTTTTTAGGAGTCCAGTGATGTGGTGTGTTTATGTCAGCTGAAGGCTCTGTCACCAAAGCTGGTTTAGTGATCCACACAGATTTTCAGTCTGTTCCCTCAGGTTTGGAAACCGAGCACACAGATAGGCTAACAAATGTCATTGTTTGGATTTGCTGAATTTAGAAACTTTATCCTCATAAGATCAGTGACTTCTAAACAAAATGTTGTAAACTTTACCTTCTTTTAGCAACATAAAAGAAGAAAATATTGTTTTGATTCAATATTATGAGCTGAATGAGAGCTGAGGAACTTCCTACAAAATAGCTGAAGGGAAAAAAAAATCCCTAAAAAGACACAAAAATGTTTTTAATTGTTGGAATGACTGACTGGAGACTTAAATGTCCAATTTGATTTTAGAGACACCACAGTCAATGCTATTGGTGTCATTGAATATTAGCAGCATAATAAAAAAAAAGAGAAAAACTAACAGTATTAACATGCGTTACAAAAATTGTCAACGTTAACCATCAGCTCCTTCATATGCCCTGTGCTCATTTTAATAAAGGGTCAATATACACTCAAAAAACAGATTGTTGGATTTACTTAACCAAGTTATCTCAACAGTTTCCACTAAACTAACTGAGCTGAGTAAATCTAAAGCAACTTGTACAATTACATTGAAATAAATTGTGAATGTTACGTTGGATTTACTCAACTCAGTTAAGTGGAAATTGTTGACATAACTGAGTTAAGCAAATTCAACAATCTGTTTTTTGAGTGTAGAAGTGAATTCCTTCTTTTATTTACAGACATAACTACATTTTCAGGTATATTATAGTGGATGCAGAAATACTAACCTTGTAAAAAACCCTTGTTCTACGCTTTGCCTCTTGTATTGAGAAACGATTGCTTACTGGAGGCGTGGACTTTGTTGAAGTTTAAAACAATTGGATCTGATTTACCCAATCGCTAACATTTGGCCGTGACTTAGTGCGCCAGCTCGACAGTGAAGGAAGCTACGCTAAGAAGCTAACTGAAAATTGTGTGCACTGTAAACCACCATCCCCTTCTCAGAGGAGAGACGTACCGAGCTGAACTGCACTGTTAACGAGTGCTGCAGGCTTTGTGAGACAAATTTAATTTAATTTGGAAGCCTTGTCAACACGAACTGGTGTCATTCACATCCTCCGCTGCCATTGCTAAACTACAGGCAGACTACTGCTAGTAGGTTCACAACTCCTCCATGTCAGTGCATGAGAGAAAGCCCAGACGGAGCAGTGAAGGGAGTTGAGAATCGAGTAGAAATTGCATAGGAGGGCAATGGCCTGGAAATACGGGCTTTTCAATTAAACACATTTTATCAGAGCAAGAGCATGATACACCAATTCAGCTAGACTGAACCTAAAATGTGCATCATTCTCTAGCTGCATAACCAATTCAAACACCCGTGCACCTAAGTGCCCGTGAATCAGTATAAATCAATTATTCTTCTCTTTGTATAAACACCAGCGTTATTCCAAACAGACCTAGCCAACGTCTGTTTTTATTTTTACACCTGGTCTTTGCCAAGCTCTTTAGAATAGACGTGGCATAGCAGCTGAACAGCTAATCAACATCCATGGATTTTTTTTTTAAAGGAGAGATATGTCGGATAAAGAGAGGATAAATGATGTGGATTTAAGAGAATGGGATAAACAAAAGACAAAGCCTTGCCAGCCAATTCCCCTCTCAGTCTCCACATTTCCACACGGCTGTAAAACACACGTGTTTCTGCGTCCCACCCACCGTCTGCATTTCATCACTCTCACCTCTCATACTGGAAACGTGACACACTGTACTACGCTTTGATTTCCCCACCCAGCTATATATAAACATCTTTGAAGGAAATATGAATTCCAGATTTAAATTGGGGGAGAAAAAAAATCGTGCTGGCATCTTTCTGTTGGCAACAAGAGGCTCATTTACAAGCTCACATCTCAACTTGCGTTACAATCGAACTAGTCAAAATGTGATAAATAGGCAACAACAACCTTTCAGCAAGGACATTAGCGCTGATGAAAGAGCGGTGACGACTGCATAAACTTGTGATCAAGGCGGGCCATGGGGATTAAGAGAAGTTGAAGATTAAACTGACGTGAGCTGCCTTTTGGTGGCACAGCCTGCCATGAACTCAGCCAAAAACATCACCGTCATCACTGGAGGCTGTCCACAAATCAGAACGCTAGCATCTGAGTGAGAAAAAAAGACTCACGAGGCCCTGGAGAGAAAACGGACCATCAGGACACAGGCGGGATCTGGGGCGTTGCTCGTTCAGAAATGCAAGGGGATGATGCAAAAGATCCGTCAGATGAAGATTTAATGTAATGCAAACATGAGATTTAGCTAAGTTCGATCATGTCAGATCATCTTAATCTGATCAAATGTCCATATTCCCGATTACCACGATAAAAGAAAATGTCATCTGCGATTTTTGTTGACGGGGAGAAAAAGACATGTTTAATGTAGTGTGCAAAGTGATATTCCCCATGGATCTGTGCTGTCAATTTAAATTGGCTTCTGGTCTGACTCACCAAGTCCACTGACTCAATTAACTCGCACTCAGGAGTTTTTTTTTTTTTTTTTTTTAAGAAGTGGGGTTCATAGAAGTATGTAACGCATGATTTCACAGAATTCAAGTCCATCTTCAGCTTTACCCACCCCGTGACCCCCACAGCTCTCCACTCGAAAACTACTTGCACAATGGCTCACGCACTGTTTTTTTTTTTATCCATCTGCTCCCTCCATCCTTCTCGCTTGTATTTTGTGAGGATATTTTTAGTCCGGTTAACCCCAGTGGAAAACTCTAGTGCTAACATCCCATTGGCATCCCTATAGAGCCACTGAAGCTTCAGAGTAGATCCTAGAACATTTGCACACTTGAATAATTTTGTAAAACAGGACAGGGAAGAAAAAAAAAAAACAGAAAGCAAGAGTACCAGTTCTTGTTTGGTAGCTGATAAAAATTTCCCTAAGATGTACCGGCAGCTACAGTCTGTGTTTGATGTGGTGGATGGCGAAGGGATGTGCGGAAGCAGCAGCATGTAGAGCGAGTGAGCTGATGTGAAGTCGGGTGGAAAGGTCCTGCTGTCGTGTGTGCTGGGCAACAAAACCAGCAGCCTGAAAAAAAAAATGTGGAACAGAGAAAGAGATTGGGAGAAAATTTCCAGCAATTTTAATTTTAAAGAAAATAATAATAATAAATGTGTAAATATAACCTTTTTAGGTATTGCTTTATTTTCTGAGTCCAAATCGTGACCTTTTGTGTGTTTAAAGAATGTCAGCGGTGTAAAATGCACCTCACAGCACAGCCATCTATCACAGAAATGGATTTTCGTGGCACGAAGCCATTCGGAGCTCCTCAACTGTGTCCGGTGCTTTTTTACTTTGAAACGCTACGATTAAACTTTGATACAAAAGGAGCCAAAACTATAAATAAATTGTTTAAAAACATAGTGGGAGCCTGTAGATTGGCTAAAACAATTTCAGTCACTTAGAGTGATAGTTCAGATCTTCTGAAGTGGAGTTCTGAGAAAAATTTATTCGTAGATTTATTTCCTTTACCTGCTCTTCCCTGCAGGGTGGCAGGAAGCTGGTGCCTGCAACGGTCCTTTCTCAAAAGGCAAGGTACACCCTGAACAGGTGGTCCACATAGAGAAGTGACAGACAACCATCACTTAGAGTTATCACTAAATTAACATGCATGCTTTTGGTTTGTGAGAGGAAACCAGAGCACCCAGAGATAATCCATGGAAGAACATGAAACTCCACAGAAAGTTTATAGATGAGTTTTGAACCTGCAATCTTATTGCTGTGAGGTAACAGCTCATGTGAACTAAGGCCTTCACTTAAATAAATATTTCTTTGATTTGCCTCAGTTTAAAACAGAGTTCAGTTTTAACCAGCTTGACAAGCTAACAGCAAGTCCAAACAAACCAAGACTGAAGTGTATTTCTGTTGTCTTAAAACTACAAAATACAGCTGGTACTTACCAAGTATGTA
Source organism: Cynodonichthys magdalenae (assembly GCA_031762555.1). NCBI lineage: Eukaryota > Metazoa > Chordata > Actinopteri > Cyprinodontiformes > Rivulidae > Cynodonichthys > Cynodonichthys magdalenae. The sequence continues at coordinate 17,876,138 of JARVJO010000269.1, forward strand.
CCTCATAAGTGGCACGTACACACCAGCCAAGTACCTTGTAAGTACCGTGAACAGTATTATCCTTAGCTGTTGTGCTACACTTACATTGCCCTCAGTTTCACACTACAGTACGTGGTCATTTTGGCATAAAATACATGATATCTCTGATTAAAATGTTTAAGGCTGCACCAACAGTGCTACAGCTAAATGCAACTACCACTCTCAAATAACCATAAAATTTAATGTTAATGCACAATAATTTGCTTAAAGCCTTACAGCTGTAAAAGTCAACGTTCAGTCTGTTAACTTTTAACTAAACTCTCAGAGGGTAACCATTGTAAATACAGTTACAACTGATCCTCTGGGATCAATCCAATTCAAGATGGCTAACACAACCCAGTAGTGAATTTAGAGCAAAGGTTTGGCATGAGGTTCTAGCAGGAGTATGAATTTATTGTTGAAGGAAAAAGTTTAACTTTCAACTTCTAAACTGACACAGAGGGGTTTAATTGGCTAGGATGATAAACACTTGGTCTATAAGAGCAGGTGAGAGAGGGCGTGGCAGGACTGAGGAGCAGGATCTAAATGAAGGAAAATGGAATTGACGATGTGGGAAAAACTAAAAGATCAGATGAAAACACAAGAATCCCTGAAACATTTTAACCAAACAAGAATAAACCATAATAAAACTGGCACAAAAGTAATCAAAATACAGAGATACCGATGTTCGGAGTGCTAATTGAGCTCACTAATCATCACAATTTTAACTGAAATTTAGCTTAGTTTTATGGTTTGACCAAAATGGTACAATTCCATCCTTCTTAACTTTTGATCATTTTTGTTTAAAAACTCAGCGGGCAAAGTGCATCCCTTAAAGGAACATTAATATTTTGTTGGCAGCTATCTAATGTGGTCTTGGCCGAGTCATTGTCTCATCCGGGATAGTCTAGCTAACAGCTAAAATTTAGTTGACCAAAACGAAGCTCTGTCTACAGCAGGTAGAGTTTTAATTGTTTACAGGGAGTTCATAATCTGAAACTATCTGAAGTTTCAGGTTACATCTCATACATACTAACCAGGAAAAGCACCTCTGCTCTGTGATCAGAGCTGTCAGTCTGTCCAATTAGAGCAGAGGAACAGTGAGCTCTGCAATCACAGCAGTGTCCACTGTCGAGTAGCGTGAGGCCACTCACTCCTGCCTTATTGTTTGAGACCGCTCGACTATGTCATTTCTGCAAAGCAAAAAAAAAATAAATCACATTAAATTCAATGGGGCTTCTAAATTTCGTGCCAAACTACTTCCTGTCTGAGTCAATCAGTTTTGTTAAGTATTTGAAAGTGTAATTAAGAGCTCATTATTGCAACTCAGCAGCTTCGCTCACATGTTCTCGTTAGCATTTATGTGGTGACAGTCAAGCTTTTAGGCCTGAGCAGAGAGAAAGGGGTTTTTTCTGGGTGCACACCACTCGTACCTCAGAGTTCAAAGTGACACAACAACAAATACACAGATCTTGTAGCTCCCTGCTCTGCTTTGTATCTTGTGAAAGATTCCTAAAAGCACATTTCTGTTTGGTTGTTTTCTTCTTTAAAGGAAAAAAAAAATCAAAATCATGAGGTTCGGCACAAGAAATGACAAATGGGCCTGTAAATTTCGTGTGATTGCAGAACAAAATATGTGTTATGTGCTTTGCATACTTCTTTTTTTTCCCCGCAAAGCGGATTAAAACATTAAGGCATTCATTGCTGAAATGTTTCAATCTTTTCTGTTTTGCTCTTATTGATTTTTGTTGCTGCTCTTATTTCTTTACAACCCTAGCTGTAAATACATCATATAATATTATTTTATTTTATTTTTTTTTATAGGGAAACGTGACATGAACTACAGCACACATAAATTTTCTGCTGCACAGTAAAGCTGATTTACAGTGAGACTTGATTCTGGACTTTATAAAACTGGAGTCAGCCACACAGGAGTAACAAATTAAAAGAAAAAAAGACTGGAATCCTTGACCCGAACATAAAGAGGTCATTTTATTTGTGTGGCATTTTCCTGCACAGTTTGGGTCTATTAGTCCTCTCAGAAGAGAAGATAAACTAACATTTTATCTCATTTTTACCATACGAGTGTATATTTTGAACCTATTTTTTTTTCTGTAAAATACAAAAAATGTTAAATTCATGAAGCACAGTGTGTTACAAATTCATCTTAAAACAGTACAGTTTCAAAAATGTCACAGTGGTTAATGTAAGCATTGTTTTATCAATATTTACGTTGTCAATTTTATGGAACACAGAAATGATCTGATTTTCAGATAGGAAGTGCTCCAGCTGTGAAGTGCTACAGTTAGCATTACTGTGTAATGTAAAAATAAATAAATTCTAAATAAAAGTAAATAAAAATAAAATAATTCATAGTAAAAATAATAATTCATAGTACACTGAAAAAATATAACACTGACTAACTAACACTTTAAAAAAATAAGGAATCTGTCACACCTAATATTTTATCATTGACCAAATGTTAATAAATTAAGTCTAACATTAACACTAACCCTAACATTTATTTACATTTGGTCAATGCTAAAATATTACATTTGACAGATTACTTACAATTGTTAACTTTACTCAGTGTTTTCAGTGTACCATTTTAAAAACTTTGAGATTAGATCTTTAAGACGGCAAACATTCACTTTAGTCTTGCTCAGACTGTTAGCTCAAAATTTTTATTTCTCATAGTGATGTAATTTAAATGATCTACAACAGGTGAGATATTAATTGTTCATAACCATTCCACAGAACCTCACAGAACTGAACTCTCCTGATGGAAGATTAACGACCGACAACTCTTGAAACTCACTTCAAAACTATCATAACTCTAGAAGCTGCTTTGTAAATATAAATAAATATGTATGTAAATAAACGATTTCATTATCATTATAGCTTTGCACCTACATGGAAATAATTTTTAGGCGCTTTAAACTGGTACCTTTAAAAAAAGAACAAGTTTTGACAGAAAATATCTTAAAATGCCGTCCTTGTGTTTTTGTGTAGCGAGCCAAACACAACCTTTTAAAAACAAAAGTGTTGTCGCTTTACTTCTAATTGATCCTTTGACTCCAGGACATCCTCTTCTGTTTGTACTCTCATTTCCAACCCAGTTTATGAGCTTTATGCACGCGCTCCACAACTTGTTTCCTGTTTTAGGTGCATTTCCATTACATCGTTACAGCGCCACATACAGGCCTGGCATAGTTACTGCAACACGTGGATGAAGACATTTCTAGAAACAATACCGTGATTAAAAAGTTATTTTTAAGACAGAAGATTGCTTTGCTAAAAACTATTTCTGTGTGAAGATCTGAAAATGAGAAAATGAATTTTTGAGGAAGATTATCCATTGGCTTTGTTAAAGTTTCAAAAAATTAATTAAAATTGTTCCGACAGCCCATGATGATCAAATCTTTACTTTTGCACACCTTTTTTTGGTTTTGTCTCTAACAGTACAGTAAAATTAGATGTTTTTGTCCCTTACAAATGTGATCCAAGATGAGTGATTTTACCAGCTTCAAACTTTTTATTTATTTTTTTGTCAGTTATATTTAATGAAATAAAGCCTTTAAGTGAACAATTATTCATTCCAGTTTGTCAGAATGCCCTTACAGATTTTTCAAACGGTTTTTGTATCAGTGATAAGGTTTCAGAAAGTGTTTTTTAAGCCTTAATTCTTAAACCAGGTAATTTATCAGTCCACTGTAGACATTATTTTTCTACATTGGAATGACTTTAATTTGTTTCTCAAATGCATAGCGAAAGGCCACACAATAAAGAATAAGAGTAAAATAGGCAGCATAAACAAACAAAAAACTAGAATTAAGAGTTTACTAAAAAGAATAACTATCTATACAAAATCCCTCTTGATGTAAATCATTTTCTATTTAATGTGTGATGTGTCAAGGAGACTCATAAAATGTGTCAACAACATATTTTATTGCACTTAAGAAGATTTCAACTTCAAGTTGCAAATGTGCTCTTTTGCATTTCACAGAAGATCGCAGAAAAAAAAACTTGAAGGAAAACTGAGCTCTTATTTTTCCTGAATACCTTTACAAAACACGACACACTGGACGGTTTCTCATCTGTACTTATTTTCGGAACCGTGGTGCAGAAAGTGTCAGAAACTCTAATCTGAAAAGACGGGGTTGTGGTGAAAAGACATGAGCAAAGTAATAAAAGCTGCTCACCTCTCCAGTCAGCGCTTTGCAGTGAGGGGGAGGGAGGGGGCAGGGGGAGAAAATATACGGGTGGTCAAAGGGCGCTGACATAAAACATGTAGGAAAGGTCAGAGGTGACAGGAAGCAGCAGCAGCTAATCTCATCTTCTTCTGTTTTGAGTGGGGGGGCTCAGGTCATGATGGGCGCGGGGGGGGGGGAAATTAAAATTTGAACCAGGGCCAAGGGCTGAAAGGAAAGGGAGCGTTTAATATAGAGTGCAAGGCTGCAGGAACGTCATCTCTCTGAGACTGTGTGTGTGTGTGTGTGTGTGTGGTGGTTGGGGGGGGGTCACAGCTTCATGTCAGATTACATAATTTTATGAATGAAGCGGTTGGATCACACACACACACAGAGGGTGTTAAATTTGAGTTGCCATGCATGATGAAAAGCAGTTAATTAAGACACAAATAATTATATTTGGACACAGAGGTAAAAAGTGGAGACGCGCCTCGTTTTGCGTTCTCACCTGCATTCCTGAGCTTCTTGTTCCTGTACACGGACAGGATGACCAGCACGTTGCCCAGAATGTCCACCACGATGGTGAAGATCAGCACGCTGGCCAGCGCAGTGGACACCCCGGCGGGAGACGCGCTCAGCTCGCCGCCGCAGCCGCCGCCGCGGCTCTCATTCAGGGAGCAGTTCACATCCGTCACCTCCACGTCCATCATCCCTTCCTCCTGCGCGCTCAGGACGCGGCCATCGCGGTGCCAACAGCCTCGCCTCCCGGTGCTCAGTGGAAACGGGGGGAAAGCGCGGAGCGGGAATCCGAAGGGACCTCTCGGAGAGGACTCTGGAAGTTTTCGGGACGGGAATCCACGCGACTCCTCTGTCCGTGGAGTGGCGGGATGACGCGAGCCATGACACGATGGTCGCCCCTTTTTTAACTTTTGTTCTTTTTTACGCACGACGGGACGTTTGGGTGTTTAAGCTGAAAGGTAATGCTGAAAGGCTTCCCCGTACTCTCCTCTTCATCAGTCAGTGGCTCTCCTGTGTGGCGCTGCTCCATCAGGACTGCTCATGTGAACCGTGCGTAATGGAAATGTGAGCAAAGGCGCGCGCGCGTGAGTGTAAGGACAGTAGCCTATTTTTTAAATACATATCCCGGACACTTTTGTTGAACTATTTATTTCTCTCCTCTGTAAAATGACACAGTTTGACAGACTTGTTAAAAATATCAGGATATTAAAATAATTAGCCGCTCGCGCCTTAATTTATTAATGGGATCAAACTGGACGTGGAGCCGCGCGGGATCATGTTGCCTGTTTGACCTGACTGATCTGTGTCTGCAGCTGTTAAACACTTCTATTAGTTTCTTGCAAGTCTCTCATTGAGAAAAAAAAATCCTGTGGTGCCCATGGAAATGGCGCCTTCATGTGTCCAACTGAGACTTTTACAGTTAAAAACATTCAACACAAGAAGTTAATTTATGACAACAGAGATGAGTTTTATTTAACTCAGTAAATGACAAAACCGTTTGCCTCTGTGATAATTAGCTGCAAATTTTCAGCAACCAAACTGCTCCATCATTTAATTATGTAAATAAATCATTTCTACATGTTTTATTTTTGAAGCAATGGCTGATGGGAGGTTAAACCTATTCTTTTCAGAGGCTGTTCCCTGTATAGCGAGTCAGCCATTTTGAGTAGTGTTCACATTTCCATGAGCTTGTATAAAACCAGCACACAGCTGCACTCGCTGACGAAGTTGACAATTAAAGGCCTAGCGTTCTTTAAAGAAATGCATATCCCCCACCCCCTTTCAAGCCAGCGTTTCATGAGGCCCAGTTTACGAAACAGTTTTTAATTACAGCAAAGGGTTTCCACGCAACAACAGCGCCAAAACCTTTTGACTCCATGTCTCAGAGTGGAGGCTTTTGGAGTCAAACCTAAAAAAGTGTTAAATGACGTGTGCACAAAAAACAGCTGCAGTCAATAGTTTTTCTGCACATAAATTTACAACAGTAACAGATAGTGCTGCTCGTGCTACTCATCAGGAGCAAACTAACACACACACCGGCCACATTTTAGGTAAACCTGTCCAACTGCTTATTAATGCAAATGTCAAATGCATTGCTCAATGCATTTGGGCATGTAGACATATGAATGCAGTTCAAACCGAGCATCAGAATGGGGGAAGAAAGGTGATTTAAGTGACTTTGAACGTGGCATGGCTGTTGGTGCCAGATGGGCTGGTCTGAGTATTTCACAAACTGCTGATCTACTGAGATTTTCACACACAATCATCTCTAGGGTTTACAGAGAATGGTCCAAAAAGTGAGCGGCAGTTCTGTGGGCACAAATGCCTTGTTGATGCCAGAGGTCAGAGGAGAATGGTCAGACTGGTTCAAGCTGATAGAACGGCAACAGTAACTCAAATAACCACTTGTTACAACCGAGGTATGCAGAAGAGCATCTCTGAACACACAACATGTTGAACCTTGAGGTGGATGAGCTGCAGCAGCAGAGGACCGCACCGGGTACCACTCAGGCTACAATTCACACAGGCTCAACACAATTTGACAATAGAAGATTGGAAAAATGTTGCCTGGTCTGATGGGTCTCAATTTCCGCTGTGACATTTGGATGGTAGGGTCAGAATTTGGCGCCAACAACATGAAAGCATGCATCCATCCTGCCTTGTATTAACAGTTCAGGCTGGTGATGGTGCAATCGTGTGGTGGATATTATCCTGGTACAGTTTGGGCCCATTAGTACTAATTGAACATTGTGTCAATGCCACAGCCTACCTGAGTATTGTTGCTGACCATGTCCATCCCTTTATGACCACAGTGTACCATCT
>JARVJO010000269.1:17918427-17955670 GCA_031762555.1 Cynodonichthys magdalenae
ACCACATCATCCGCAAAAAGCAGAGATGCGATCCTAAGGTCACCAAAACGGATCCCCTCAACACCTTGGCTGCGCCTTGAAATTCTGTCCAATTCTGTAGTTTCTTTTTATAAAATCTTATTCCACAGTTTGACCTGCTCTAGATGTAAATTAACCTACAGGGCATATACCTTTTATAAAATTTGACTTATATATGTAAAACAGCTGTCATAGCTGCTTTCGAGGGGATTTTTTTTTTTCAAAAACCAAAAACATTACAATCTAAATGGTACAAAGTTTTGGTGGAATGCCATGAAAACTACCACAAAGACAGGCTTTATATTCCTGCTAAAATGGAAAACAAAACAAAGCAAAATAAGTGCCACACTGACATAAGGAAGCAGAAGCTAAAGTAGCCGGCATTACCACATTGTGTGGTAAAAATCAAATGTGACTTTTTCCTCTTGATCTAAACATAAAAGGTTAGAAAATTACATCAGCGGTGAAAGCAGGTTTAGTGACAGGTGGTAAAAACTGCATCCTAATAATCTGAGAGGCCAGTTTTATAATATCTACTGTCTGAGTTAGTCACACCCATTGATATGTAATACATATCAATGGTCACACCATTGTTTTCCTTTTTTTGTATGTTTAAATGTATTCCAACTACTTCTTCATTCTTTGTGCTATTTTAGTACATATTACCCTACATACATAACATTCAGTCTTATTTAGGAAATGAGAGCTGATTTTCAGTTTTTGTAACTTTTACACTTCTTAAACTATTCAGCTATCTTTCCAATGAGTTGCATCAAATACTTTAAGATCTCTTCAAATCTTTAAAAAACCTGCTTGTTTTTGTCCTTTGAAGTAAATTTTAATATTTAGTTACCATCCTAATGCTTTAGTTTTTAGCTAACACTTTGCTACTTTAAGCTAGCCTTCTGTTACTTATAGCTACCACTCTGCTACCTTAGCTTTAAGCAGGTCTTTTGATAATAGTCTTTCATTACTTACTGTATTTTTTTTAGCTTTTAGTTACACTTTTTCTATTTTTAGTCTGTGGAATGGTCTGCCTGAGAATGTGAGGGCTGCAGAGAGTGATCTGGTTTTTTTTTCACATACACATACACATATGTGTGTATATGTCTTAATTTTTTTATATATATTATGGGTTTATTGTGCATAATTTTGTACAGCACCTTGAGCTGCTTTTAGTATGAAGGGTGCTTTATAAATAAATAAAAACTTAAACTTTAGTCACTTTTAGCTAACTTTTTTTTACTTTTAACTGATGTTTGCTTACTTCCAGTTGTTTTGCATAATTTGGTTTTAAGCTGTCATTTTGCTTTTTGTTAGCTTTATTTGGTGGTTTACTAGTTTCAGCTAGTGTTCTACTTTTCGCTCCCATTTGGTCCTTCAGTTTTAACAATTTAGTTTTAGTTTCTTTTGTGAATGTCAGTAGTGAGTATTCCCTCTAGACTGTTAGATAGGCACCCAGTAGCACCCACTGGAAGGGCTATGGAGGCTTGCCATGTGGGGAAGGACTGACTGTGTTTTTATCATTATTTTTTTAACAAATTTTTTTTTTTAAATTAAAAGAATGGTTTTGTATGTTGATTTTCCTTTAATGAACATGCCTACATAGAAATACTTGACGCATTGGTTTCTATTTTGTTCATTGGCCCTGGCTGAGGGGAAACATTTTTTTTTCTAAAAGAAATCATAAGAAATTTGAGAACCACTGCTCTAGTTAACGTTTTCAAGTTTTTCATTCACCTTTAAACTTTATTAATTTTTACATGTTTTTAGGTAAATGTCTCCTTGTGAATGCCTGTTGGCTTAGAGCTAACAACATCACTAAAATAAATAGCTACTTTACAACACTTAAAACTACGCAGAAGTATTATCATTTTATTCCGCTTCTACACGTTGCTACCGTGGTTGCTACGGACCAGACGCGGCGGAAGTAGAATCACAGCAAACAGGAAGTAGCTTTCAGCCAATCGGCTTTTGCAAAGCGTCCTAAGCTGACGTCAGCCCGGTACAGATGAACAACCGGTAGCATTAAAAAAGCTACACAGTAGACCTTTGTTTTCTTTTTGTTCTTTAGTTAAACATTTGAACATAATGCCTTTCGATGTCAGGAGGTGAGTACAGAGCTTCCGGTCCGTTTGGGTTTGGATATGTCATATCTGAGGGAACAGTGGCCGCAGTTTGTGAGAGTCCTGGCTGGAGTGGATGAATTAACGGTTGGACACAGCTGCACCACATTTATAGATAAAATCCATTTTAAAATTGATTAGTCTGTTTCACTTCCATAACTAATATACTACCGCTGTCTCTAGTGTTTATCGGTGAAGTGATGCTCAGGTATGCTGCTACAGTTGTGTGGGTTCTCTTGTCTGCGCATGTGCAGATGTCCTTACTCAGGCTAATTACAAGAAACTGATTTCAACAACTCTCTGAAGGAGTTTGCAATCATCACAGACAGCACAGAGTGTCTGGGTGTTACCTTCTGAAAGACAACTGGCTGAAAATGTAAACAAGATTTACTCCGTTGAACTCCTAACACAAATAAAAAGGCGAAAACTGCATCATACTCTGACAACAATAGCAACACTTACTGTGAATGGGCTGTTAAACTTGTCAATAGAACACACCCATATCAAATTAACTACAGGATATTTACAATCAGCCTCCCTTTACAAACTCAGTAATGAATACTGGGTGGTAACGGTTATTGTTACACCACAAGATAAACCAGTCCATGTAAATTATTATATCAAAGTGGGACTTGTTAGTTGAATTCAATTTACTTATAAACATATATGCAAATAATTAAGGAAGTTTTTACATTTTTTTATTTTTCAGTTCAAAATGCAAAATGTAACTAGCAGCTTTTTACATGGATGTGTCATCTTCATGTCTGTGTGGTTTATCTACTAACTCCACCATGATTGACTATCTTCTGCCTATGGTAATGTTTTTTCTCTCTCTGTTCATTTGATTCATCAGCAAAATATCTGAAATCACAGGACATATTTGAATGAAAGTCCCAGGAAGTACTGTAATAGCAGGTTGCATCTATAACCGATTGTCTACCCAATCCTAGATGAATCTTTCTAAAAAAAAAAATGTCTGGAGCGTATTCAGTTTTACAGACTGTGTGAGCTAACTTTGGTGTGGTAGCTGCTGAGAGTCATCTTCAACACATTGCCAAGCAGGTTTGCACATAGGTAATTTACAAAGTTTGACATATTTTGTTTTTTCTTAAGAAAACTGACTTATAGTTTATCAGATATTGACCCCTAAACATAATTATTTGCTCTAGAGTTTTAATGTGTATTTAATTCAAACACTCAGTCCTGTCTTCCAGATTTTTTATTAATGACTGAATGATTTTACCTCATACAATGTTGAGACACCGTGAGGCATTGCTACAGTGGATGACTGGTTAGGGCATTGTGAAAGGTCACGAGGTTAGGAGGTAGTCATGGTCTGTTAAGTCGATGATAAACACATAAAACGTGAGTTGCAATAACTGGAAATGACTTGATTGACTAACTAACTAGTTGTTTCATGATGTCGCGCGGTGAAAGATACTGCTGTATTTGTCATCAGCATGAGTGTGTTACTGCATGTTACGCTACACAGGGAGAAGCTGAATTTCCAGAAAGCCACATGGTCTTTTTTTTTTTTTATGTTTTCTTTTTTTAGAAAAACTTCAAGCTATAGCTTTTACTCTGACTTTCTGTTTGGTCACTGCTGATGAACTAATGTGACAAATCAAGTGTTTCAGAATAACGTTCTAAAAAGCCAAACGGTGTAGTTGTTGATCAAATATTACTTCAGTGTTTGAAAATATATCTACTGAATGTTTAAGAAAATTAAATTGTCATAGTTTAAAAAATAAAATAAAATTATTAATCATTTTGGGTTTTGCACTTATTTGCCACATTTAGCTTTCTGTGTAAACAGCTGCTTTTAATTCTAATTTCTATTATGACTGAATAGTTTTTATGTGAAATAAAGAGTTTATGACTTCATCCTTTTTATCTCAACATTGAACTTAAGCTTATCTCATGTATTGACTCAGGGAGGTTGGGGTTGAGCTAACCTCATGTTTAAAGTGACGATTAGATCACTATGACTTTAGAGCATTAATATCAAAAGTTAGTTTTTTTATTTGTATAATTATTACGTCTCTTAACTTATCAGCGTTGTGTGACTGTGTGGTTGGTGCAATGTCTCCATCAGATGATTGAAAATCTACACACGCAAAGATGTAGGATGTGACGTGAGCACATCAAACTTTACATAAAAACCTTAACTGTCCATTAAGTGGGTTTACTCAGCAATCCAAGGAGAAGATGAACTGGTGACTAACCATGACTCATTCTGAAGACTGAGTATATTTAGTAAGACCTTTTCATTGAAAAGCGCCCCCCCCTGTGCTTTCATTTCAGAGTGCTAACAGAGGGATGCTGGAACAGCCTGTCCTTACCATTGACAATACATTCACTTTGCAGAAGATTCAGCCGTGACATGTCATCAAGGAAAATGTGTTTAGTGTAATTCAGCAAATTACAAACGTCAGGGAAAGGTTAATGTTCATAAATACCAAGTGTTCTTATTACCCAACATTTTCACCCACATAAAACCCATTTATGGCATGTTCTACATCTTTTAAATGTCATTTTAAACATAGTTTCTGGGTTGATGTAAATGTACAAAAAAGTAGTTCATAACCGGCAGTTAAAAAAATAGAAATGAACAGCTTTAATTCAGGTAAACCAGATGTGGTGAACTGAGCTAAGGTCATGCAATGTAGATGGTGCACCATCTACATTTCATTAGACAAAAATTTGCTTTTTATCTAATGAACTAATTAACCCTTTGAACGATCATTAATAAACCTGACCAGCTAAGATTTGACTTTAGAAATTAAATGGCTGGTTTTGTAGGTTGATCGATTTCTGATTAGTGTTTAGCAGATACTGATTTTCTTCTCTTAGAACTTTAATTGTTCAAAGTAAAGAATGGGGGAAAAAAAATCCATCCATCTATAATCGTTTCTTCCTTTCAGGGCCACGGGGGTCACTGGTGCCCATATCCAGCAGTCACAGTGCGAGGGGCGGGGTACACCCTGCACAGGTTGCAAGTCCATTACAGGGACACACGAGACAGACAACCTTTCACTCTCTCACTTACACCTAGAAACAATTTACCAGTCATGTTTTTGGTGTGTGGGAAGAAGCCAGAGAACCCACGCATGAACGGAAAGAACATGCAAACTCTACCCAGAAAGGTCCCTGGGCCGGGATTTGATCCAGCAACCTTCTTGCTGAGAGGCATCAGCTCTACCAACTGAGCCACCACGCTGCCCAAAAATAATTAAATAAAAAAAAAATTCCCCCTAGATATTTATTGCCCATTTTTGACATTAAAGAGTGAACCATTAGAAGATTTTTAATGAAGCTGGATGTACTTCTACAACTGATTAACTTGTGGAGTAACTAACATTACAACTCTGTAATTGTGTGAATGCCTATCAAGCATTCACAATGTGGAGTTCATTTTTTCTTCCATGCATTTTTCGGCACACACTGTACCTTGTTTCTCAATTTTTGTACAATTTCAACAATTCATATATCAAAATGTTCACATCCTTTAAGACATTCCGGCTATGACTTTTGCTATTTAAGCAATTTATACTTTTTGAGATATTTAGCTTTCTCTGCCTTGCTTTTCTTTTAGAAAATTAATGAAGCTGTCTTCAACATACTTTAAAAATATATCTTTTTATTCTAGTTCTTCTATTTTTAACTCCTTACTTCTAATTTCAGCATCCATTACGCCATCTTCCAGATTATTCCATAAGCTTATTCCTTGGATCGATGTACACCGTTCCTTCAAACTGATTATATTTAGAAGTGACCTTTTAAACTGGGAGCGTATTCTTAAAGCATTTTTTCAAATGAACTAATTAACCCTTTGAACGATTGTTAATAAAGCCTTTCTGGTTGGTGTGGAAGTGAACATTCTTGAGTTGCTTTTGTAGTCTAATTGTGTAAATATTTCACCACCTTGGGCGATGTAGCATCCAGAATGTTGGGTCCCTGTCGCGTGTCGGTGTGTCGATCTGAAGCACATCTGGATGTTTATATGAATTTATACACATCAGTTTTTTCTCTTTTTTTCTTCCCAGCTAATATTTTCCACATGCGTTGAGTGACGGCAATGTTCAGCTGATAAACAGTCAGATGCGAGATGATTTGATGCTGACATGCATAGGACTCATGTTTCATTAAGGCCGATGCATCAGCAGAGATTACACATGGTGCGTTTTAACCATGTCACAGTTTCAAACGTCTGCTCCTGACTGATTAAAGGAGCATGATGAATGTTGTTCTGAGCTCAGAAGCTCATCAGGACAGTAGGTGTTTCCACTTAACAGATTATAATCACTTTATTTTTCACAGATTCATGTATTAGTGTGTGTAGGATGGTGAAAAGGTATTTACAGAATCATACCCATTCAACTCATGTAGCACAGTTTAAGGCAGTTAGTAAAAAATGTGACAGATTTCTTACAGACTTGTTGGTCTTTAGGTTTCAACTAAGTGCCAGCACATAATTCATCCCTGTTTTATTCGAGAGATTTTGCTCCAAGTTCATCCTATAAATGATTTTGTCCACATTGCAGACTGTTACCTTTTAAGTTTGTGTCTGATCTTGTTTGTAAATATATCCAGACTGTGTGTCTGAGGCTATTTCCAGTTCACACTGAGCTTTTTAAACCCGTCTCGCGTTTCCAGCGACCGGATGATGGAGATTTAGTTTCCCTGCTCACATTTTTAATTTAGCTGTCGGAATCCTGTGTGCTACAGACACGGATGTGCATACGTGCCGTTTCAGCTGAACACGAGAACGCGACATGGGGAGTTTTTAATTATTTTTTTCTTCCAGGGACAGCTTTAAAGTAATCAGCTGTTAACTTTGGTTTGTTGAGGTGAGGCGATCACAGGGCTCAGGTCGCTGAAATGATTGTTTTCAAAAGAAATCATTTCATTAATATATTATATGAAGAAGTTTAATCTCAAACAGTATATTTGGGATACAACCATCTTTTTATAGCACATCCTCATGCAGCACTTGCATAATTCCATAATGTATTAAAAAAATGTAAAATACCAAGTACTTACTGTGTTAGAACTTCAACTTTAAAATCACTTTAAAAAAACTTTTTTTTTACCAGTATCATACCATTCTCTCTATATTGATATTGGTATTGGGGCATTTTCGGTATCGGGACATCACTTTTTGAAGGTATTATTAACCTTTTTCAAGAGCTCATCAAAACAAATTGTCTGCCAATAAAGAGGTAAATACACTTTCATTAACATCCTTTTTATTTATTAAGGTAACCAACTGTCTAACCAAACTTTTGCTGTATGTCACTTTTTCCTTTTATCTAATAATCAAATTGTAAAAGATAGGCACAAAAAAGCATATCAATTTTAGGATTTATTTTAGCTTTATACAAATACAGTTTGAAGGTCACATATAAAGGAGGCTAAATTTATTGTACGTTTCTGCCAACTCCCAATATTAAATTAATTGAGTTTATTTTCTTTTTTCCCCTCATCAGTTCAATTGCCACAGAGTACATCAACCTAACAAACCTAATATGTCAAAAGAGCAGGAAATCAACTTTTTTGTCTCTAGTTTAACAAGTTTAACCACCAGTTTTGTAAAGCCAACATGTTTTACTTCTGTTTTTGTTTCCCACCTGAAGGGGATAAAACCTGACACTGGATCAAACCAGTGAAAATCAACAAATAACAGATTTTGCAAGCTTTTGAAAAGACAGTAATGCTGTCATTTTCCACCTGTTGGGTGGTCTCAGATGTGACGATGATGTGAGGAGGGAAAAAAAGAGACTCCCCTTTTGCACATGAGGAAATGTGTTCATTCAGTACTTCTGTTCGGTCCTGACGCAGAGCGACCACGCCCTGAACTCCCTGCCAGCTGCCCTCTAAAACTGTCAGACCCAATCTCCTGCTCAGACAGCTCCTACAGCGCAGAAATGTGAGGTGGGAGGAAAAAAGTTGAAGTTTGGAAATCAGGAGCCCTTGTGTTGCAGAATAAAAAAAAAAATGACAAAGAAGCAAAACGAGAAGCAGCTCAGTCTGGACTGAACAGGACACCCTGTCCCACTTCCTGCTCCGCCCACCATTACATCAGCTGGGATTCTTTTCTTTCCTTTTTTTCTTTCTTGGCTAGCTATGAGTGGAAGAAATGTAAACAGATGTGTTTTGGTCAAAAAATGAGGAAGAAGAGTGAGGGTGAGAGGAAAGGGTTGTATTCGTGAAGAATAGAGTTCGAGCCTGAAAATGTTCCACTGCCCAAAAAGGAGAAATGCCTGAACTCCTGAATAGAAACATTTTCTGGGTTCAGCAGCAGGTTTTAGTTTCTTTTAGAACCGCAAATGTGAACGCATTCTCCATTAGAGTCGAGAAGATGAAACCAGGTAGTTACTGCCTGCCACCATCAAAAGGCAGAGACGATGATGTCATTGCTTGTGTGCCTCTGTGTACGTTTGTCTGTTAGCAAAATATCTCAAGAACCACTTGACACATTTTAACGAAACTATCAGAAAGTAACCGTTTAACCCAATTCAAGACGGCCACCGCGTTTAACCAACCTCGGCAAACAAAATAATGAATACAGCTCAGTTAATTTTACATATATTCTGATACATTTTGGTGTGGTAGTAACTGAGTGGCCTACCCATCACATAATCTACACTAGCAGGTCTTTTTTTGTTTTGTTTTTAAACTTTGGAATGCAAAGCAGAAGGAGATCCACGTTTTTTTAAGTCATGACAGTTTAAAAAAGTTTCTAAAGTTAAGTTGATATATTTACATTGAACAGGTTTATGTGTTTTCTTTATACTCTGGTTTTTGGTCACTCGGATCATAACAGAGCCTGCATGTAGAGGAAGAGGCGTTTCCCTGTGAAATGGTTTGTTTGCCGCAGCCCCCGGTCTGTATCTGTTTGTGATGGCCCTCATCCAGAGCTAATATCCCACCTCTCCTCAGTAATACTGCGCTCCACGATGGGTACAGAATGTGCTAGTTTTCTCAGCACGTAATGTTTAGATTTGCTGTATTTGTTTTTCTCACTTCCTTTTCCCCTTTTTGTTTCCTTTTCTCTTGTCTTTTCTCAGATTTGATATCTACAGGAAAGTGCCAAAAGATCTCACCCAGCCAACATACACAGGAGCTTTCAGTGAGTGCACCAACTGAAATTTGATGTATTTTAATGTGGAATATATGTGTTTGTTTAATTTCTCTTTATGTACACCAGTCCACTGCACCATTGTGTCAATCCTCCCCTCACTAAACATCAGTGCAAGAACACAGGAGGGTGTGATGTGACACGTGGCTCCAGGTTGTTGGTAAAGGAAACCCATCGGTCTGTTAGGAACGTTTAGTCTGTTTTAAACCCATTAGGGTTTTAAAAGAGCTCCGACCTTGACCTTTTTGTTGTGCTTGCTGCACTGTTTCTTTTTAGTTTCTGTGATGATACGGTTGTCATTTGTTGTCACTGAATTGGATCAGCTGGAGGGACAATTTTTAGTTATGTGTCACCTTCAGGCAACTGATGACATTCTGAGTTTGTTACACAACACAAAGGAGTTAAATGGAACTCAAGATCTGGCAAATTTTTCATGCGCACAACCCACATACTCAGCTCTACTGTTCTTCCCACAAATGTTTGTTTGTTACAAATGTGGCACCATTTAAAAGGAAATTTAACAGACTTTCCTATAAGGTTTATTGTGAGAAGCGTTGCTATAACAAAGAAATAATCTACCAAACACAAATTTGGCAAGACGTTTATGGAAAATACACACATTTTCTGTTCCAGTCTCACTGAACTCTGACATTTAAAACCAAGTGACCAGCAGGCCATGAGGCCACGTTAGGAATCAGCGCGTTTTAAAAAAAAATCATAGCCTTAATTTAATTTTTTGTGTGTGCGACATAAAAAATTATAATTGTCCCTGTTTAAAATTTTGTTACCCCACTAGGCTCGTTTTGTACCCGCCCTGGCAGCCATCCACATGTTTATGACTTGTTCTTGCTGGAATACACTTTTAAAATCAAGATAAGCAGTTTTTCTAAGAAATATTGATTACCATCAGTGTGGGTTTTAGACCCGGACATTTCTCTGGTATTCATGTGGGTTCAAGTTGATTTGGAGACGACCACAAAGACTTTGTAACTATTTTGAAAGAAGAGTTGTGGCGCAAATTGTTGGAACATGATCAAAACTCAATCAACAAGGTTGCATGCCTCTGCAATCACAACCCATTGAAATACTACCCTAACTGGTATCTATCTTGAGGGCTGTATTTAACTTAAAGTTGTTAAAAATGCAACAGTCCCTTAAGCTTAATATTTTCAGTCAGCCAAACAGGTGAACAACCATTTATAAAGTAACAATTCAGGTGGTGGTCTTTTTGTAATTTTACTAGGGATGTCCTGATCAGATATCAATATCAGATATCGGTCCAATATTTGCCAAAAAGTATCCGATTATATTGGCCTGCATCTAAAATCACCAATATAAGCAGTCCATTCCAGTAGTCCACTCAGGATTTGGATCCAGCATAAATAACTTAAGTGATCTTGAACTGTTATTTTACACTTTAAAATGATAGTTTGTTTTTATTGGATTTATTGAGGGTGTTCTATTTTATTATTGATTTATTCTATTTAATTGTACAATATTATTATGTTTAAGTATAAAAATATGTAACCCATTAGATTATAAAAAATGGAACCAGTCATTCTCATACCTATTGTTGTTGACTAGTGTTTACTGTTTGACCTGGTCAAAACTTTTTAAGATTTCACACTACAAAAAAATGTAGGATTCGTTCTGATATTGTATCCGGTCGATATCTGTATTGGCCAATAGTCAAGACAGCAATATCGGTATCATATCAGAAGTGCAAAAGTTGTATTGGGACACCCCTAAATTTTACTCTACTTTTTCCCTCTCTTCAAATGGAGACATTGTGAGATAACCATGAAGTCCTAGTAGAGTCACAGAACATGTGTAATACCTTCCAAGTTTGTCATGTATGCTTTTTAATAGAAAGTAAAGAGAAAGAATGATTGAACTGGAAAATTTGAGCTGTTCAAGAACAGTCTGGAACTTGACTTTGACAGCTTTAATTTAGGTGTTCTCCTGAGAGGTAGAGATGTACAGAAGTACATCCCCCTCAGTGTCGGAGCAGAGCAGCATTTGTTTTAGAACTAGTTTGGCGAGAACGTTAATGATCAGGTTCTTACATCACCTGAGGCTCCCGAGAAGCTATCAGTGACAAATTAACTGCTTTTTTCTAGTTTAGTCATGTGCCTTTTCTACTTGTCATCAATGTGTCATCAAGGATTGGATCGATTATTCACTGCTCAGCAGATCACAAAATACTTGATGACACATTTTTGGCGCCTCAGTTATTTTGTTGTTTGACTGGTCAGCTGATGAGAGGACAAGAAATAATTAAGTTTCAACCCAAAATAAAACTGACGACACAGCTGATAAACTGAGCCGTTTTATGGCTCACAACGACATATTTATGGATGACTGAGGAAGAGAGACCTAACACCAGTTTAGACCATTTTCCAGCAGAGAGGAAGTGAATGGAAGTCCTTCCTGAACACAGTCGACTCCCATCCTGTCTCCATCCACTGTCTGTGGGTGTGGACTTTAGATTCATTCACATATTATACCATTGTTATTATTTCCAAGATAATCAGAGACAGACCTTTTAACAAAAAGCCAAATGTTTAAATCCGTCCGGTTTGGGTTTGCTTTTCTTGGAACATCGTTGTCCTGCATTTCATAAGATATTTACATCATGCTGTTTTCCAGTATTTTCCAAAATCCCAATGTTTTGGTATCTTGTAATATTGTTTAACTGTTGACTGATAATGGAGGAAAAACTTTATGATGGCGGAAAAAGAAATTTCATTTTTTGCAATAATAAAAGATGAATGTTTAAGATTGTAAAAAAAATTGGCTGAGCAATTGAATGATTGCTAAAAGCTAAAATTATTTAAAGCTAAATGTATCTAGAGGCTAGCCAAAAGTATCCAAGAATAAAAACTGATACAGCACTAACAATAAATAACCCTTCTGATGACAGAAGTCCAAGTCTAGTTTTGGATCACTGCCTGCCTTTATGCTGTTGTTGCATCTGATTTCTTGTGTTGCATTCATGAAGAAGTGTGAACTACACCCTGTATCAGCTCGAGTAAATAAAAGTCACTCAGTATTTATTCAATAAATCATTTGGCTGGTCAGTATTTCCAGAGTGAGGCACTTTGAAGGCATCATTAGCTCATCACTCTGAACTTTAGAAATCTTAGAAACAGTTTAACATTCAAACACCAGGGGAAAATGACTTCAAGTCTTTTGATGAAGCTGGATTGGTAACCTATGTGTCATAGTGCCACTCCCTGCTGTTTAGTAGTTAAACATTAGCTTATGTAAAGCCTTCATCAGTGACAGGTTTGGCCGCAACGCCCAGCCAACCACAGGGTCATGTGCTTATGAGGTGCTAGGAGACAGTTGCCACGTAAACATGCTTCACCTGCTGGTTTAAACTTACCACACCGGAAAGACCACAGTCGTAGATCAGTTCCTGTTGTAATTACTGCTCTTGGCCTGAGGCAAAAGATTGTTCGTCTATGTTTGTGTGTCTGTCTGTTGTGTTATTTCATGAACCACTCGATAGATTTTTATGAAACTCAGGAAATAATTACTGTTTGTACATCTACAACTAGTTCAATATTAGTCAACCCAATTCAAAATGGCTGCCTCAGCCATCTAATCTTTCTTACAAGGTTTGACAAAAATGGCTTTAATGGTGATTTTAGTTTAACACTGGTATGAAAGGCGGTGGGCAATATACATCAAGTCAAGGAATGCTTGGCCTTTTATTCATCTTATTGTTTCAAGTCCTGGCAGATTGGTTTGAAACATGAAATAAAACAGTCCGACTGATTTTCCTTTCAAGCTCAGACTTTTTATTGACACAGCTTAAAGTCAAGGTTAATATTTCAATTTTGGGTTTCTGACACGTCTCATTAAAAGAGTAATTCTGAGTTTGAATAAGTTAGTTTTAAAGCCCTACAATGAGCCGTTTTTGTGGTACTCATTAAAAAAATAACGTGAGATCACCTCTTTACAAAACAAGATGTCGTAACGGCTGCCTGCCGTGCTGGCATTCGACCTGTAATTAGGGTAGGATGGTCTTTAAAAACCTGCGTAATAGCTGGCCTAACGCTGCCCATAAAAACGCTGTTGAGGGGGGAAAAATTTTTTATGGTCTCTGCGATTTTGGTAATGTCAATAGCTGAGGTCAGTCATTTTAAAAATACTGGCTTGCTTTGGTTCATTTGGTTTGCTTCATTTTGTGACGAGCTGATGTAATGTGTGATTAATATAGCCAAAGTTTAAAGGACATGTCTGCCTCTTTTCCCACAGTATCCATCCTCTGCTGCGTCTTCATCCTCTTCCTATTTCTGTCGGAGCTGACAGGATTCATAGCCACTGAAATGTAGGTACCACCGCATCCTGTAACTGAAACACACCAGGAGTTAATAATGAATGCCAAGTGCCCTCATTATGACCCTCTCTGTCCGAGCAGTGTTACAAACCGCCGAACAGACAATTTTGTCACAGGAAATTGGCTTTGTGCTTTCGTCAGCCTCCTGGCGCTGTATAATAAAGAGATGACATGAGGGGGGTGGGACAAAACAGGAAGGAAATTAAACCCCCAAAAAAAGACTTTTTATTGCAATTTGGCAAAAGATGAGTTCATGTGTTAAAATGGGTGTGAAACTGACGCACTGGGAGGAGAAAAGCCTTTTTATTTGAAACGATTAAGAGTTTTTTTTTTTTTTTGTCTAACCTTTTTTTTTGTGTTCTTTACAGCGTAAATGAATTGTATGTGGATGATCCTGATAAAGACAGTGGTGGGAAGATAGAAGTGAGTTTAAACATCAGTTTGCCAAACTTGCACTGTGATTGTGAGTATATTCAAATTCACGCAACTTTCTATGTCACTGCATTATTCTGTTTAACGCAAGCAGGGGTTTCTTTTCCTTTTTATTAGACCGAGCCATCTGCCAGTTTCTTTTATTCAACACATTTTTATTAGACTAGAAAATCTGTGAAGACATTTTGAAGCTTCCAATGCAGCGATTACCCACATAATCATCTATGTAATCTAAACTGAGAGACAGTTTATTGTATGAACTGCAGAGGAAGTGTAACGATAAGCAAGATTAAATAAAATGTTGAAGTTTGTGTCAGTGGTTCATTAGGGTCGCCATGGAAACTACACATGGACCTTTCAGCGTCGGTAAACACCGACGCCCCACAGCAAGAAGGTCCTGGGTTCGATCCCCTGTTCAGACCTGGGGTTTGCATGTTCTCCTCGTGCTTGCGTGGGTTTTCTCCTGGTACTCCAGTTTCCCCCACCCCTAAAGACATGTACAATAGGTTGCCTTCAGGCCCAGGCCTCCCTTGAGTTCTGAGATCTCAACGGAACTTGCCTGGTTAAATAACGATAAATAAAAACAAACAACCAAAAAAAAAAAAATACAGAAACAAACGGAAAAGTAAGCCTCAGGCAGAGTCACTGTCTGAAACCAACAAGTTGCATCTTAAAAGAAATCTTTGTCACTCTGGAAGTTACTTGTATTTTTTATGTTTCTATAGTAATTTATTAAAGATGAACCCATATAACCTTTTTTTAATGAAGTACAATGTCACATATCAATGCAATTGCTAAAAGAATGCCATACATGTCTTACAATTACAAATTTATTCCATTTTAGGTGGTCCGTTGAGAATTTTAAACCCATTTTTAAAGTATTTGTTTTAGTGCCCAACACTCAATAGCACCGCTATAAGTTAAGATATAAACAATATTAAAACAACTGAGCAGTGGGCAGAATGTCTTCAAAGAAGAGATGTACAGTGTAAAGACATCCAGCATGAGTGAAGAGATGGCAAAAAGCCACTATTTTGAATCCGTAGGCTAGCATTACTTTAGAATCATCATAAGCTTTCTATGGTGCTACCATGTCGGCAGGTGCTAAACATTAAGCAGCTTGTTGAGCAGTTTTTCAGGCTTATCATTGACCATGGTGGAAGACTCTGATAACCTGATAACTTCAGTCAGTTTTAGCCATGTCTACATTTCTCCTCTCCTTAAAGGGTGGAAAATGATGGCTGCAGCCGATCCAGCTGGGTCATCTTCTGGTTGATGGGCTCGCCAGCATGGTTACCTAGCTCAACCAGCTCAGTCTTTTTTATTTCACCTCAATGATGACAGGTTAGGGTTAGCAGAGAGCTCCTCACCCCCTTGCCAGGGACTAAGCAGTGAGATTGTCGAGAAGCTAGGGTTCAGATCTGTGTATTCCCAGGACACTCTTCTGACTTGACAGCTTTTTCTTGTTTATTATTGGTTGTCAAACAGCCTTATGTTGCGTTACTGCCACCAAGTGATGCGACATATGGATGAAGACGGCCACTGCCTCTGTGGCTGAAACTGCTCCTCCTTTACCACCTGACTGCTCAGCTGAGAGGTCCTGTAAAACGATATTTGTACTGTGGAATAGTAACGCTTTGTGTCAGACCGATACGTATTGGTATGTAGGACATATGACAAATTTAAACGACCTGTGAAAACAGACAAAATTAATACAATAAAATAATAATAATAATAATAAGAAGAAGAATGCTTTACTTCTTATACATTGACACTCGTCTGCTACAAGAGAACATGAGACCAGTCCCAAGTTTATCTTGTGCTGTTTCACAGCTGCGGCCTTTCTTCAGCTGGCTCGTCTGGTGTATTTTGATATCAGAGAAGAGAGCAGGCAGCTTGAAGCGAGCCAGGACTCGGTGCAGTCAGTGGTTATTCTCTCCTCATGACGCCCCTCAGAAACTATGCCCATCACAGAATCACACACAGGCCTGAGCAACACAGAGGACTTTTATTCAGCCCAACTTATATCCAAAAATGGAAGCGCGTGAGATTATTAAACCCACATTTTCCTACATAATATTTTGCATCAGCCATCTGCAGCTGTTTTCTAGGACTTCAAGCAGACTGCTGTGTTTAAATACAGAGCTCCTTGATTGAATATGTGTTGGATTTGTTTGTTTTGTGAGGTCTTCTTTTTGTACCGACTCCGTTCTCGTTGGTTTCACCACACACGGAAACGTTGCTCAGCTCTCAAAGTTAACATCATCATCATCCCATTTTTATTCGTGGCCTCCAAACAGGCTGTCATCCATTTGTAAATTTATTTGAGGGGAGAAACCGTTTCGTCATGGAAACCTCTGCGGTTCTGTTCGCAGTTATTTATCTGCTTTGCTTGCCAGATTTAAACATCTTCTCCCTCCACTGACCTTTACAGGTAGCTTGTGTTTTAATTTGCGACTTCACAGAAAAGCAAGTGAGAAAGCTTATATAACAGCCACTGTTTATCACCCCCCACACCAGTTGTCCAATCTTAAAAGGAGAATCGGAGGTCTCTCTCTCTCTCATATATATATATATGCTCTTCACTTATATTTGTCTACTGTATTTTGAGACCGAGCAGAGGGGTGTTGGGGGGGGGGGGTGTTCAGCTTTCCTTGAATGCCAAAGGTCAGACAGTGAACGTGTTTCAGGACACCTCCCTCTTTGCGCCGCTGGCCAACATTCAGCACAGGCGTGCTCAGAAATTAGGCCACTGCCAGTGTGCCAAAAGACGGCAGCCTGTGTGGGGAGGGGTGGGGAGGGGTGGGTGTCACTGAAGTCTCAATGGAAAATCACCAACAGAGAGAAGGCAGTGAGAATGGGGGGGGGGGGGGGGGTGGTGATGTTTGGACACTGTTTGTTGGACTCTGTGAGTGCCTCTCTTGCAGCAGGATTCAAAATTTCCACTTTTTATTTTCAGACATCGTAGACAAATTCCTGCCTTTTTCTTCTAACTAAATGTGAAATCTGAGCTGCAGACTTACTCTCAGACTCTATCATCACTTCGACCAATTTGCCATTTAGTCCAAAGTCTTCTGTATAAACTGATATTTTCCTGAAACTGTGGTGTCCAAGCACCGGCCTTGTTCACGACACAAACATGTTTATTTTGACAGTTTTGCAGCTAGCGCACGCATGAGGGCAAAGTCATGATTTGTTGTTTTAGTTTCCACTTCAACTAAAAAGAAGGATGGAGGTTGTTACATTAAAGAAAACTATTCAACAAAAGTCACATTTTGTTGTTGATAAATTAATCTTGTGGGAGTTGTAGCCATTTTTTGTGTTCGATGAGGTTGATTAGCTGCAGTGGCTAGTTGTGGAAGAACATCTAATGTCGACCTATCGCAGGTTTAATTTAAATCTGTCCAGAGGCTCAGGAGATATTTGTCTAACTGGTGCACGCACATTATTACCCACCTTTTGGCTTTTCAGCAGTGAGTGAATAAAACGATTCAATTGCACATGTCTTTTTTGTGTTTGTTTTCCTGTATTCGTAATAAGCTTTCATGTTTGTGTTTTTGTTTCAGTGGTGGGTTTGGACATCCAGGATGAGATGGGCCGCCATGAGGTCGGTCACATCGACAACTCCATGAAGATTCCTCTCAGTCAGGGGCAAGGCTGTCGCTTTGAGGGAGAGTTTACCATCAACAAAGTAAGGCGCCGTCACCCTGTGGAGTGCAGGAAAACAAAGCCGCTGCATGCTCTGTGTAGAAATAAATAATAGACTCCTAGGATCTCGAGGACAAATGGTTTTGGGTTATTTATTGTATGTTTTTGTTCGATTTCAGTGAAACACGAAGGAGCCCCCACCCCACCCCGACTTTCCTTCCTGCTTCTCCCTTTAGGTTTAATTAAATAATCTTTTTTAAAAAAAAACAGAAAGCACAGTTACATCTGTGTGCAGCCTGAGACCGCTGAGACCCTCTTTGCACCATCTCCACTTCCTGTGCGTCAATATTTCCATTCGATTTCAACCTATTAACTCAGCCGGTAGATATTTAACACTCCTGCGTGTGAAATGGTTGGAAAAAAGCAGAAAAGTGGGGGGACATTTAGTTTGCTGGTTTGTGTTGCATTTAGATCTGGTCATTGGTTAACCAAATGTGCTGCACTCTCTTTTCATGTGTGTGTGTGTGTGTGTGTGTGTGTGTGTGTGTGTGTGTGTGTGTGTGTGTGTCCTTAGGTTCCTGGGAACTTTCATGTGTCAACACACAGTGCTACAGCGCAGCCCCAAAACCCTGACATGACTCACACTATCCACAAGCTGGCCTTCGGAGAGAATTTACAAGTGAGGACACAATCACAGAACAATTAAAGAGGATATGATTCGTGTTGCAACTGAATTTTATTTATTTTCTTTCTCAAGGTACAAAAAGTCCAAGGAGCTTTTAACGCTTTAGGAAGTGCAAACAGATTGTCATCCAATCGTATGTATTCACACTGAGCATGTCTTATAACCACTTTTATAACATTTATGTCAGTTTATTTCTATATTTTTATAATTAATTGATGTCTTTGCAGCTCTGGCCTCACATGACTACATCCTGAAGATTGTGCCCACCGTGTATGAAGACCTGTCAGGCAAACAAAGGTTCTCCTACCAGTATACAGTAGCCAACAAGGTTTTGTATCTTTGTTTCTCCTTGCATTAGCTCATACCTTTGAGTCATTTGTTTGTTGTGTGTTTTTTTTTCCCCAGTCTTCACACAAACACAGCATGACCGCTCCAACATACGGCCTGAGTATTTACTGCATTAATGTTCACCCACACCTGGAAGTGAAATTTAACCCATAAGGGCTGGAAACATCCTCAAGATGTCAACAAGTCATAAAGACAATTCCTAGAACTGTGCTGACTAAAAACTGGTTGTGTGGAGTAACAACAGGTCAGCCATGAAGCACAAAGATGCGGGCCTGAGCAACATTTTCCTTCAGCTGGTTCCAAAACATAAATAACCGCCTTTGTTGTGTCAATTTCTGTTCAAATTTATCGTGTGGATTTATCTAGGTTTTGATTATAATTTTTTTTATCTACACATACTGATAACTGCGTCATAGCTTCCTTGAGCTTACTTGCCATTTTGAGCTTAACTTTTCCCAGATTCATTGAGAGACTTTGAACAAAAACAGACCTGCAGTGACTCAAACATTACTCCACTAACCACAGATAAATGTATTATCAACACAATAAATAACTTGCTTTATCATGTTTACGACACATCAAAGCATGCAATGCTCTGTTTTTTTCCCCTGTGTACAGGAGTATGTTGCTTACAGCCACACAGGCAGAATAATTCCTGCCATCTGGTTCAGGTACGACCTCAGTCCAATCACGGTCAAATACACGGAGAGACGGCAGCCCTTCTATCACTTCATCACAACGGTGGGTCCTTCACACACACCCTCTGAGGAAAAGTCACTAATTCTGCTGCTGTGTTAAGGGATTTAATGATCAAAATATAATATCTACTGGCAAACGTTAGAGAAGAAAAGTAAAGCTTTAGCTTCAAACTTCTTTAAATACTTGACTTTTATTTATTTTTTCACACATTTGTTGTAAGGAATTTTGTATAGTACCATCATTTACAAATATGTATATTAAATGCAACCCTGATTTTGAAAAAGTTGGGACATTGTGTAAAATGTAGATTTTTTTTCAGCAGACTGGTGAAGCTCTGTCCAGCTTTATTTCTGACAGATTCAGCCTCTCTAATCTAAAAGGCTCGTTTTATACCCAGCCTCCTAACCAATTACCAAAACAAAATTCCTCCAGCTGTTTTTTTTAATCACTTTGTTTCATACTGTCCCCTTTCCCCACTTTATTTTAGATATGTCGTTGTCTTACAAAACAAAACTTCCTATTTTTTCCCTAAAAATTGTGCATTTTTTTAGTTTGATATGTTGACCATGTTCCACTTAGTATAAAAATAGGTTTAAGAGATTTGTGTATCTGTCATTTACTTATTTAAAAATGTCCAAATATTTTCAGATTTGGGCAAGCTTGTAATGCTAATTATTTCAGTATTTGTAGCCAAGTTAGCATCTGTCAGATAGCGTATCCCTCAACATTTAATGTATTGAAGTTTTTGATGGCCTGCTGTGGCTTTTCTTAATCTTTAAAATCCCATTAAACATCAGGTGATATTTAGTTTCATTTTATTGTTCAGTTAAAATTGTTTGTAGCCTACAGTGACATTAGCATTTTGGTGACATTAGCTTTAGAGTTGATGCTAACCTGGCTGTGAACTCAAGTTAAAATATTTTTGTCTAATGTCTCAAGGTGGCTTTTAGATGTTTCTTGTAAACATACAAGTTATAGTTATAGAGAACATATGAAATACTTTAAACAAATCTAAATATTGTTAAACATAGTTTTTTTTAGCACTGATGGCAAACAAAGTTAGCATCCATGCTATAGTTTGCTGCTAAACTTCTAAATATTTTTAAAATGAAAAGAAAAGTCTTGTAGAAATTTCATATTTTTAAAATAAAAGTAAACTCCAGGTTAATACAGCTCTGGAGGTTAATATGTTAGCAGTAACAACTAAACAAGGTAGTAAAATTTGTTTTTTGTGTAATTTTGTAAGTATTTTTATGTGTCTGAAGTCAACATGGACTCTGTGTATTTCAGGACAACTTCTGCCTTTTAACCTAAGTAATCTAATGGCAGCAGAGTATTGATCGTGTCTCTTGGCGGTAAAGAGACACTTACCAAACTTCCTCCAGTCTTCTTCTCTCCTCCTCAGCCCGTCAGCTGAGTAATGTTGCCTCAGCCTGTTCCCTCATCAGAAAGGCTTCCTGCTGATTAAAAAATGTGCCCCAGAGGTAAATCAGCTGCCTGGCTGATGAGCTGCACCAGTCTTTGTCTTTTGTGTTGCTTTGGTTCAACATGCAGGAAGCTTGAGACATGAGTGGACGTATTGTGTTATTATTAGTCACTGCTAAGGATTGTGTGAGTCAAGAGCTTTCAGTTTGGTTCCAGCTCATTCTTGAGTGTGAGCGTAATGTTTAATGATTAAATGTAATCATTAAAACAAAGTACCCGAGAAAATAAATCAAAAGCTTTCAAATTGTGCCTCTGACAGGTTGATGTGTATTTTATTGTAGATATGTGCCATCGTTGGAGGGACGTTCACAGTGGCAGGAATCATCGACTCCTGTATATTTACTGCCTCGGAGGCCTGGAAGAAGATCCAAATAGGAAAGATGTCATGAGGACTGCCTCCTGGTGTGTTTGTCTATTTATAAAAGTGGGGTTTGTTAGCCTGATAGCTAAATCCAGTCCTGAATGAAAACGTTCTTGTTGAGCTCAACGAGGAGCCTCCAACACGAGATCTAACTACCAGGCTGCACGTCTTTTTTTAAAATTTTTTTTTATTTTAAACTGAAGATCCTCTCCGGCTCCATCTGCTCTGCTGACGCGTGGTCGCTGACTAAACACGTCTGCTTCCTCCATCATCTGTGTCAGGAGAGGAGAGGGGTTCTCTTGTTACTGAAAGAATTGATTTTTTTTTAAAGAACTGGGTGCCAGGAACTCGCCAGTCTTGAAGGCGGCATTCTTTACAATGAAGTTCATGTTTATAGAATACTAAGGGTTCGATTTGATGCTCCCACTTTGTTTTATACAGAACATTTACTTTATGTTCAATTCCAGGAATACCAACAAATGGAATCTGTTAATTCAGTGTAAGAAAAATGTTCTCCAACAGGTTAATTATAAAATTGGACTTCAGCTTATTGTGTCAAAACTAATTGACTGAAATGTTATGTGGGTTTAATAATCAAAGTATTTTTTTCTTCAAGTGTTGAAAAAGTGCTTGTATCACTCAACACAAGTTTCTTGTTTTTTAGTATTTGACTTCTCTCTCCAGTATTTGAAGTTCATGCCTTTTTAGGTTTACTATTTACTTTGATTCATTTCATGTTTCTGAATATTAAAGTCTGTGTAGACTTGAAGATTTATTTTCAACATGTCTATTTCTTGGTCTTTTTTTACCAAATACTTCATCAGCACAATTAAATCCCACCAGCTTGGACTCTTTCTAGTTTATTTCAGTGATTGGGGGGAGAGAATGAAGGTTTGATTTATATTTCCTTTAGATCTTTTATTGCCCGTCAAAGGTCAAAAGGTGTGTCCAAACGATTTTTATTTTAAATGTGAGGGGGACACTTCCCCGTCACAAAAAAATATGACATCTATGGGCCTTTTGTCCTCTTCTCTAAAAATGTCAAATATCTTTAATTCAAAGGGTTACATTTAAAAAAAAAAAAAACATTTACAAAGAATTTTAAAGCCACCACCTCTTCTAAATATTTAAAAATATATTTTATTTGCTTGTTGATGTGTACTTTTGTGCACAAAACCTGTAATTACAAATACCGAAAACCAGAAATAAAAAGACTAAAAATGAG
This sequence comes from Cynodonichthys magdalenae, assembly GCA_031762555.1. Lineage (NCBI taxonomy): Eukaryota > Metazoa > Chordata > Actinopteri > Cyprinodontiformes > Rivulidae > Cynodonichthys > Cynodonichthys magdalenae. The sequence goes on from JARVJO010000269.1 coordinate 17,940,944, forward strand.
TGAGTAGTCGGCTAAGTATAACAGAGTCATCATAAAACATACTCCAAACAAATCTCACAATGCACCAGTGTGTGGCACCTCTCAAAGACCTTAAGTGTTCACAGAAGGAAATATTCATCCTAACAGATAGCCAAGCACTCAAAGGGCCACATTTTACATCAATGCTGGGTTGGGAGTGTGCTGAAGCAGTCAACCAACTGGGGAGAGATAACAGTGTTACTGTTAAATGGGTACCAGGACAAACTGGCATTTATGCCTTGCAAAAGCTGGCAGTCAGGCTCATTTCAAAGGACCAGAGTCTGTTGTGGGTGTTTCATCAAGTCTGCATGCCTGCTCTACAGGCCTGGATCAGAAGTCAACACTCAATCCACTGGAGGGAGCTGACGGACTGCAGACAGGCACGGGAGCTGATTAATGGACCAAATCTTAGGTTTGGGAAAGCTCTCATCGATCCGATAAGGAAAACTCTAAGCACACTGGTTGGAGTCCTAACTGGGAATAAGCTGCTCAACCACCACATGATGGTTTTGGGACTCCATGACAGTGGTCTGTGTGATGCACTACTTGGACCACTGCCTGGCTCTGAGTAGTCAAAGGAAAATACTTCTTAGGGGACCCCTTTATGGATCCTGAGAAGCTCAGAACACAGAGTGTTTCTAACCTTGTGTGCATCTGAGGAACATGAAGCTTTGATTAAAACTAGTCTTTTTGGGAAGAGCAATGGGCCCACTTTCGAGGCCCCCGCTCAATTGGGTTCTTTATCCATCCCCGTTCACCAAACCAACACATCCTGCAGGAGCTCACATCAAAATACTCGTAACATTTCTTTTTCTGTTCAAGTGCCACTATGATCACAAGGCCTGAAGAACCTGTTCTTTTCTTTTAAAAGCTTTCTGTTTTTCTTTGTTGCATCATAGTTTTTCTCACATAACGGTACCAAAGTTGTTAGTGCTATGTAGGTTTTAGAAGTGTCACTTTGTTTCAACTTTACTCGTAAATTTAAGGCTTCTTAGTTATGACTCTCATTCAAAATAGAACAAAAACTTGCTTTCTGTGTAGAGCTCAGGTTGTAAAACACCTGTGAGCTGCGCGTCATCCTCCTTACAGAGCAACTTATCAAAGGTTTTTTCATAGAAACTGAAAATAAAAGCTTAGTGGAGTTCTCGAGGCTGTAAAAGCGTGTGCGTAAGAGTCAGACTTTGATCCCAGACTCTTCTTGTTTCAGCTGGCAGCCCGAGCCGGCGTTCTCTGCAGGCTGTCATCTGTGAAGTGAGCATGCAGGACGGCTTGAAGCTGTCATCACGCTTACGTCCACCTCTGATAAGAGGTGTTCGGTGTGACTCACGCCTCCTACAGCCCTCTGTTTACCTTCGTCACTTCATTACTTGTTAGCTGTGGCGCAGCCATCTCTGTTGAAATGACACAGATGGCACAAAAACATTTCACCTTTGTTGGGCGGGGGGGGAGAATCTAAATATGTGCTTAGTAATCAGACATAAAAGGATAAATTCTTTATTTCTTCCTGTGAGTTTTAACTTGTACAAATAAAAAGGAAGAATACTCAATAAAAAGATAAAAAATATAAATGTATGTATAGAAAGTACTTATGGATCTTGTTTTTGTCATAATGCTGCCACCCAGTGGCTTGTTAGAGGAACTTCAGTCTTTGATAGAGGAAAAATGAGATGAGTAAAAGCCAGCTTTCTTTGAATGATCCTAGAACCTGATAAATGAATCGTGAACCTGTGCTCCCCATCCCTAAACAATCAGCACCTCTGCTCTTTGTTCTGGACGAGGCTACATGTTGGAGGAGGCGACGCAGGGGGTGTTGGGAGGGCAGTAGAAGTCACAGAAGCCCGCCTCAGACAGGTGTCCGTACTCGTTGTTGTAGAAGGTCTGTCCTGACAGCTGGCTGAAGAAGCTGGGCCGGTGTCCGGAGCTGCTGGTTCTGGTGTTCTGACCCAGAGAGCAGGCGGGGCCCGTGAGGGGCTCCGTGCTGCTGGTGCTACTCATCCGACTGGAGGGCGGGAGACAAAACGGACACTTTTAGTGTTCGTGACAAACAGCAGAGGCAGAGACTTAAAAAAATAAAACGTCAATTTCAATTCATATTCGTATAAAAACTAAATAACATGAAGTTATGTAGATCCGGGGATTTGGGAGAAACACCTGAACAAATTTAAAAGGTGCAGATTTGACACATTTATGTCATGATTTTGCCGTTATACAGAGTTCATAAACAGTCCTGAGCTTAACCAACAAAAAAGATTCAGCTCACTAGTTTGAGGTAGTCTTAAAGGGATAGTTCAGAGTTTTTCCATGTGGATTTGCTAAAACCACAAGAAACCGACTGTTTGGATAACTGTTTTAAAGTGTCATAATTTGTATTAACTGCTATAAATTTTTAGAGTGGTTTTAAGAAAGTATTTTTAAAACTGGTCAATTTCACAGTTTTTTCCATAGATTTTTATGGTTACTTGCAAGAGCATACATCAGCAAGCAAAAGCACTTCCTGCATACATAAGATGATTCCTCTGTAATGGAACAGGGTTTGCTGGTAGGAGGATGGACCAGTCAGAGTCTGAGTTCATTGACATTGGCAGTGAGTTTGCATTGATAATGTGGTTTATCTGCTGGATTGGAGCCAAGCATTCAGGTGGAGACAAGAATGGGAGGAAATATCTGCCAATCTTAATAGACATTTTTACACATTTCGGTCATGATGCATGCGCACACAGGGTTTTTGAGCATTCACCGGAAGAAGAGGGATAATTCGCCGTGCGAGTCGAGTCTTTACATTTTTCCAATGATAGCAATGGGGAAAAGCAACTTTTGCAGTGTGTATAATTGTTCGAGGCAACGTGACTGAGTAAAAGATAAAAGAGAAGGTTGCTGCTTTTACCAAATTCCTCTAGGAAAGTCGAGCGAAGCTGCTAGAAAAAGAAAGCTGCGGCTCAATGCACTTCGTCGTCACAACTTTACTCCAACAAAAAACAGTAAAGTGTGTAATCTGCATTTTGTTTCTGCCGTGGCAATTAATGATCCGAACTCTGTGGTTTACGTTACTACGCTACATCTTGGATATGCAAAACGGACAAAAGACAGAACAACCTCCCGCAGCAAAAGAGCATGCTACTGAACAGATGTGAAGAAATACCATGTGAGTTAAATGTCATCAAAAAACATATTTGTATGTGTCTGTGAAGTTAACCATCCATCAATGTGTGTCTCTAAACATACACGATAACATAATAGCTAAACAGTAAACGCGATAGCTCTCACCAACTTCAACGTCCTTCTTTTGACAATTGTCTTCTTTGACATGATAGCCCCCCCTTCCAATTTTTGCATGAAAGTGACATTTCGTCATCTAATCAAAACGTATGTTTCATGCGTGCTTTGGAATGTGGAAAAGGTCTATTGGGGTTTGTACAAACCATCCATTGTTTTTACCCACTTTTCCCTTCTGGGTTGTGAGTTTGCTGGTGGTTGTTTTCAGCTGTAACGGTGTGAGGGGTGGGGTACAACCTGGACTGGTCCATCAGAGACCAGGTGAAAGTTTCGCCAACATGCTATCCACGTTTGCATGAACCCCCAGCAAAATTTAGGAAGAGTTTGCAAAATGTTTATAAAAGGTCTCAGTCAATGAGGTGTATTGAATTTTTAAATTATTGTACCAATTATTTAACCAGGCAAATCCCGTTGAGATCACGGATCACTTTTGCACGGGTGACCTGGGTCTGAAGGCAAACTATTGCACATGTTTTTGGTCTGTGGGGGAAACTGAAGTACCTGGAGAAAACCCACACAAGGACAAGGACAACATGCAAACTCCTCACAGAAAGACCCCTGGTCCGAGGACTGAACCGGGGATTGAACCCAGGACCTTCTTGGACTGAGGCGTGGTGCTGCCTAAAATACAGAATAAATAGAGGCACTATCGTCGGAGAGAGCGGCCATATTGTTCCAGGCAAGGACAACTCAACAGACAGGATCGTTAGCTTGCGAAGCTGAATGTGGTAACCATGACCAATGAATTTTAGTTTACACCTGACAACCATTATTTTCATTTGATAGAAATGCTTGTCCGTAAATATTGGACAAAAACCTGTTGTCGAGTTACCCCCTTCTGCAATGAATGATGCTTCTAAAAGGCTAACCAATGAAAAACTAACATCAAGAGTAGTCCTGACATGTTAACATTGACAGCCCGCCCCTTCCAGTATGGCACCATGCTTGTACCACAGTGTAGCCAATACACCTCATTGGTTTCAGTTTTCCCACACAAGTCTCAGGACCTATATTCTATAGACATGCATGTAAATTACTGGCATTTTTTTCACTAAGTTCAGTGAGATTCTAAATCAAAAATTGGGCATTTTCCTCTTTTTGTGTTTCCAACTAATCCCCAGCCTTCCCAGTCCAGTGAGATACTACCCAACATCATCGGCAACATAAATCAATCCTCTCATCCGTATCATTCAGAATATTTATATCTTTTTACATTTTACCTGGTTGTGCCGTTTTAGTGTTGTAGAACTTTTGTGTTACTCTTATTTGGTGTGAATTCTAGGAGGTTTAGTGAAATAAAGTTCTCCAAACGGAGCTAAAAATGGGGCCTTGGCTTTAAATGACTCACTCCCTTGTCTGCTTACTCATGCAGACCGAGACTCTGCTGATGCTTACTTCCTTCGCAGATCTAGTTTCGGTACCCAGAAAACCAGAGGGTGACTGTTCTCTAGTTTCCAAGCAAAGTAAGAATGTTTTTCTTGCTTTGAGCGAGGCGCGTGCAGAGTACGTGGATGCTGTGAGAGCACCGTTTGCTAATGGAACTGAAAATGGCGTCAGCGTGTTTCTCTCGGTGAGTCACGTTTATCAGTCTGAATGTCAAATAACTCGGCTGCAGCCTATCATCCCTCTCCAGTCATCAGGATCGTAGCTTTTACACGACAAACCTTTTTAGTACGGCGCCTCTGTGGCTGTGCTCGATTCTCTCGAATTCCTCGGAGGCCAGAACCATCCCGCTGTCGGTCTGGTTGTCCTGAGAGGAAACGCAGTTTGACTTTATGGAAATGAAAGGAGATTTTTAAGCACAAGCAGCTGTTTTTTTGGTGATAATCAAAGGAAAAGATTCATCAAACGTAAAACAAAACAAAATTTACCAGAGTCACATTTTTAACAAGTGAGGAGAGATAAAAAGGTCTTACTTGAGGGGCTTTTTGGGACTGAATCTCTAGAGGCAAATCGTCAAATGTCTTGACTCTGGGCTGAGATGTTTTGAAGGGTCCCATGAACACACAGCCAGCAAACGGTACGCAGTTATAATACCTGCTGAGGAGAAGAGGAGGGGCGTTTTAACAGTACAATCAAATATTCATCAAATGTGTTTGATTAAACGATTAATTTATTATTATTATTTTAGGAAGCCACACAGTCATTTTTTTATCTCTCAGCTGAAAGGCTAGAGAGGTTTAATCTGTCTGTTAGCAAAATATCCCATGCACCAGAAAACAGATTTGAATGAAATTCTCAAAAAATATTCACTGGATAAGCAACTATCATCATACATATATATATATATATATATATATATATATAAAATACACAAAACACTTTCATTTTTCAAGATAAAAGGATTTTTGAACTCTGGTGTGAAAGGCAGTAGTTATTTGTATTCCTTCATGGAATGTTCGGCCTTTCATTTTCATCAAAATAGATTTTTTTTTTCCTTCTTTCCAAATGATCAAATAAAGTATTCAGACCCCATCAGTAGAAACACCAGGCTGACATCTGAAAACAGAAACATGTACATTTATAGACTAAGCCTCACAATTATTGTCATTTTCTCATCTTATTTACCTCAGACATTTAAAAACACACTCTAAGAAATGAAATGTTGGATTTACTTAACCATGTTATGTCAACCCGTTCCACTTAACTGAGTTGAGTAAATTCAAAGCAATATACCAGTTTTTTACACAGAGAACATGAGTGTGTTGCTTTGAATTTACTCAACTAAGTTAAGTGGAACGGGTTGACATAACATGGTTAAGTAAATCCAACATTTCATTTTTAGAGTGCAGGACTCATTAGTTTTTCTTTGTCTTCTGTTCTAACAACTGTGTTTTTTTTTTCTTTAACTTGTGTGTTGTAAATCAGGGAAAAGCTTTGTAGCTTCACTGTGCTCCTGTGTTCATCAGCTCAGATGGACGACAGCTTTTCCTCTTCAGAGATATTAATGTGACATCACAGAGAGGAAGACTAATAAGATCAATTACACAGTTTTAGAAGATTTATGACCTTTTACAGAAGAGTTGAATGAATCTAACTTGTTGAGTCAGGCCTAACGGGAAATAATGTGGATGAGAATCAGGCTGAGAACACAAAGAGCTTCATGCATGAAGGCCTGAAAACCCCATCAGAGGAAAATGATGTGATGCATTTGTTGGTAAAAGAGTTTAATTTAGATTTTTCCAGTCTGGCTGAGATCATCTTTCCTCTACATTATTTATATTTTGTTTCTAATCATCATACAGTTTTATAAATAGTTTTATTTGATTATTATTATTATTGTTTTGACTAAATTGCTTTTTAAGGTCAGAACTTCTTTTTGCTATAAATTGTAGTTAAATCTTGAAAAAATTGAAAGTTTTTAAGTAAATGAATTGTATTAAATGATGAGCTTGAACTTTTATTGATAATGCAGATTATTATATAAACAATGTAAAGTTAATGGTTGTTGTTAAAATAGCCTTTTTGATGTTAGAATGATGTGAAGCCAGAGTTTTAGATTAAGATCATGTGATTTTCGTTAATGAAAAGTTTAGATTTGATGTAATTTTCCTGCCATTTCTGTCTGAGTTGAGGTAAAGTCATCAATCAGCTTGTGTTGAATGTTTGCTCCCCTTGATTAATTTTTATTTAATCCACAGAACATCATCACTTCCTAAATTTCTCTCAAACTGCTGTGATCTCATCAGATATAAAGAATTTATAAACTAAAGCTTTGTTTGTTGGGGGGGTGCACTGATTGATTATTTTGGAGAAAGATTAAAGAGCACAAGTGTTTACATGATGCTTTAAATGTGCTTCAGAGAATCTGCCTTAACAAAACTTTACTGCTCAACAGTCTTTACAAAATAACCTTCACAAAAGGATGAACAAAATCGAATGAGAGGCCGAGCGTTCTTTTAAAAAATTGCTGCCTTTAAAGCCAGAGTTTTAAATTAAGATCATATTATTTTTGAAAAAATTCAAAGTTAGTGTTTTAGTTTAAAAAAAAAACCATGAAAGATAACAAAGTTTGTTTTGTTAGATTTTGTCATCCAACAGAAGAAATGCACATTTAACCATATAAATCTCTCTTCCTCCTCATCATTCTCAGTTCATGCAGTTTTTGGAGATTATCCACTGAAATCTGGGGAGTCTGATCAACCTACACCAAGCTGTAAAACTGAGTTTAATGTTTGCTAAGGTTGATTTGACATTTAGGCTAAACGTGTCAGCATTCTGTTCATTACAAAATCTATCCTGATTGATTTAGGTGATTTTAGAAACAAAAGTTCTGCCATGTTTTAGCAGAAAACTTTAACTCTGCAGCTGAATTTCACCTACATGTCTTAAATTCCCACCAGCAACAGAAATATACCAGACAAAAATAAAACTTCTATGTGTTGTCATCAGTGTGTTCCCATAAATATGATGTGTTTTTAATTAAAATAGACACCTTGTGGGCAGGGTGTTGCAGGCCAGTCTCAGTTCTTCCTCAGATGGAGGGCGGGATGACGGCTGCGAGAAACCGTCATCTTCTGAGTACTGTGAGTGGTTCAGTGGGGGGTGATCTTTCCCATCCTGCAGGGATGAAAAACTATTTAATTATAATAATAATGAAAACAATTTGAGACAAGATGACTTTCTTTTAGATGAACTTACAGGTAGGCTGTTGTCCTGCAGCAGGTCTGCCAGGATCTGAACCAGCGCAGGAAAGGTGGGCCTCTCTTTGGGCTCGCCATGCCAGCAGGCCAGCATGATGCCATATCTGCCAGCAGAGGGCAGCAAGAAGTCATGAAAATAAAATTAATAAAAAAAAACAAAGGAGCAGTACATTTTTTAAGGTGACCTCAAACTCAAATTATCAAAAGGTGGGAGTCGGCTGAACGGTATTAATGAGAAAAGCGGCTCCTGGAATTGAAGACATGGACTGAAACAAATCTGAAAGGAAAAGAGTCGTTTCTCCTCAGAACCAGGAGGAAACGATAAAAAGAAATATTTACATTTCAGGGGACACGGTTTCTGGCGCTCTCATCCTGAAGCCATCTTTTAGCCGCTTGCAAAACTCTTCATCAATCTGCACTCCTGGGTACGGAGATGCACCTGTGGGGGGGCATTAATTCAAAACGTCAGCTGCAGGAAAACAAGGCTTTGTGTGTTTGGATAAAAAGGAAGGTTTTTTTTTTGAAGAATAAACTGAGCTGTTTTAGTTGGAACAGATGCTCCTCACAGAACCTCCTGGAGGACTTTTGCATTGAAGTGATTTGTGTTCTGATTTTTTTCAAGTTACCAAGCGAAAAGATTTCCCAGAGGAGGACTCCGAAGGACCACACATCACTCTGGCTGGTGTAGACTTTGTCAAAGATGCTCTCCGGAGCCATCCACTTTAAAGGCAGGCGAGCCTGTGAGAGCAGCAAAACAGCAGAGTGATGAACAGCGGCACGAGCAGAAACAATAAAACAAACAGGAAGAAGTTTTATTGTCCGCCTGCAGCAGATGGATAAATAAAAGAGGAGCTTTGGAAGGGAGAGCGAGGAGGACGCACGTTGCCTTTCCTGACGTAGTCCGGGTCTTTGTAAATGTCTCGGGCCAAACCAAAGTCACAGATCTTCACGATGTTGTCCTCTGACAGGAGGATGTTTCGAGCTGCCAGATCCCGGTGAATACACTGCACACACACACACACAAAGTGAGGAAGACAGACTGAATACACACAAGCTTTGAACTTAAGGGATATAGAGTCCTTCTGTGTGTGTGTGTCACTTCACATCTGGAGCTAAACACAGGGCCTATAGCCAATTTGGCACCCTTGGCAAAATTTCAGGTCGTTCCCCCCTTTGCAGTTTTCTAAATCTCACTGCCAATTTATAAACATTCACATCCCAAATTAAATAGTTTTGTCTTTGATATAATTTTGTTTTTATCTTTAGAAATCAGGCAGTCCAGTTAAAATAGTTATTGTACTGTAAACCTTCCAATCCCACTGGGAGGAGGCCCAGAGGAAGGTCCAGGACACGCTGGAGGGACTATGTTTCTCAGCTGGCCTGGGAGCACCTTGGGATTCCCCCAGATGAGCTGGCCCAAGTGGCTGGGGAGAAGCAGATGTGGAGGGAAGCAGTTCTAGCGAGGTCCATGTGCCCCCCAAAAGATTTAGTCAAATATCTACTCAAAATTGCACAATTTTTAGCCATTTGAAAAGCATTTTGCTAAATTCTTGTGATTGATAAAACAACATAAAATCTGTATTTTATGAAGGTAGAACCCTGAAAAACAAACTTTATTTTGAACTTTATCTGAGATCATTGAAACTTCTATTTAACCTATTTTGTCAGCCTTTTGGCAGGCCGGACAGAAGTCACCTTCGAGTTGCATTTGGCCCACAGGTTTTGTATTTAACACAAGGGGTATAACACCTCATGCAGTAACAAAGCAGGTTGAGAAACTGACAGAACAAGTTACCTTCACAAACTTGAAATGATTCAACAGACTAAATCAACTCTGATAAAAAGTTAAAAAATATTTTTATTTGTTTAGTATTTGTGGCACTCCCCAGATGCCTATACCAGGGATCTGCAACCTGTGGTTCTGGGGCCACACGTGGCTCTTTGGTCCCTTTTCAGTGGTCCCTTTGAAGTTCAGATTGTATGAGACTAATATTTATTTATGTCGTCAACAGAGCAGTTTTAGTTTGTTTGCAAATATGTGATGGATGCTAACATGAGGAGTGAAACATATTTATTAGATCATGCTAGTAGTTTGTTGACCACTATAATGATCCAACTTCCAGCCCTAAATTATGACCTTTCTCTGAAATCCATCTGATTCATTTATTTATTAATTTTTTTATTTTTGGAATATGTTTAAGACTAGATTAGATAATAAGAATTAGAAAGAAAAACATATAGTTCAGTGTTTTACTTTATGTTAAATTTGGTATAAACTACACTTTGTTTTATTTTTTACATAAATATGGTCTTTTCAATTGTCCCTAGACCCCTGGTCTATACTTCCTGTTTCTGCAGTATCCTTTCTCAAACAGTCACTCACTTTTTAGATTTGCAAATTATCCAGTCTTCAAAGCCAGTCTGTCTGCTTTATGTCTCAAATTTATTATGTTTCATCCATCCAACCTTTATTCTTTCTTCTACCTGCCTTTCCTTTCTGGCTCACAGGGAGCTGGTGTCTATCTGCAGCAGTAACTGTGTGAGAGGCGAGGGACACCCAGGACAGGTCTCCAGTCCATCACAGGGACAAACGAGACAGCTCTGATTCATTTAATGACACAGCTGGTTACACTGATGCCCATTAGAGTTGGACTGTTATTGTTAATGTTCTGTGCCATGTAATGTTCCTCTGGTCTATCAGTACTTTATTGTTTTAAAAGAAAAAGAAAACAGTCCAGTAACACTAAAAATATCACATACTCAGTAAGAAAAGGACATTGAAATTATAAAAATAATAACAAAACTATTACTTTTTGATTTAAATTGTTTTACCGTAATCATTTTGTACATGGATTTGATTTTAAATCCTATTTGAAAATTCTATAAACAAGAGTATTTTTTATTTTTATATTTCATATTTTTACTCAGAACTCTGAGAATAAAGTCAAACTCAAGGTGGCTCGGTTGGTAGAGCGGTTACTTCTGAGTAGAGTTTCTATGTTCTCTCCATGCATGTGTGGGTTTTCTCCAGGCACTCTGGTTTCCTCCTACAGACTGTTCTGCTAACTCCCTCGTTTGTCTTTGTGTTAGAGTAGCGACTTCTGACCCGAGCCGAACCGAACCCGGTCAGGTTGGGCGAAATTATTTGCTTGATGGGCGGGTCGGGTTTGGGCTTCTAAATGAGAATGCACGACATGAAATTGTGTCAATCTACCTTTTGTACAAGAGGAGGAGGCAGTCAGTTCACCTAAAAATGGGAGAACTCACTCTACAGAGCCACAAAAGTAGTAAAGATTAATATAAACATGTCAGGTTTGGGCCTCTTATGTGAGTTAATTTGTCGGGTCTGGCTCGGACGTAACGTTGATGGGCTCAGGCCGGGTCGGGTATTTTAGGCCAAATGAAACTCTTCTGTGTCCCTGTGATGGACATGTGACCTGTCCAGGGTGTCCCCCGCCCCTTGCACAGTGACCCCCATGACCCTGAAAGGAAGAAGCAGGTAAAAGCTAATTGGATGAATGAGTAGAAGTCAGAATTCAGGCTTTTTCCCAAATAATTCTGATTTTAAAGATGGCAAAAATATATATAACTTTTTTTTTCCTTTTATCCTTTCTGCTGTGTTTAATCAAATATTTCAATTAACTGAGAAAATAAAGCTGTGAAACAATCACTAAATGATTGTTAAACACATTGTTTGATTGTTGGGAACAAACTGTTAGCTGGATGAAGCACTTCTGAGCTGCAGCCGCCCACGTCAACAACCCAAACGTCTACCTCTGACGTTAACCTCTGCTCTGCAGATTTGGGACATAACAGGACTGAGTATGAACCTTTCTGGAGGCCAGGAACTCCATCCCACGAGCCACCTGGAAACTGTAGCAGATCAAATCCTCGATGGTCAGCGGGGTTTTCCACAGGTCCTCCACTGGAGAGGAAAACACAGCAGGAGGAGGAGGAATGGAGTCGTGGAAAGCAAAAATAAAATGTCACCCTCATGATGTCAAAATGACTCACTTTTCTCCACTGTCGGACTCTGATTGGGCGCCCTGGATGATGTCATCTGAGGAGTGGAGGCTGCGGGAGGCGGCTGACAACCTCTCTGGTCCATCTCACCGGCTTTAATCATCCGCCTCACCTGGCTCTGGGTTTTTGGAGAGCGGTCCTGAAACAGAGCACAGCGTGAGCCAGCGTCTCTAAAATCAGCGCAGAGCGAGTCACCAGTGGAAGAGGTGACTAAAAATACAGACAGAAATTACATCAAAGAATAAAAACAGATATTAGTCTGACTAAATGTAAAAGGAAGAAGTGGGTGTATTTCATTAAAAAAAAAGTTCCTGGTGGGTTTTATACCCTGTAAGGGAGGAAGAACTCTCTCTTGGCTCGCAGGAAGTTGGACAGATTTCCATATTTGCAGTATTCTACGATCACCATCAGTGGACCTGAAGGCAAATGTTTGAAATATGAGCTTTTTAAAGAATTTACATGAAAATGAGAACTTTTTTCCGAATTACTTAAAGAAATAAAAACATAAGAAAGATTTCCACTTGTTGTTTAGCAGCTGTAGTTTAGCTGACACATTTTAGATTCCCCTAAAAATTTAGCCATTATTGTGCCAACTTTGAAGTATTTATAGTTCTTTATTAATTTTATTTAAAGAGACAGTTTATAAAATAGATAATCAAAATAAAACTTCATGTATGAATTTTAAAAAAGGCCTTAGTTTTACTTCTTTTTTGGAATTTGGGTTTTAAAGCAGCTGAAGCTGCTCAGAGGCTTAAATAAACTTCATATTGAACTCAGTATGTCATGAAGTTGCATATACTGTATATATTTGTATGTTCAAACAATGAACTATGAATAAAATGATTATAGTCATTTTATAATAAACAGAGTGATCAGAATGATGTGAAAATAATTGTCATTGCTTAAATTACAGGATGAGAAAATTTTAAAATTTTAAATTGATTGATTATATATAAAGATTCTAATAAAAGGTTTACCTAAAATAATAAAGAAAAATAAACATACTGTTGATTTATAAGTCTATGTTTCATGAACGCAGAATAAAATGTATTTTCTGTTGACATCAAACTCAATTTAATGCTTTATTGACATTGTAAAGTGTAGCCGTTCTTAAAGAAATGTGTATCACCCACCGCCTTACAAGCCACATTTTCACCCAAATATGCAGCTCAGTCTGTTAGCACTCAGATTGTGTGTTTGATGGGAGACTCAGCTGCTTACACACTGAATTAAAGCTATTTTTGTGTTTATTTCCATAAGGTCAATCAGCTGTGGCAGCCATCTTGAATCAGGCTGGCTCCAAATGGTAATCAGTTGTAAATGTACGCGCAGTGATTCCTTTGAGAGTTTCACTAATAGTACAGAAAAATTAACAATGAAAACTCAACCTGTTGCACATTATTCTCCTTAGAGCACCAAACAGATCATTTATGGACTCACCGTTTGGTTTGGTGCAGGCTCCCAACAGGTTCACCACATTCAGATGGTTCCCGATGTGGATCAGGATCTTTAACTCTGACATCAGAGCTTTGTGCTCGCTGGCTGTGGCTCCGTCTGCAACAAACACAGATCATATTTGTCTCTTGGACCACAGGGCTGCTTTACTTTTTTGCCTCCATTCCACTTTGACACCAGGCTTTTATACATTTTCCCTGAATCCAGACACATAAACAACTAATTGAACAACATGGAGAGACTTCTCTGGGGGTGACTGATTAGCAGCTTCACACATCTCGAGTTTTGTGAAAAATTGTGAACGAGAAAAGCAAACCTTTTTTTAACAATCAGCCATTATTTATTGCAGCCCACAGGTCTGTTTGTAGCTGAAAACACCTGAGTCTGAACAGCTTTTACCTGAAGCCTGAACAATTACTGACTGAACTCAGTGAAACACAGCTGTTTGTGTTTGGATTTGTTTACTGGGTTCATTGTGAATAAAAGCACATTTGGAGAGGAGTTAATTCTATCATTTGTGCAGATGAGTTAAAGGTTCAGATCTGAGCAGCCACAGTACAAACTCAAAGACGAGGCTCACCTTTCAGCATTTTGACAGCCACGGTGTCCACACTGCTGCTTCTGCTGACGCCATAAATGGACGCCTCAATGACTTTCCCAAAAGCACCATGACCCAAAACCTTTCCTAAAACCAGAGCAGAACAGGAAAACAAGTTAAAGACTCAGGATTCATCACTGGAATGAATGTCACCCGCTCTCCAGTAAACTAAAAAAAATAATTGTTGGATTAACTTAAAGTTATGTCAATAATTTCCACTCAGTCACAATCTGTTTTTTGAGTGCATGTGTTGTTAATAACTCTCAGTTACCACAATAAATTTAATCTCATACCGAACTGACTGAAATGTAGCTTTTTAAAGTTGGCTAATGTCAGTTAGCTGTGGCGGCCATCTTGAACTGGGTTGATTCAACAAGCTAATCCATTGTAGATGTAGCAGAGCATTTCAATAAAACTTTTTCCGTGATTCATGAATTATTTTGCTAACAGACACACACACACACACACAAGCATCATCAGCAGTTATAATGTAGGAAGGGAAAACATTTTGAACTCAATGTGTTTCATGTTATTATGAAAAAAAGCATCTTTTTGTGTTTTCAAAAGACGGTTTACAGTTGCGGTCAAAAGTTTACATACACTTGTAAAAAACATAATGTCATGGCTGTCTTGAGTTTCAAATAAGTTCTACAACTCTTATTCTTATGTGATAGAGTGATCGGAACACATACTTGTTTGTCACAAAAAACATTCATA
>JARVJO010000269.1:18004954-18018274 GCA_031762555.1 Cynodonichthys magdalenae
AAAACTAAAACTGACGAGTCGTCTTCACGACAGTCCACAATTACTGGAGCGTTTAATCGACAAGCAACATACAAAAAAGGAAGCGCAAAGTGGTCCCAACTCACAGACAGCGTAGTTCGCTTCATATCTAAAGAGATGCTGCCCTTTAATATTGTTGACAGCACCAGCTCAGAGAGAATGTTTAGCACAGCTGGCAACATTGCTACTCCTGAGAGATCCTGTCTTAAACCACACAAAGTCAACATGTTAGTGTTTCTTGCTCGGAATCTGTCTTACTAAAGTAGTTAAAGATTTGTTTCTGGCCTGTTGAGGCATCTACTCCCATTTAAATGGAGTGTTTTTGTTGTTAGTTTGCATTTTGGCAGTTTTCCCTGTTTTGCTTGTCTGAGCCTAATGCTTGTTATTTTTTGAAGGATATTTTGTTTACAGATTTCATAATCTATTTTATTTACTGTTTTAGTTATGTGTGGTGTTTAATTTCCATTTTGCTATTCCTTGTTTTTTATTCAAGTGCATTTTTGTCAGCAGAGACTGAGAGTTCATTTTATTTTTTGTTTTTGTTTTTATTTATTTTGGATATTTAAAATGTCTTCCAGTGCCAGTGTTAAATATTCTTTAAAAATTAAAGTTTATTGATCTTTGAGAGGATGTACTTGCATTATTAGTTTTAAAATGGTCACCAAACAATATTATCGTTTATCGCAATAATTTCTGAGACAATTAATCGCCCAGCAAAATTTGTTATCGTGACAGGCCTAATATCAACTAGTTTTGGCGATGTTACTGCTGTCTGGAGATGTAGAAAAAGAAATGCAATTCTCTTCCCGTTACGGGAATAACTGAGGAGACGTCGACAGTGGGAGGAGGGTCCAGCTGCAGTCGCTCTGGTACCAGACAGACAGCAGGAACAGCTGATCAACCATGTGAGGTAAATATTCACTACATCAGAACTTATTCGGTAAATGTGTTTCCATCTCTCCTTTTGCGCATTAACTCTTTTTTTTGAAAACCCAAAACCCACCTCAAGTGAGCGTATAAACTTTTTTCTGCATAAGAGGTAGTTTTTTGAATCAGGCCGTTTCCATTCACCTTTTCTAATGCGATATTTCAAAATGCGAATTTAAAAACCTTGATGGAAACACGATTAATGTCTTGCAATAAGGTTATGCTGATTTAAAACCAGCATTGGCAAATAAAGTACATCTCCCATAATGTCGATTGTTTTACCTGCGAAATGACAACATCCGGTAGCCATCAAAATTCACTGTGTAAACTCTCCATTTCACTACATTTTTGCCAGCTTCTTTTACTGCAGCCCAGTTGTACAAAAAGTGGAAATTTTCTATTTACAAGTCATAATTTTAAACTGGTAGGCTACTTCATTGGGAATTCCCTATCAGTTAGTGGGAGAGTTAAAAATTCAAGATGGTAGCTACTCACCACAACTCAACAGTGAGTAAAACTTTCTAAGTTTTACTTTTATTAGCTTTTCTGTATTATTTATTTCATGCTTAGTCAGTCGCACACGTAGTACTTTTCAATGTTTGTAAGACATGTTAAAACAGTTTTTATGCGGGAAATACCATGTAGAGCTCAGTTATTGTTCGTTAGCAATGAAACACAAAATGTGATGTTTAATGTTTAGTCAAAGGTAAACACAAAACGTTAAAATTTATCACTACTGGCCTTGAGAGCCTCCATAATGCTCATGTGGCCCTAGATGAAAAGGAGTTTGACACCCCTGAAGCTGACCATGCCAGAGACAAGAATGCACCCCCATACCATCAGAGAAACAGGTTTTTGAACTGTGTGCTGATAACAGGCTGCAAGGTCACTCTCCTCTTTAGTTTGTGGTTTCCAAAGATAATTTTAATTTTCACATAGTTTTCCAAACAGTTTTTTTTTTATTTAGCTTCAGTTCATTTTAAGTGAGCCAAAAGAAGACCACAGCATTTCTGGATGGGGTTCACATATGGTTTAATTTTTGCATCACTTTAACCAACATTTCTAGATGGAACGAAAAACTGTGTTCACAGATTATGATTTGTGTTGAAGTGTTCCTGATCCCAAACAGTGATGGCAGAACAGAATCAAATCTGTTTTCAATGCAGGGACAAGATCAACAAGCTGAGCCTTTTTGTCTTTACTTTTTTCCTTTGACAATCTGAGTTGTTCACAACACATACTCTGAGGGCAGATTGAAGTAACACAGGTAACCATTCTTTTCATTCCAAGGTTTGACCAAAACAGCTAAAACTCCATTTTCTTATGATCTTAGCCCAAACTGCTATTTTTAACATAGGATGATTTTAGTTTAAGACTCTGGCATGAAAGGTGGCAGGCGACATGTAGTCCTTCAAAGACTGCTTTTAATCAAAAACCTGCAGTTTTTCATTCAGAAGGTGAGATTTGACGATGCACAGAGAGATCTTCCAAATCCTGCTGACCCCCTCCCACTCACACATCCATCACCTCAGGGAGTTTTCTGAGTGTGAATGAAAATCTTCTTCCAACAACCACAACAGAGAGCTGCTCTCAGCTTCGTTTTTTATTTTACAGGGAGGGGTTTCAGCTAATTGAAAACCTGTGTATGCTCTGATGTAAGGTCAAGAAAACTCAAGCGTTGTGCACTTTGGAAGTCGAAAGAGACGAGGCGTCAAATGTGAATGTGTTGTTTGTGAACTGTTTTTTGCCGAAGCTTTGAGGAGGAGAAGAAGAAGGCATGCCAGTTAGAGACTGTGTAATCACACAGCTTTACTTTCCAGAACCAGGAGTTTGCTGGAAATCAATACTATCCCCTCCTGGAAATGCATTAAAACAACAATCCTGCTCCAAGATTCCTTCCTAACAGCAGAACATCCATCAAACAGCAATCGACTGCAAAATTAGAGCAACCATTTTTTCTTTTCCTCTGGATGTTATTATGCTCTTTTTCTTTATACATTTAACTCTGAGTGAAGAAGTGGGATCATTTGCTTGTTATTGTGGGCATGATGTGCCTCCTTCCCTTGTGGCGCTCCACCTCCGTGTCCCTAAAACACAATGTTGTGATTGAATGGTTGTAATTAAAACGTTCCCCTGCTTTCAGCCCTTCAGCGCCCTCGGATTCAGAGGAAAATAAACACTCGGCTAAATCGCACTGACAGTCGAGGCAAAGCTTTGGCCAGGGAGTTACCAAATCTCCTTACGGACATAAAGCAGATAATGTTCCAAATTCACAAGGAACACCTGTTTAATAAGACGCTGCTCACTTTCCAGGCGATGGGTAACAATGGGTTTTCTGAAGGACGGGCCTCTCTGCTGTGTCAGATGAATAGGTTGGAATTGATTAATCCCTGTTGGCCCCTCTGAGAGACAAACCAAAAAACTCAAGGATCCGTCCTTGAAGTGCCAGCACTCCGCTCGGCCCATCCGCAGGTCAGGAAACAGACCACCGCTCCACAGAGCTACTTTCATAGGAAGGATGTGGAGCAAAGCAAAAAGGCTCACTGAAGTGTTCATCCACGGTGGGCCTTTTTGAGTAACCCCCTTTGAAGAGGCCGTTCTGACGGACACTCTGAACTTTTGTTTTGCTTGTTGCAGCCAAAAGTTCTCATCAGCTGTATAGCAGCGGGTCATTCCCCTCATCTTTAAGTAGGTATGGCGGGCTGCCCGGACGCAGACGCTGCACTCTGCTTATAAATTATTCACCAAATGTTTAGATTGAGGGACAACGCATATTGACAACATCGGTTTGAAAGGCTGTAACCTCTGCTTTCAGCTTAAAGACATGAAGTTTGAATTGTTCTAAAACTTGTTCACAGTTTCTAATTAAATTACCAACAACTATTGTTCACTCTCTTTATATTCAGTCTTTTAACATGTTGTCAAATTCATTTAGTTGTGTTGCTGTATGTTTGATTAAAATCCCACTGGCTTCTGAAACTGTTCAGCTGATTCCCTGACCTTTGATTTCCTCTTTTTGAGTCATTCTTTAGCAGAATATTCACTTTCAATTCAGCATCAACTTTTGGGCAGCTGATCTGTCGTTATTTAAGTCTACACTGCGTGACTGAGGCAGCAGGGTAACCCCAAACCATAAGGTCTCTGCCACCACGTTTCACTGTTACTTTGGGGTTTTCCTGCAAAACTCTGCATTAAACATGTCTATTGTTCTAATTTATCCACCCATCCATCCATCTATCCATTCATCCATCCATCCATCCATTTTCTACCTCTAATCTGTCATCGGATGACAGAGGCAACAGGTCCAGGAGAAAAAAAAAACGACATCCTTCTCCCTAGCGACACTCCTCAGCTCCTTTTGGGAAAGACGTTCCCAGGTCAAAAAGGATATAAAGTCCCACCAGTAAGTTCTGAACCTGTCCTGGTCAAAGGGAGGTCACCTAAGCTGACTTACAATGTGGAGGAGCAGCGGCTCTAATCCGAGGTCCCACTCGGATGATGGAGTTCCTGACCTCATCTCCAAGGCTGTGAGCCTGGCCACCCCACAAAAGAAGTTCATTTTAGCTGCTTGTGTCCGAGGTCTCATTCTTCTGGTCGTGATTCATACCTCATGACCATAGGTGAGGACTGGAATGTAGATGGACCAGTTTGCCTTTGGACTCAACTCTTTCTTCACCATGATGGCTCAGAGCAACACCATCTTTACTGTAAACAAGGACCTAAACAATCGATCCATCTCTTGCTCCATCCTACACACACAAAACACCCAGATCTGTGAACTCCTCTGCTTGAGCCAATCATCCCCAACTCATCACTTCACCTTTCTTCTGGTTGGATAGGTCATTGATCATTGTCTAACAAACTGCAGTCTTCACCATCCAAAAGTACTTTTTATTTTAGCGCATTTGAGAACTCTAATTGTAGATGCCAAATCTACATTCATCCATTTTTTTAAAATTACTTTACAGTTAAGGATCACCGATGTCGGGTACACCTTGGACAGGTCCTCAGTCCATCACAGGGACACATAGAGACAAACAACCTTTCATCATAATGACAATTTAGTTACCAGTTATTGGGTTCAATTATGCTGGAGAAAGTTGCTTGAAACTAATGTCACCAAGGCATACTTGTCAATAACCATAAACCTATTCTGGTTTTTAAAATGTGTGGAAATATTTGTAAAAATCTGAAGATACTCCACAGAAACCACACTATTTTTTTTTTTACTGAAAACCAGAGATCATTTTATATCAAGTTGTCCATGGTTTTGTAAATAACCTGATATATCTGATGAATTCCAAGAAATGTGTGGTTGTAATTAACATTAATTATATCAACATTTATTCTCGTTTTTTTTCATGACTACTCTGGTTTTGAATTAAGACAATGAAACTAACAGCAACATTTTATCCTTTTATGTTGGTTTCTGAAAATGTGGGCAAATGTTTAGTGGAAAATCTATATAAATTGGAAAAATCAGATTTTTTTTCCACTCATATCTAAGGCTGTAGAGGCTTCAGTCTCTTCAGTGGGTCAACCCTCAGCTTTAGCAGCATAATGAAGGGTCCCTGGCTAAAACACTCAACTACTCACTGCCCCAATGTGTTTATCGATGTACGAGTAAACACATGAAAATGTGCTACATGTGTACAACATATAGTAGAAAAGCATTGTTGGTGTATTATTGTAACGAGCTTTACAGAATCTTGAGATGTTAAAGACACACCATATATTGTAAGTGTGGAACATTAGTCATGATTGAAAATTACTGCTAAGAAATATCCAAATAATCAGGCATTAATCTCTGAAATCTCCAAAAACACACATAATTAAGGTTATTTGGAATTTATCACCCAAAAAAATGCTATTTAAGGATTACCAACTTCAATTAGAAGAGCAGGCAGCAGTATCCTGCCCAGCATGGCCCCTCGAGAGCTGTCAAAAAGCCAAGAGACAACCCTGCTGTCACTCTGTTTGTCTGACCTTTCACCTGGCAGGAGGAAACAGGACGTGGATGCTGCAATGTGTTTGTGAAGATAACCGAAATCCCGCCTATTCTCGCAGTTCCAGTGTCAAAAATGTCTCACGCGGTCAAAAAAAAAATTCCAGTCCAGGTGCAGTAAAGTCAACAGGTTTTTTTTTTTTTTTTTGCATTTCTGCTTATGAATGGTTTTGGACCGCCATCAACCACATTGTGTTCTGACAATCCTTATAAACATCCCTGATTAGTTCAAGTAGTGCCACATAAAAAAAAAAAAAAAAAAGAAAGAGAGCAAGCGCTAAGTTGACTTTGTTTATTTGCATCAGCAAGATTTACATGATGAAGTCGTGGATTACAACATGAAACAATCAGATACAAAACTTCAAAAAGAGTTTAAAATTAGGCACAAATAATGAAAACATTGTGTGCTATCGTCACCAGATATTACCTGAAAAAGAAAAGCTAATGTAAGAAACCGTCATATTTAGGTCTCATGAATAAAACATGAAGCATTTAATCAGATATAAAATTGCAGTAAAGTGCACAGTTCCTTCTGAAGTGATTTAAAGTGCGAGTAAAGATAGTCTGACTTGATGAGATAGTTATACTGCCTTATTGAGATAAACAAAAAATAAAATAAAATAAAAATCAAGTATATCTACATTTATTAAGGATGCATGTTATAAAGCTAACAAACCATAAAACGCTGACCTAAGCTGTAATAGTGCTTAATAACAAGCTGATTTGTCCCTCAAACCGAAAGCCGTCCTCAGAACAATTGCAATGGAAAATATGAAAAGAGCCAAAATGATGTGCGAACCAAAACAATTAGCTTCAGTTATCCGGACAGAGCGACAGGAGGGTAATGCAGGAGTTTAACAAACTGAGGTTTGGTCCTGCTGTCACTGATGCACGGGCTGAAGAAGGGGAACACTTTGCCCCTCGGCCCGCTGCTGAACGTGTACAGCAGACTCATTTCGTCGGCGTCGTAAAACGACACCCTCCTCTCATCGCACTCCAAGAAAACCCCGACCCTCTGCGGGGGCGACACGAGCTGCAGCCTCGTCCACGGCTGCGTCCCGGCCCAGCACTCGTTCCCGTTGCGCAGCCGCAGGGTCCAGTAGCCGCTCTCGGGGCTCAGCTTGATCCGAGCGTGCCTGTCCACCGTCTCCGAGGCCACGCCCAGGTCCCACTTAGGGCTGCAGCCCACCTCTACCTCCCAGTAGTGTCGACCCGACTGGAAACTTTGGGCAGCCAGGATGTTGACGCACTGGAGGAAGCGCTTGCTGTGGCTCGTATGGGAGGTCATGACCTCACACTCCACTGCTATCAGTTTGTCCCTGGAGACGTGAATGCTCGGGTGAGCTGTGTCGATATCGAATGTTAAAGGAGACGGACCTTTGGAAGAAAATAAATTAATTAAACATAAGTTGGGCAAATTATAAAAGTTTCCAGTAAGAAAAAAAAACACTTTAAAATGACTCCAATCAGAGCAACTCAGTCGTTTCTTCATAATTACTCCCAGTGTTGTGGCAGAGCCAGGTTTCAGCTCGCATCTATTCGAGTTTAATGAAGCACATCAGAAGAGGAAATTACCTGGCTTCAGAGACTTGAACATCTTTCTCCATGTGACGTACTGCAGCGGAGCCAAGTATTTGTCGCTGAAAGCATTTATATCGAAATCTGAGGCAGTTTCCACCTGCGCACAAGGTCTGTTGACGACATGCATTTCATTAGACACACAGGCAACTGCCAAACAAACAACACTAATGAGACAAAGTAAAAAACAAAAACAAACTTTATAAAGCAGAGGCAAAAAAATGCCTTAAGTGTTTAATGTGGCAGTGAAAGCTCACCTCAGCTGTGGGAACTGTGGGAAAGAAAAAAGAAAAATCACGTTAACTTCATGTTACAGGCATCAGTTTAGGTTATTTAAAGTTCAGATGGTATGCACTACACTTTGACAATTTAGTCCTAAGATCTGGTAAAATGGGTTGTGCTCCTAGTACTTGTCAGCTCTACACCTAAATATCTGTAAAACTGTCAAGTTTAGTGTCGGAGTCAGTTAGCTGTAACAACCATCTTGAATTATGTTGACTCCAAAACGTAAATCGGTTGTAGAAGAATATCTTGTGATTACTTTTTGGGAGGTTCCTTAAAACCCGTGCAGTGGTTCATGAAATATTTTGTCCTTTTGCCTATGGTATCAGGCAGTAAAAAGACTGGATTATATGGATGTTAATCTGTGTACGGTTCCTACTTTTGTTTTTCCATTTCAAAGCATAGTCTTAAAACGAGGGCGTTTTTTTGTTTTTCTAACTTAAATGTAAAAATCAAACTAATTAAAGAGTGTTTTTTTTTTTTTCAGTGTTTGATTTTTGCTTAAGATATCTAAATCCTAAATAAAACGTACTCTATATGTTTTTATATGTAGTGATACTGGAAACGACAATCATAGTTTTTCTAATTTTATAAAATTAACAAAAAACGAAAATAAAAAACACCTGATTTATTCTATTTTTTTTCCTGATTTTATTTTAAACCAGAAAAAGAACGAACCATTCACGGATTATTAATGGGAGCATAATATGTAGGTTTCTGTTTTATGTATGCAAACACTGAGAAGAACCATTTTTTCATACAAAAGCTTATGTGCGTTCTGAATTTGTTTTTTATTTTTCTTAGATTTGATATAAACCACTTGAACATAATTTGTCAAACCCAACCAAAGTGTTAATAGTTACGTTTTTTTTATATAAACTTATCACACCTTGCCGAAAGCAAGCAGGACAACGTAAGTTTAAAAAAACAAATAAGTAAATAAAAAGACATCACCTCCGTCAGTGTGGCTTTGGCCTGCTGCAGCAGTTGGATGTTGTTGTCCAGTTCGCGTACAGCCAGCTCTAAGGCCTCCAGGTGGCGCTGCACCTTCTCCAGCTCCTCCTCCTGCTCTCTCCTCAGCTGCTCCAGCAGCCAGGTCTCCTCATCCTGCAGGATTTGATGCAGAGCTCTGAACTCACCTTTGACACGGGCCTGCAGATCCACCCCGACTCTCTGTGGCGAGAAGCAACGGATGTTACGTGGAGAAGAACCGAGCAGTAGAATTTAACTTTTTATTAATAAACTGCTTTCACAGCTAAAAAAATGTTGTCAAAGTGATTTACAACCATTAATATGACTCAAGAGAAACGAGCAAGAACTAAAAACCCCAACTAGGCTCATGAAACATTAACGAATGAAGAATATTGGCTTTTTGTTTCAGAGTCAGCTCTCCCACAACACACCAGCCAATTCACCTCAAAAATTTATATCAAACTAACAAACATTCTTCATCACAGCAAACAAGAGGGAAGCAGTCAAATCTATC
Source organism: Cynodonichthys magdalenae (assembly GCA_031762555.1). Taxonomy (NCBI): domain Eukaryota; kingdom Metazoa; phylum Chordata; class Actinopteri; order Cyprinodontiformes; family Rivulidae; genus Cynodonichthys; species Cynodonichthys magdalenae. The sequence continues at coordinate 18,014,251 of JARVJO010000269.1, forward strand.
AATAAACAACCCTTTTGTATTGATTTTCTTTAATGGATTGTGTTAAAAAAAACTGTTTGCTGCCACTAAATGTCACAGTGAACACAACCAAGAGAAATGTTTAGAGTGCTGTTATTCATATTTAATATTGGGATCTTCATTAAAAGCCTGCTATTTCTTCAAAGATGCAACTATGTTGAATTGGGTTGACTCCAAAAGGTAACTACTGTATTTATTAGGGGTGCAACAATACATGCATCTGTATCGAATCGTTGTTGTTGATGTTCTGTGTTTAAGGCTCAGAGGAGCTACGTTCAACTGCTCCACCTAAGCTGCATTGTCGAGTGCAGATCTGCCGAGAAACTTGATGTTTCAGCAACATTTAATTGAAAAACTGTGCTTTTGAGGTTAAATAAATGTTCAGAATTAATTTTAATAAACAACGAGTTAAGAAGGGTGTGGCAATTTCTCTTTTTTATATTGAAAAACTCTTGAATTTTCTGTATCATTGCACCCCTAATATCTACGATGGAGTATTGGGGCCACACAAGATTTTTTTTAATTATTACGAGAATAAAGTCATAAATTTATGAGATTAAAGTCGTAATTTTACGAGAAAAAAGTAATAATATTATGAAAGTCATAATCTTACATGTCCGTTTTTCCGTTTTGATGCTAATGTGCTAGAATGACAAGTTGCTTAACATAACCTCTTTTTAATGCAGTGATAAATGCCTTTTCGTGTAAACTAAAGGGTATAGTATGGCTTCAATTTTAGAATGTTGTGACTTTAATATTACGACTTTATTCTCATAATATTACAACTTTAATCTCGTAGTATTACGTCTTTATTTTCATACGACTTTAATGTCGTAATATTATGACTTTATTCTTGTAATTTAAAAAAAAAATTAAAAATATTGTAGTGTGGCCCTAATACTTCGTCGTAAATATCTAAGCGTACAATGCAAAACATTTAATCACAAAAATCATCCATAAAGTTAGGTGGTCGTATCATACAGGGGAGTAAATTTGACCATTTTTTCCCCTAACATACTACTACAATAAATTTAAATATTTTTTTTATATAGAACTGAAATACAGTGTTGCAGGGAATAAATAATAAATTTCTCCTGCTGCAGAATGTGTCACAAATAGCTAAGAATATAAACAGTAGATTTTAGTTTTAGGGGCGACGGGGTTCACACGGAGATGGAAAGTAGACATGGACGTCAGTTGCACGTTCGCGTGCTCAAAATGACCAGACGAGCAGCTCTTGAAGCTGCCATCAAGCTAATTTAACAACCGGACCATTTGCAGGGACTTGCAGAAGCTCACGCTTCTCCTCGACAGCCTCTGCACTGCAGCCACTAGAGAGTTAGCATTACACATGGAGATTAGACTTTTTTTTATGGATTTTAAACTCAAAAAATAGGGAGTTGCCTTATGCACACTTAAATATGGTTAGACTGACTGATGAATTTTTAATTACTTTGTTTAAAAAAAAGTTTATATTGTTTAAATTGTTCTAGCTCGAGTAATTATTTAATACTGTTTATTCTTCATCATTTATTGAATTAAATTTTTCCCAGTTCTGCCACAGCATGGTTCTAAATATAAAAAAGTTTCGCACATCAAAAACTTTGTTATTCCTATAGAACTGTGAAGAATGAAAGTTGAATACTTATGATAAAATACAAAGACATTTGAAACCCCCACAGAACATGAAAATGTTCTGAAGATGATGAGGGGGTAAACATTAAACGAAGATTGATCAAACAAATGTTCGTCAGTGAATCTGACAGCATGCGGTCATCCTCGCCACTGGTGGAGGTGTTCATATTTAGCACTTACGTTGTTGTAGTATTCTCCAATAGGACACGTGACAACATTTTATACTTGTGAAATGTAGGATAGGAGAGCAAAAAGCATAACAAAAAAACTGAATGATGCGCTTGAGGAGCTTGGTCACACACACGTAAAGTTGGACATCTGTTGGAGAACGGCGCTCTGAGTACAAATATTTAATATAAAGTTAGGTTTTAGAGACCAAAGTCCCGGGAGCGAAGTGAAGGAGGAGAGGTTTACTCCCTCTGAACTGACCGCTAACTTTGATGAAAGAAGCATTCTGTTTAAAGGTAGACTGGGCGGCTTTAACAAAATCACAACACAAAACAACCAGAGTTGGTTTTCCCCCTTACAGATGATGGAAATCCAAAGTGAAGGAAAATTGTTGTGACGATGGAGAACTTTAAGCCATGTGTTACAGAAGTTTTCAACATGACGCCAAACGATTCAGACAGTGTTGTGGTTGAAAAAAGTCAAAGATTCAAAGATGTTATTTATCAAAGAGCATTTTTTTCTCTTTAGAAACATTTTCCCATCTTTTAAGCCCAACATACACAGTCTACCTCTCATCTGCCTATTGTATTTTAGATGAGTTGTTTGTTGCCTCTGCAGGTGCAGTTTCACACATTGTTTTAAAGGAAAATTTTTTTGTAGGCATAACACTTTATTATTATTATTATTCACGGCTGACAACCTAAATCTATATGCACTTCAGAAAATAATAATTTTTAAAAATCAATCTGTCAACACATCTATAAACACCACTAATCACAAAGAAGGACATGTTTATTTTATTTCCATCTGTAAGTGCTGCTGTGTGTTTGGACTCAGACAGGTGTACCTTTATGATGTTCATCTTGTCTTTGTCTTTGTGAATGCTGCTGCTGATGTCCTCCTTCCTCAAGTGCTGCCTCTCCAAACTCTCTCCCAGCTGTTTCTGTGAAGCAACACGCAAATAAAAAAAATCAGCACGGGAATAATAAAAAACACAACATGGAGAGGCTGTGCAGTGGATCGAGGACACCATTATTATTTATGAAACTGTGAAAAACAGACTGGTTTAAACAACAGGTGGAAAATAACAGCAGCTACCTTTAAATATCAGATTGTTGTATTTTAAATACATTTGTATTAATTTTCAGACCATTTTAACTTGTAAAAACAAACAAGCTTGTTTTAAATTTATAGCATATGTGATATATTTTTTATTATAAAGTGCCTTTTTATCATTGGTTTGGACAAATGGTGAAATGCTTTACAAGGGGGTGGGGAAAAGCAATTGTCTTGAATAAGTTTTTTTCTAAACTCTACATTCTTTTGTTGGTTCTTTCAAGTAAAAGTATTATTGTGATTTGGTGGCTCTTGGGGGAAATTCCTGAATACCCACACTTCTGAAGATAGTTCTGCTGTTTTTTTGGAAGACTTCTTGTCACTTTTTTAGCTTCAAAAATATTATGAACAACACATTTAACTAAATAATCAATGTGGCGATCTGTTAGCACAAGTTGCATGTGTTCCAGCAAAGCACAGCCTTTGTAGGACTGGTTATACTTGACAACGGATCAAACTGATGTGATTCTGAGTCTTCTGAGAGTCTTTTGTGCATGGAGGAGTCCTGGTAGGCCATCCCACTGTAGCAAAAGTCACACGCAAACAGCAACAACACAGACTGTATGGATGGAAAAGTGGATGTTTACTTTCAGCTGATGGAGAACTTCGAAGAGGAAAATCTTGTGTTGGCGCTGGTAAAAGCCCCGCCACACTAGACAACTTATACCAACTTACGAACATTTACATTAAAGATGGAATTGAAAAAAATCAACAGGAAGCTTTTTTTCGGCGTGTACATAATGCATTTTGAACACATTCATCAAATATCTAAGTTTTATTAACAATTTAGACATAAAAATGTTTCATAAGTTGTGTAGTGTGACAGGATCTTAACCGAAGAGCATTATTTTGTAAATTTGTCACAAAAACACCACCACCATTTTTGGTCAGACAGTGCAGGAATGTTTCCCTCAGAAAACTAGAGAGAAGATGAGAATAAAATGCAAAAATAAAAATTATCAAATAAATAATTTGAATAAAATTGAATCGGTTTTTCAATCTTTTTAAAATCCGTCCGTCCGTCCGTTTTCTTCCGCTTATCCGGGGTCGGGTTGCGGGGGCAGCAGCCTAAGCAGAGAGACCCAGA
>JARVJO010000269.1:18037203-18049013 GCA_031762555.1 Cynodonichthys magdalenae
TAAAACAGTTCCAAATAAGTCTCTCCAGTGACCAGAAAGTTAAATTAAATAATTCAAGAAAAATAAATGTAGTGAAAGGGGTATTAAAGCAGTTTGGATAGAAAAACAAAGTAAAATAACGATTAATCGACTAATCATAGCAGCCCTATTCACAACACATACAGGTGTGCCAGGTCATTACTTGGAAATGTCTGCACTGTTAGCAAAATATCTCAAGAACCATTGGATAGATGAACATCAAAAATGGTTATTTTGTGATTAGGTTCAAGGCGGCTGCTAAAAATATAAAGTGGTGGGCGTGGCTTTAGCTTCAGCTAAATTGGGTTTTGTCAACATAGAAACAACAAGTTTGTCAGTCACACCAGTCTTCAGCTAAAAAAAGTAAAATACATGTGACACAAATGAGTGACTGTCATGTTAGCAATTTGTGATTAGCTGTTATATATATATAATGTATATATATATATATATATATATATATATATATATATAAGTGTTACTATTTACATGTTTAAGTTGAGCAGCTGTGCAAATATTAGGTTAATGGAAAATTCACATATTTTCCAAAAATCAAAATAGTTAAATAAATATGTCATCAGTGTTATATACTGATCATCTGCTGCCCTGATTTCTAAAAATCTGCATCAGCAAAGAAAAGCCCATGCAGATCAACGCCTCAGGATTACAACAGCACTGACCACCGGGCTAATATTACATATTGTTGGGGATTAAATTTAATTACCTGTTTTTCTCCAGCTCGTTGTGAACCGACCTGCAAACAAGAACAAAACACACATCGGTTAGTGTTGAAAAACTTCACCAAGTAGAGGGGTGAGGTTTGACAGGGAGCTTCATGAAAACAGACACACCCTCTTGTCAGTTATCTGTTACATAATGTATTCACCTATTGCCACCAGCAGATATCTTCTTGCTCTTCTGTTTGCTCCTCTTATCGGAGTTACCTGGACTGAAAGGCAGGACTGAAGCATACCCGTGTTCTGCCTCTGCAAACAGAAAAAACACATCACAGACTGAATCACTGCTTACAGCCTAAATATGATGTTTTTTCATTATAATCATGTTTAAATCTTAAACACATAAACACAATTACAACATTTTAAGACTACGTTAGTAGTGTTGAAGTGAAATGAGGAGGAAAACAGTCTCAGCTGTCATCAGCTGGACGTAGACCTCTTCTGTTGTTGTTTTTTTGGCGCCATCACCCACTCACTCACTATGTTTAAACTAGGATTTTGAGTTTGAGAGTGGTTCAATCAGATACCAGTGGACAACAATGCCTCCTTATTTCCATCAGCGGTGTAATTTGTCCCTAAAAAGCTTCTCTTCCAGCTTCTCTTTCCTTCACGCGCTCAGCGCCGCCCGGATTCATTTTCAAATCGCCGCAGATTGGCGCCTTCACGTACAAAGATGCGAACAATATGTAGGTCACTGAGTCAAAAGGCAAAAATGGAGCGGACTGAGCTCTCATACTAAAAATAAATCTCGTAAATCTGCAAACAACTGCCTCGCTGCTTTATAAATCCCGGCTGTTTATATGGTGGCTTCGTGAAGCGGCTTGTTTTTGTTATAACCATCTAACTCCCACCGATAATAGGCTGAAGTTGACGTAAATTTACTAACCTCTCTCTCGCCTCTCCAGAAACTCAGCTGCCCGAAGAAGTACCTGGATGTTGCAAAAATTAGCTTCCATTTTTAAAAAAATATATATTTTAAACGCTTTCCAAAAAAATCAAAGAATTAAAAGGACTGCAGGTAAACAAACTACAGTTGAGCATCGGCAGCCTACAGCTTCGGTCGGGGCTGTTTCTGTGCGCTACGTCTTCAACACAGAACTAACAATAGTGCTGCATTCATGTACCCCACGTAGGCTCGGACATTTCATTCACATTATCCTGCATGTCAGAATTCGATCGATAATTTAAAGTAAAAATAAATAACTACACAAATAAATGTCTCACATGGTGCAAAAAGATTTTGTTGGTTTTGAGTTATTATACTGTACCATTTTAGATTTTGCTTTGTATTTTTTGATTAAAGCTTGATATGTTTAAGCATTTCCGAAAGCGTTTTAAGGGGTCAAAATGCTACGTAAAACGTCATTGTCAAGCCTACGGCCACGCCCCTCCTTGTTTTAGTCATTGCTAATAATAATATAATAAATAAAACTATTAACGGTTTAAACAGCTGTATGTTTTGTATTTTATCAATACTTACCGTTACACGTGACGTTTTTCATTGTTCAATTGATCATTGTTATTTTAAGATATGCACATCTTTTTGTGTGAAATTTTTTGATTTTCAAACTATCCCAATATATACAGTTACAGTTAAACAGACATTATTTAATTTTATAAAGCAGCTAACATTAAGAAACTTAGCTTAGCTGAGGTGGCTGAACATACTTTCATAGTTATTACCATTGATATGTGTATGTTCAGTTGTTCCCCGTTTCTTCGTGAACTATGGAAAACCCTGGTTGTACTGCTCGAAGCAGTACAACACGTGACCCCTGCGAAAATAAAAAATAACGTCTAATAAACCAATGCAATACAGTAAATAAATGAAGAGTGGTTGTTTTCTTAAAATAAGTTTCCGACATAAAATAGAAGAAAAAGCGAAAGGTAGGTTTGCCCTCAACAAACGTGGCGATGGACAGCTTCACTTCCTGAACGACGCGGCAACGACGTTCATAGACGCGGAGTGAAGCCTCGTTGCCCCTAGTATCTTTAACCTCTGAACCTCCGAGTGTGCCAGTCCTCCGCCATATTGACTGTTGTCTTCACTGGAGGAGATAAAGAGCATTTTCAGGTCCGAGAAGAAACGAAAGTGTGCTCGTCGAACCTTTGAAACTGGTGCAAACTTGGCCAAAGCGTATCGCGAGCACCGACGTAATGGCGAGGAAGAAAAGCAAGCAGCAAGCGGCCGTCCAGAAGCCGGAGCTGGTGCCCGGACAGCAGAGCGCAGCGAAGAGCCCCGATGCAGCTGGCGGTGGCGGCGGAGATGCTGAGCTGGATAGACTGGCCAACACCAGAGCGAACCAGGTAGCTACAAGCGAACCATTAACACCTGATAGTTACGCTATGTTGTCGCACCATTCGGCTAATTTGAGCATCGCGTCGTTATTTTACATAATCAAACAACCGATGTTTAGTGAAAATATGCTCGGTTAGTTGAAAGCTAGTATATCAGACTTGTCGTGGATGTTGGAGCTTCGCGGCGTTTGACGTGCAGGCAAATAATTACTAAGCCGAACTTAGCGTGGGGAGTCGACGGGCACTGCAGCCCATCTCTCGGACCGGACAGGTGACATTGTGCCCCGGACAGGTCGTCCTGTTTCCAGCCTGTACAACTCTCAACCCGCCCAGCTAACAGTGTTAGCCACCAGGCAGCTAGCGTGCTGCAAACGTGCTTCATCCCAGTCAGTCAGCACCGATGTTCTAGCTCAGGCTAGTGGCTAAAACAGCTCCTGCCAAAACTTAAAGGGTTATTATTTTAGTTAACAAGTTATTTGCAATAATTAATTGGTCAAATTTTATACATGGTATTATGTGAGTATTTACAGGAGCTATTATCAAAAAGTCGAAGTGCTTTGGCAGCTAATGATGCCTTAATAAATCAGAGGCAGTGGTGATGAAAATTCCAGCTGTTGATAAATAGATACTCTGCAGAAATCATCACCCACTTATACTTACAACCAGAGAGTTATTATAGATTGAATAAATTATGCACAATTTCTACATTTTACTAAATGCATGCCCAGTTTGATTGTATGTATGACAATTTCCCCGTATAATTGATTTGACAGGATTTTACTGTACCTTACAACCCTGTAGTGACTCATTGTTTGTATACTTAAAGGATTAGCTGTAGTTTGTGTTTGTTTACACCTGGTTTTAGACTTCATTGTCATCTCAGATATAGGTTGTGACATATTACACATTTGCATGCCCTTCCTGAGGTAGTTGAGGGTGGATAAATGTATTATATCATGCCAGTGTTGTGCCATTTATGTCATCTGTTTTCTTTTTTTCAATGTACTTTTTGTGTCTTAAAAAGAGAACAAAAGTTTACAAGTAATCCAAATCAAAGCCTCATCGATGTTCGATATGTTGTCTGTTTACCTTTTTTTCTGTTTTTAAGTTAAAACCTTTGGCTGTTGTATATTAAATAGCCCTTACAGGCTGCAGAACTCCGTAAGACAAACTTGTGATTTTAGGAATTATGATTAAAATAGATCTGACTGGTGCATAATACCTGAGGGTTAATATTTGTCTCCTTCTTTTTTCATCCATTTGTTTCTGCAGCCAGGAAGCACTGCTGCAAACAAGCAGATAAAGTGGCTGAATGTTGGTGTATTTGCTAGCAATGTGTGGCATTCAAATCACCAGTTTTAAATTATTTTTGATGCTTTTATGTGTAATTTTTCTGGAAAAAAAACTGCACTTGCATTGACTTTAAAGTCACCTCTTTTATATTTAGGTGTTGAAAAGCATGGAAAATGATCTATGATCTCACAAAAATAAAACAATGCTAGATGGTTAAAGTTAATAGCTGAAAGATAAAGTTAAATCTGATGACTGTAAGGTGGTTCTGTTGCCCTGTAGAAAAGCAAACATGCTCCTAAAAGATTTGCATGTAGAACCAACTCCCTAACAACAGCTTCAAATTTCTTGAAAGGAAAGGGGGAAAAAAAGAAACTTTACTTTTCCCAACCAACAAAATCCCAGATCGCTGCTTTATTTGTAACGTTCTCTTTCTCTGTCCAGCCCATGCACACCTGCTGCCTCTTGTGCCACCGAGAGTTCAAGGACTGGGGAGCGGGCTCCGTGAACGGCCTCCCCGTGGGCCATGGGACGAAGCTGGCCGACGCCGTGCCCGCGCTCTCCCAGGCTTTACTGCGGGAGGCGCCGGGGCGAAAGTTGGCCGACGCCGTGCCCTCGCTGTCCCAGTCCCTGCTCGGAGAGGTACCTCTGTGGATCTGTCAGAGCTGCTGTAAGAGCGTGGAAGAGGAGGAGAGGCGGAGCTCGCAGGAGCAGCCCACATCGGTAGATATGAAGGGACCAATTTGGGTCACATTTTATATTAAGATAAACTGTTTAAAGCTGTAGGGCTTACTAAATCGGTCTTTTGTGTCTGTATGTGCAAATAGATGTGAGTTGAAGTTGTTTCTGCTGCATATTTAAGGCATAAGCATAATTGAGTTTACTTTCTTGTTTGATTTTTATTTTTTGTATAAATACTGCATATAAAATGCTGTATATTTAAACAAAACCATGCTTATTCACAGCGTTGTTTTAAATACATTCCGAAAATCAACTTGTTACACTCCTGTTATTTACTTTAAATGCCAAACTACAAGCCTATAACACAGCAAAATGATCAACTAATTGTTTATTTTTTTTTCTCCCTCTTTCTTCCGTTTAAATACAGGTACCATTGTCACACTCTTCCTCCTGTAAGTCCCAAAGCTGTGGGAATGGTTACCCGGAGCAGAGTGCTGTGGACTGGGACCCGAGTTCCTTCCTGTCAGCTCACAAACTGTCAGGTCTCTGGAACTCGGCCCACACCAACGGAGGAGAGCACTGCAACCACAACACTTCTTCGCACTCACAAGGTCTGTTATCACAGCGTCAAATCGAAGCAGTTAATGACACAGACAGTGATTGCTGACATTAACACAAGAGATATATTATGTTCTGCGTTGAGGAGTTTATTTTTGTTCTAATCAGAGCGGCTCACTTGATGTGTGATGCATTCTGGGTCTCTTTGCTCAACATCTCAGTGGAGCAGAGATTCATCCAGTAAACCCCGTGTCCAGACCTGACACTATACTGAATGTTTCGTGTGAATCGACTGCAAATGAACAGCTTCAAATCTGGATTATTTTGACTTGAACACATTTCAGATTAATTTAGTTTACATTTTTGTTGCATTATCTCTTGATGAGATTAACTACATAACAGACACTCTATGTAAAAAAAAAATATAAAACAATGGTTAGTGACTTCACAGAACTCAGTGTCAGAGAAAAGACTGAAGAGTTTATCTTGTAAAAAAAATAAAAAATCCACACCGGCGCACTGACACCTGTCAGCTGTTTCCTTCACGGCTTCATTGTGAACGTAACGTCAACTCTGTTGAATTAGGTGAAAAAAATGGGACATAAACCTGCTCAGGCTGTTGTTTTGTGGTGAACACAGTACATTATAGCTTACAGACCAATCAGCTTTAAAAACAATGGGAACAAATGAACAGAATCACCATGCAGCATGCAGGTACCACTAAACAAGAAAACTGTCACTGTCATCACTTTTGTCTCAGACAGTTATTGACATATAAGTCTGGTTATTTACACTTAAACCTGAGTCGATCTGCTCTCTGTTAGTGTTAGCAGTAATGATTCATATAAAACTTGTGTTGCAGAATGGTGTTAATTATAGCTGGGCTGTGAATAGGAATGGGTACCGAATTTGATACTTTTATAAGTATCGATCGAGCTCTGTCGGTACCACCGAGTACCTATTCATGTAAAATCAAAAGGTACCATGTTTCGGTACCTAAACGCATCATTGTGACAGTCAGTGGCGTAAGAGTGGGGGATTTTTTCATGCTTGCCCTGAACGCAGCATCGCGCAAGAGCGTAATGACATCAGCAGCCGCTTCAGTAAACAGTTCAGTCTGAACGTAGCTTGAAAACGAGGCTCGTCAGCTCACAGCTCCTGGAGTGAAACTCACCGAACAGACCGCCTCAGAATTATCTGGTGAATTAAATATGAAATAATTATCTGGTTAGCACGATGATCGCTTGCTCTCAGTAAATAAAGCAAAGCCACTTTCTTTATTTCATCCGCTATTAAACAGAGACCGGCAGAGGAAAACAATAGAGGCTCTTCACGACGTGCGTGACGCACATCTACGTTCACAACAAACACGTTTGACCTGAAAGAGCACAAGCAGCCAACTTGAAGCGTTGGGCATGTTTTGGATGCTCAAAACGCGTTCGGTCTGAACGTAGCTTGAATACCTTTTATTTATTTTAACTCCATCCTCTTTTGCTTATTTGATATAAACTTATTTGCCTTACATGGACCCCATTACAGCGTTTTTCTAGTGGGTAAATGACATCAATAGAAATACGTGGAGCTGGATTTTAATTTGTGCAATAAGACAAACACTCTCTTGTAGAGTCAGACTTGTAGGTGCTTTTGCTTCTAATTTGACAAATATTTAAATAAGTAATGAAGAGGAAAAAGGAAGCATTCAAATGATGAATTTGTTCTTTTAGAATTGTTAAAGTTGCATTTTAAATAACATGTTTTGATTTAACTTATTTTCTTGGTTAAGAAGTTTAATTTTTATTTCTGTGACTGCACGATCTGAGACATGACATTAAGAGCAGTCGTCATTTCATCCCTCGGCTTTAGCAGCTCCTTTAGTTCCACAGCTGACGCTGCTAAAAATGACAGATTCTCTTTTCTGGATCTCTGAGAGCAGGACTTCAGTCTTTGAACTTGTGAAGTTCTTTTTACTTTTCGCTGTCATTTTCATGAACGAACACTTCCTGGTATGTGGGGCAGGAAACGTAGCCTTATATGGTGTTTTTGGGGTGGTAATTATGTTAATCTCCTCTCCACGTGCACGAGCAGCTGATACGCATTAAAAAAATTATTGCCATTAATTGTCGGCTGCGCGATAACATGTTAACGTGCCCAGCACATTTTAATTTAACTTTAATTTAACGAGGTAGTAATCATTGAGATTATGCTGCTGCGCTGCACAATCAGGTTTCCTGTAAAGTTAGATTTTTAAGGAAGAACTTAAAAAAAAAAAAAAAAAGGTCTAAATTTTTTTTAACACATTCGTACATATTTATATATTCCACTCAATTAGTATGTGATTTATTTATTTTCTATAAGTTTTATATCGTGATATATATCGTTACCGCCACCCATCATAATGTATACCGTGATATAAATTTTTCGCCATATCACACATTCCTAATTGAAGGTGCTGCAAACTTCAAATAACAGGCGTCAAAGAGGTACATTTTCACATGAATGGGAATGTTTAAGAAAATCTTATATTGCAAAAACAACTTTTTAATTTGCAGAAGTGTTTGCTATTACTATGTATTAATAATAGTTTATTGTTTTACGTCTAAACAAGCTCAATAATAATCACTGCTTGGCTAAATGTGACAGCCAACAATAACAGTAGAAAAGCTTTGGTTAAATCTCTTAGATTGAAAATAATTTACACATTTTTCTTTTCTGCAGGGGGAACAGCAGGAACAGCCTTTCACGAGAAAAGAGGACTTCATGAAGCGCCTGGAAAGTCCGCAAAAACATCAGGGTCCAAAGTCTGTCCCTACAGTCACCCGTCGTCCCAGAACTCCAGTGGGTCTTCTGCTGGGAACTCCCTGTCTACCTCCACAGACCTTTGTAAGACCACTCCCAAGCACTTCAAGACCATGTGCCGTCGACCAACACCACCAGGTAATTAATGTTTTTAAATAGGGAGGGGGCTGATCCAATCCAGTATCGGTATCGGACTCCGATACCAACATAATTAATGGATCGGATTCTACCGATCCAGCACGGGGAGATTTCCGCTCCATGAGCCCTGTCTGTGCTATAATGTTGTCTGCTGAAGCTATGAGCAGAGCTATGGTATCAGAATAGTATCGGTATCGGCCGATATAATAAATTCAGACATCGGATCAGATCGGAAGTGAGAAATTGTCGATCGGTGAATCCCTATTTTTAAACCTTGTTTTGTTAAAAATGCAGTTAAGTAATTCACTGTAATGAATTTCAGATTAGATTTTAGAGAACTCTAAAAACTTGCTAAAGTGAACTTTTTTTTCATTTTCACTCCTTAAACTAAGGTCTATGGTTTAAAATAAGTTCATGGACAGTAACTTTAGAATCCTCTATGGATCCTTTCAACACTTTCAGAGTTACCTTTAGTTGTGCCTGATTCTTGCTTTGTTTATACATTTTTTGTTCTGATTTTTTTTTATCAGATTTCTTTCAATACTTAATAAATTAATTGTCACTATGAGCAATATTTAGTGTTTATATATCCAAAGCTGTTGTGTTCTAAGGTTTTGTTTCTGACCTCTTTAAGGAACTCCTTTGTTGGTTGTCTGGTCTTGTTTGTTATTTTTGCACATTTGAGGCTTTTCATATACAGGGTAAGTCAAGTCAAAAGTCTCAGGACACCCTTTTATTTCAGAAACAAAAGGGAAAATGCTGAATACTCAAGCAAATAAAGGGTGAGGGGGTCTATTTTTGGGGCAAAATCTGGGGCACAGCTGCCACATTAGCTCAAGGACAAGTTTTTCCAATGGATAAATGGTCATTTAGAACATCAAAGAAGATCAGACTTGTCTCAGAAATTAATTGCCGCAATCAGATTTGCAATATCTCTTGTGGTTCAGAAGTTATCAACACTCTTACCTTTGTTCGTACGAAGGGTTTGTACGAACATGCCACGTCAGATTCAACAAACGCTTCTATCTTCAGGAAAAGTGTGAAAATGAGCAGCGTAAACATGATGAATGCGTATCAGGTGCTCGTGCACGAGGAGAGGAGATTAACATAATTACCACCCCAAAAAGACCTTATAAGGCTGCGTTTCCTGCCCCACATACCAGGAAGTGTTCGTTCATGAAAATGACAGTGAAAAATAAAAAAGAACTTCACGAGTTCAAAGACTGAAGTCCTGCTCTCAGAGATCCAGAAAAGAGAATCTGTCATTTTTAGCAGCGTCAGCTGTGGAATTAAAGGAGCTGCTAAAGCCAAGGGATAAAATGACGACTGCTGTTAATGTCATGTCTCGGGTCGTGCAGTCACAGAAATAAAAATCTAAATCATTTTCATCTCTTTCTGCTCCAGTTTTCCTTTGGTCAAGTATTCAAGTGTAAACAACTGTGTTAAATAATTTTCATTTATTCAGAAGAAGAGCCACAGCAATGTGCCAGTGTACACCATCCCCCCTCCCCACCCTCGTTGTCACAACTGGTGTCAGATGCGGTTCTGAAGAAAGCATTTTAAAATGTCTCCAAAATATGCCTGGCACTTTGGAGAAAATAGCAGAGCTGATGTGCTGAATAAATTTCAACAAAATAAAATTTGCTTAAAAAATAACATCATCTATAAAGCTCATTATATACAGAGACAAATTAAACTACAATTAAGCCCCATCTCCACAGACATGCTTGTACACAGTTCGGGTCGGCTCGGCCTTGGCCACATGCATCTCCATTAGGTTCCAAGCGTGCACAGCCGCGCTGTTTCAGAGGGTAGAAGTGAGTACAGCACGCTTACGATTTTGACGTCAGCAGAATTCTGCCCATGGATTAGCTCTGGGATTGATTGACAGAGGAAAGGTGTTACTTGTGCAAACTTCCTCCTGGAGAGAGACGACGATGGTGAAGCAGTGATAAAACCATCTAACATTTTTGGCGATCTTGAGAAAGGCAGAACTTGTAAACACTTCCTGGAGACACGTGAAGGAGACGAAGCTGAGCAGATAACCCGGAGGTTTTGAACAAACTGGCCGCCCACAGTTACACAAGCACTTATAAACAGCACCGCGACAAATAAATATATAAATAAAAAGTAAAGTCTGAACGGAAAGACCACAATGGCTTTTTTTTTTTTAAACACAACAGTTGAAGCCGCTGCGGACGGCCCACCCTTAATCACACCCACAGAGTGAGGGACACACACACAGTGAGCCGAACCGACCCAACCCGAAGTGAATAGAGTCGACCCGTGCTCGTGGAGGTGGGGCTTAAATGCATAATTTAAGTTGGTTTATAGTTTGAGATCTTCATATTAATATTGTAGTGTTATACAACAGCATTAATAGCCAATTTATTTCAAGTTCTCCTAAATCACTCGTACGCACATCTTAAGAACAAATCTGTTCGTACGAACGGTTCTTGCCTGAGGCCCAATGTTTTCTGTGTTTCTTCTGGCCTTCTTTGATATGCTACATGACCACCTACTCACTGAAAAAACTTGCCAATGATCCAGTATGGCAGCTTTCAAGATGGCAACCACGTTGCAGACATAGCCTAAAAGTTAAGCCCCTCACCTATTACTTGCTGGGGTATTGAGATATTTCATTTTCCCATTTGTCTCTGAAATATAAGAGTGTCCTGTGACTTTTGACTCACCCCGTGGATGCATTGAAATCATGTAGATGGGTAATTGAACTAGCTATAGAGTCTTTCACAAAACAAAAGGAGAAACCCTGCTGCTGTTATGCCTCTGAGCCACCAAGTGAGGTGGTCCCAGAGCTGTATGTGTGTAAGGGTAACCCACAATTTACACTAGATGCTGCTCCGCAGCGCAACCATTATAATCAACGAATGTATTTACACTGGCTCCGCACGGCGGTAGGGAGCAGATGGCGATCTGCCAAAATTAGATCCAATTCTATTTTTGCTGGATGTTGGAGCTGCTCTGGAGTCAAACTACAAAGATCACGTCGCACCAACAGGAAAAGGAACGAGCACAACATCCGTATTTTCAGAACAAGTCACCACAGGCAGAATAATTTTGCTAAAATCCCAGCTATATTAATAAATATATGGATATATTTCTACTACGGATGCACGATATATCGGCATTAATATCTGTATCGGCCGATGTTGGTCATTTTTTAGAATATCGTATCGGTCCGATATGTAAAACTGAACAGATATTAACATCCGATATTGATTTCCCACTTTTTAGCTTTGTGTTTCTGTTTTGGGAGGCGAAATGGTTGGTTGA
>JARVJO010000269.1:18050899-18077239 GCA_031762555.1 Cynodonichthys magdalenae
CATGATAGTGATATTGATGCTGCATAGCCAGGAATAACTGAAGTAGGAGCCATGTCAGAGGTCTGGTTGTTAATTTATATATACTATAATTTGTGTGTTTGTGTAATATCAGTAAATATCGGTTATCGGCCATAACAGCAATAATTATATCGATATTGGCTGAAATTTTCTACACATGGATTTTATTTTGAAATCAGATATTTCAAAAAGATGACAGCCATACAGTGTTAACTATAGATATATCAAAAGCCTTTATATCTATGTTTTCAGCTGTGTTTAGAGTTAGTCTTTCACAGAATTACCTAGTTTTTGCTATGACTTCGACATTTATCTCTGGATTTATTGCGCAATCTCCTTTCTGCACACGCTCCCTCCTCTGTGTGTCGTACCGGAGCGGAGTTGAGCGGACGCTGTATAAATTAAGGTGCAAACGAACAGCTGTGAACTGCGCACCACAGCGAAGCCGCATCTAGTGTAAATCGGGGGTAAGGCAGCATTGTGGCTTGATTGTGTTGATGTAGTGATGACAGACAGTCCCACACTAAGTAAGTTTCAGGCTGTTGAATTTTTTAATAATGTCTAGTAAATGCAGAAAGAAATAGAAATTTTCATTGAAATTCATAATGAGATTCTGTAATCTGTGAACATGTTGTAAAGATTCAGTAACTGTAATTTCCCCTTGGGATCAATAAAGTATAATTCAATTCAAGTGAGACTTAATTTGCATTTCTGTTTGTACTTTTCGTCATCCAGGTGAAGCCTTTCATCCAAACGACCACCATCAACACACAGACTTATCTGTACCCCCCAACAGTCCCACAGGCCTTTCGTCGCAGCATTCCTCCCTCCTGCCCCCGAAGCCGAGCTCCGGGCAGCAGCATGGCCACGTAAGCTCCTCCTGCGGCGAGTCGGCTCATGCTTCTTTTTCGCCGCTGGTACCAAATCTTCACAGCACCACAGCCAAACTCGGCTCTCCAAGTCCGGACAGCCCCACATCTGTGCACAAGCCCAGCCCATGCAAAAACTCCCACATTCCGCCTGTGAACACGCAGCAGCACAGCAAGCTGGGAACGCCTCTAATGGGCTGCAGTCACTCTTGTAATGGACACAGCCAGGGACCAGTGGCCTCTACCAATGTAGGCCATCTAACAGCTGGAGCCTGCAGGTTGGTATTGACGTTTCAGCATTGTTCAGATTATCATGAGAAATGTAAGAAAATGTGAGTTTATTAGGAGAGGAATGTATTCTATGGGGTTTATGATTGTATGTATCTTTTGCAGGGATCAGGCATGTAAGGGGCATAAAGTGACAAATGGGACATTGTGTCACCCTTCATCTGAGCTGGAAGAGGGGGAGGATGAAGACAGCAGCTCTGAAAGGAGCTCCTGTGCCTCCTCTTCTACCAACCAGAAGGATGGGAAGTACTGCGACTGCTGCTACTGCGAGTTCTTCGGACACAACGCGGTACGTTAAAGTCAAAGTTCTAATCTACATCTGTGTGGATGCAGCAGACAAAGGTGGTTATGTTTTTGTCCTTCGACAGCCCCCAGCTGCACCGACCAGCCGAAACTACGCTGAGATCCGGGAGAAGCTTCGCTCGCGTCTAACCCGACGTAAAGAGGAGCCGCCTCAGCGCCAAGATTCAGAACTGACAGTGGTGGGCGCCATTGACAACAGGGACGTGGATGAGCTGCTAGACTTTATTAACAGTTCAGAGCCCAAACCTGTCAACAGCGCCAAAGCCGCCAAACGGGCTCGGCACAAACAAAAGAAGAAGGTGTGATAACCGTAGTGACCACTATAGTTACTAAGACACTACAAATAATTCATATTACATGTGTTTGTTTTAAAATCTCAGTAACTTTAATCACATTTTCTTCTTGAACTTGTGGTATTTATGTTGTAGGAGAAAGCTCAGCAGAACAACCTGTGTGCTGCAGGCAGTGAACCCCAATCCGATCCAGCAGACGAGCCCATGGACGAACCCGTTCCAGATGGTTCAGAAACCAGTCGACTGCTTGACTGGCCTCAGCTGGAGCTGGAACGGGTTAACAGTTTTCTCACAAGTCGACTAGAAGAGATCAAGAATACCATCAAAGACTCAATCCGGGCCTCTTTTAGCATGTATGACCTCAACCTGGATGTCAACGACTTCCCAAAGAAGGCTGCCACGCTGGAGGGAAACCACTTACTGTCCCACCTGAATGGTTCCTCTGACATGCAGCAGATAGACCTGGACCTCTCTCCTCTCTCGCTGGGAACCTTTAAGAGCCACCTGGACCTGGTTAATGGATGGGAGGACACAAATATTGCCTCGTCCCCAAATGCTGCCACCAACACCTCGTCAGGTCTCAGTGCCTCTTCAAAGGACGTCCAGCGGTTGCACACTACTGCCGGTCTTTCGAAGCTCATAGGAGTCCGCTCACCAGAAAGATGCACTTCCACCGGACCTGACAGTTTGCCGCAGGTGCCGGCTCAAACGGTGGCTAAATCGAAGGAGGACGCCACCGATCCCAAGAACACGGCAGTTGGGAATGGCAGCCTGAAGTCAAAGAAGAACAAAAAGCAGCAGAGGCAGGAGGCTTCTGTGCCAGAGCAAAGTTCTAATAAACCAACCAAAGCTGCTTGTGGTAATGAAGCCCAGAAAACCAGCGAATCTAAAGAAGTGCTGTCTAACAGCACAAAGTCTGGGAGCAAACAGCCTCAGCACTCTGCAGACAACCAGAGGAACGGGCCTAAGAAAGCAGAGGAGGGCAGATCATCCAAACACGCAACAAATGCAGCGAACGGTGGCTTCGTGAGCGCACAAAGAGGGAAGTGTGACCCCGAGACACGAGGAGGTCGGGCTGAGCAGGAATCAGAGAGCAAAGCTCATCCCAACATCCCAGCCAACGGGCCTCAACAGCAATCCAAGGGGAAAAATAAGAAGAATAAAAATAAGGGAGAAAAGTCCAACAGTGCTATTGGTGCGGAGAATTAATTTTATTCATACCTGGGTTTTTTAAATACTTTTTAATCTAATTTCAAATCCTTGTTTTTCCTTCCTTAGATGATGTATTTCTTCCTAAAGATGTGGATCCAACAGAAATGGATGAGATCGATCGGGAAGTCGAATACTTTAAAAGGTAACAGAGCAGTGTTTTGGAAAAAATATTCCAGCCAAACTTAGATTCGCTGACACCACTAAAATTTTATTAATATTTTTTTATGTTCTTCTTGTTTCTGTTTGTTTACCATAGGTTTTGCCTTGATTCTGCTAAACAAACTCGCCAGAAGGTAGCAGTAAACTGGTCCAACTTCAGCCTCAAAAAGGTTCCTTCTAATGCAGCTCAATAACTTGGGACAAGCGCCAGAGGAAACAAGAACGTCGCACCACAGACTCTTTGAGCAGAGCCCTGTTCAACCCGAAGCCTTCTCTCATTCCCACTTTCCTACTCCTTTCAAAGCCACGGGACCCCGATTTGAAACTTGTAATCGGAAAACTGAAACACGACTTGATGCTTACGAGCCAGTGAGCATTTTCAAGACCACCTCTGCCCTTTCGCTATCACCACAACATTCACTTCAATGAAGAGATAAAAATAAGTCTGTTGAATCAAATGCATCCATGTGCTTACGTATGTAGTATGTAAACGATTATCGTAAATGAAATAAAAGGTTTTTATCAAAAGAAAACAAAATCTGAGACATTTTACACTTGTGAAACTGATCCAATCAATTTAAATTGGTGCGTATCATCCATATGACTAAAAAAAAACCTATTTAAAATTGACACTATAATGTCAAAAAATATACATTTTGACCTAAAGACAAGGAAAAAACAAAAGATAGACTCCAGTGGTTTTGAAGTGAAGCGGATCTAGATTTTAATCACTATCAACAAACGAAATGGCAAAAGCACCTGCTCATACTGTATTATTTTATTTTTAATTATGTAAAACAAAGCATGAGTGTTGAAGCAGTTAATTTAACAGAGACACTAATTTACCCGTTAGCACTTACTGAATTCATTTTTTAATGAAATTTAAATATAAATCCAATGAAGGACCCATTCGAATGCATCCCTGTGCATGATGATGTGTAGGACAGGAAGATAAAAACTGTCCACTCCCCTCCTGGTCTTGTACTGACAAAGCTTGTGTGTGTTTCTTCAGTGTGACTTCCTCCTGTGTGGCTTTAGTGATGGATGGTTATCTTTTTATATCCAAAACACTTTAGAAGAGAGTCTGTTTCCATCCTTACTCTATAAAATGCTCTTTCAACCCTTGGCAGCAGGTTAACACACTACCACTCTTACCTGTACAGGTAACTTGATGGCACCCTTCTCCTGAACTAATCTGTCTGAAGCTCTTGTTCTGATTATGTCATAATTGCAACCATCACAGCAGAAACCTTTAGGTTTTTTCTCCAGTGTAAATGTTGTGAGCTGATGGCTTTCATGAAGATTTGTCCTTTTTATATATAAATACATAAAAAGTAAAAGGTCTGTGCTGAGATTTTGTTTTTAATGTAATATCTTTGATGCTTTACAGGTTATACTTAATTAGAAAAGATTATCTTAATGTTTCGAATGTAGATTTATACTATACAAACAATAGCCAAATGTATGTTGGCTTGTTTCGGTTTTTTATTCACTTTTTGATACTGTGAAAAATCTTTCGTTCGGAAATATTAAAACAATACCGTTTTTGACAAAATAAAATGTGGTGTTTTTGGTCTTTTTAATCATAATTTGGTGTTCACATTTTCAAAGGTGACCGGGGAAAAAAACGTGATTGAAGGTTTTTGACCCTCGCAGGGCTCCGTACGAGTTCTATTCCGTAAACATAAGCAGTGTGACGTATTAGCCGACGTGAGTGACTCGAGGTGTATTTTTAACAGGTTAAGTTAATTTCATAATAAAATAGTGAACTCGTAATTAAAAATGGAGACTGAATGTCGTCCTAATAAGGTAAGTTCGGGCCATGACGTCGTTTCAGGTAGGAAGAAAACAGCCGGACTGAGGTTAGCTAATGGTAGCTTGGCTGCTAACCACAGATTAGCATACGTTGACTAAAACATTTTAAACATACAGATGTGCTTTAAATGGGGGGAAACAAATTATTAACAGGTAATATACATATCTAATTACGTTCATCAGGAATAAGGGTTACATAAATCCACCATAAAGTTTGCAACTTTGTAGGCACGAAGTGTTGATGTTAAATAATACAGCTTTACGTCACTAGTACTGACAAAGGCTGCATTTTACGTTTCAATCACTGAATTTGTGATTTAACTAACTGACAAATTTATCCTCTAAAATGTATTTTATTCAGTGGAAACCTGCATTGATCTTACAAAGGACCAGGAATCTGTCATCTATAATATGGGTATCATTTAAAGTTTAATTCAATTCTTTTTCAATGTTAGTTATTTGTTATAATCTGGACCTTTTTAAAAAGGTTGTTAAAAGGACGGTTTCTGTCAGAATACAAATTTTATATGAGAAAGATAATTTGGAATAAGGTTGTAAGGTAAGACAACAGACACGGTTCATATAATTAAAGATACTGTAGATTTTAGCATTCAGACCTTTTATAATAAGAGGTAATTTTTCTGCTTCAAATATATTTTCCTTTATCTTTTTAGCATTTCAGTTTTTCACACTGACCTGTATTCATTAACCAGTTAAAAATCAGTCACTTCTATTGAAAGTCTATCATTTTATCCAACATATTTATATTAACGTTGGAGCATCACCATCAAATATTCACTTAAGTTTATTACAGCTTCTGATAGTACTTACTGTCACATTTTCATTCATCTGAGTACAGAAGTTATTTCAGGTGCTTTGAGGCTTTTTTGTGTCCTTGATAAACCAAATATTTCCTTCTAATGTATTTTAACACGTGTTTTAACAGCTCACTTGTCTCGTGCTGGGCTTCAGTTCTGTTTTAGTTTATTCAGGTCCCTTGAATTAAAGGATTGTTGATCAAATTTATTTTAAATAGCTTCACTTGTTACTCAGACGGCTTATAAATGATAAAAATCTGTAGATGTTCATGTGATATTTAAACATCTGTTTATGATGACTGTGCAGTCATTATTTCATACAATCTGCTTGTGATCTTCAACTAACCACATCAGGACCTGTTTTAGCAACATCTACTTTTTTTTCTCAAAACTATTTAAGGAGTGGTTGTTCTACATTATTTATGTTTACTGCTCAGTAGTGAGGAAATAAAATGACTCACTCTCAGTCCTTTAAATGATTATTTATTTTAACTGCTTTGTTTTCTACAGAGATCCCTTGGAGAGGAAGACAAATCTGACTCAAATGGATCGGAGGATGATGATTATGTTCCTTATGTTCCAGTTAAAATCAGAAAACAACAAATGGTGAGTTATCTTTAGTTTTCCTCTGAACACATGGGAGACACGATCCAATCCTTGTCTGGTTTAATATAATGAATTAAAGAAGTAGGTCAGGCCTGTCAGACAGATATGACCAATTTAAATTTAGTTTTTTATTGAATGTCATATATAACAAACATGATGTTTGTGGAAAAGAAGTTAGTCTTTTATCATTCCAAGTCGCTTAACTCTAGACAGAAAATTGTTCACTTTTATCTAGGCCTCCTAAAGTTAACATCAGCTCTGATTCACAGCTGCAGAAGATGTTACGTCTGCGAGGAAAGGCAGTGGACGAGGAGCAGAAGGACAGCGGGGAGGAACAGAGGGATGAGGACGAGGGTTTGGGTCCACGCTCCAACGTAAGTCTGCTTGACCAGCATCAGCATCTCAAAGAAAAAGCAGAAGGTTAGTAGGTCAAACCAGATCCCCTCTACATTACGGTAGTTGACTTTTTAATTCTTTTATTTGGTGCATTATTTCTGTAAAACCTCAGTTTCTGCATGTTTTTGTCTGCAGCTCGTAAGGAGTCAGCCAAAGAGAAGCAGCTGAAAGAGGAAGAGAAGATTCTTGAAAGTGTCGCTGAGGGAAGAGGTACTGTTAAAGTTCTGTGTCATATCTTACTGATTTTTTGTCTACATTTATAGATGGTTCTCAAATGACGTAGCGACCTGCAGATCATGTGATCAAATCGCCATTTTAAGGGCGGCTGTGGCAGAGTGGTCAGGGGAGTCGTCCTGGAACCGGAAGGTCACCGGTTCGATCCCCCGTTCCAGCTGTCTCAGTCGTTGTGTCCTTGGGCAAGACACTTCACCCGCCTTGCCTACTGATGGTGGTCAGAGGGTCCAGTGGCGCCGGTGAATGGCAGCCCCGCTTCTGTCAGTGCGCCCCAGGGCAGCTGTGGCTACAGGGTAGTTTGCCATCATTAGTGTGTGAATGTGTGTGTGAATGTAGTGTAAAGCGCTTTGCGGGTCCGGAGGGACTTATAAAGCGCTATATAAGTTCAGGCCATTTACCATTTTCGTGGGCACGAATGCGGAAAAGTGGATAGTCTACAGCACAGAAATGTATACATCATTTGTGGTCTACAGTCTAGATTGTTTATGCAATCATATGTTTTTATTATAATTTGGTTTAGCAGTCATGGAACGCATTTGCGTTGGAGTTTGTCACAAAACTGTGTCGCTCGTGCAGCAGTGAAATGCTCTTAAAA
Source organism: Cynodonichthys magdalenae (assembly GCA_031762555.1). Taxonomy (NCBI): domain Eukaryota; kingdom Metazoa; phylum Chordata; class Actinopteri; order Cyprinodontiformes; family Rivulidae; genus Cynodonichthys; species Cynodonichthys magdalenae. Next base: position 18,058,506 of record JARVJO010000269.1, read on the forward strand.
AAAAAACACACAGACAGCGTTAAAATCACCAAGGAGATATAGCAGAACTGTCGGCAAAGCGACGTGATTTTGTGCTGACGACAATTAACCATAAAGATTTCATCCTCCTCTGGATTCCAGAGTGTGTTCAGATCACTTCTACCATGGTTAGTGACTGTGTAGTATGTTATTTAAATTAAAAAAAGAAGAAGGTTGCGCACTATGAACAGTAAAGTGTTTTGAACATTATGCAATCTACCCTGGCCTTGTAAACGCACACTGACAGTATCAGATTATAATCACAAAATGTTCAGTATTGTGCAGTATGTACCCATTTGGAGTATGTAAGATATAGTTACTAATAATATCAGAAAAAGTCACACAGAGTCATGTCAACACAGCCTCTCTGTCGACTCTACAGACTTCAGCAGCTCGTTACTTTCAATAAAGCTAAATACATTGTTTTAGATTTATTTTTCAGTGGATCCATGGATGTCCTGAAAGACACGTTTTAAATACAATGTATTTTGATCCTGGTAATGCTCGTCTGCGTCGTTCAGTGGCCTTTTTGCAGTTTTTTTCTCCCCTGCTTTTGTGGTTCTCCCATACTGGTTTTATCGCTACAAGCTAAATGCTAGCCCACGTAAAAAAGTTCCAGATGAGGACATCATTGAGAACCATCTATTGTCTGAGAATAATTTGATCTTTTTTTTTCTCATTTTCAGCTCTGATGTCTGTAAAGGAAATGGCCAAAGGTATCATATACGATGATCCAATTAAAACAAGGTAAGATCTGAATTTGTAAAATTTGTTATTATATTGTAAACAAAAGTTAGTTGTTTAACTCCATCACCTTTCATAGCTGGAAAGCACCACGCTACATCCTGAACATGCCGGACACCAGACATGAACGCGTCAGGAAGAAATTCCACATTCTGGTTGACGGAGAAGGCATCCCTGCTCCCATCAAAAGCTTCAGGGAGATGAAGTTCCCACCAGGTCTGTCTCACTCATTAAAACACTTTTCCTGTCTGATTCAGTGGTTCACAAGTGACAACTTCTCTCTTGCGACTGCAGCCATTCTAAAAGGTTTAAAAAAGAAAGGGATTGTGCATCCGACACCGATTCAGATCCAAGGAATCCCCACAGTGTAAGTTCAGCACACAAAACTAAGAGTCACGGTGTTCACGGTTAAGGTTAAACACACACGAACCCTGTTTGTGTTCAGGCTGTCAGGCCGAGACATGATCGGCATCGCCTTCACTGGATCAGGAAAGACTTTGGTCTTCACTCTGCCGATCATCATGTTCGCCCTGGAGCAGGAGAAGAGGCTGCCTTTCTTCAAGAGAGAAGGACCGTACGGACTCATCATCTGTCCTTCAGTAAGAATTAGGGATGCACAATATATCGGCATTAATATCGGTATCGGCCAATATGCAAAACTGGGCCGATATTAACGTCTGATATTGATTTCCCACTTTTTAGCTTTGCGTTTCTGTTTTGGGAGGGGAAATGGTTGGTTGAGCCGCATCTGTTTGATCATGATAGTGATATTGATGCTGCGCAGTCAGGAATAACTGAAGTAGGAGCCATGTCAGAGGTCTGGTCGTTTATTTATGATATCAACAAAAGACCCAAGTGTGTTTGTGCGTATGTGTATAAAATAATTTGTGTGTTTGTGTAATATCAGTAAATATCGGTTATCGGCCATAACAGCAATAATTATATTCGATATTGATATCGGCTGAAATTTTCATATTGATGCATTCCTAGTAAGAATTCACTTTTCTTCTACATAATGCAGCCGTCACAGTAAAGACAGGTTACTCAGCATGGAACTAGATTAGTGTGATAATTATTGAAATTATTCATATTTGTCAAGTTAAGCTAAAATATGAGGCTACAGATGAAAATATATTAGGAGCCGAAAGAGACGACACTTCTTTAGGAGCCGTGCCACAAGAGCCAAACTTCTGATTACTAGTGATAATATTTCCTGACAAATTACCTCCTCTGTGCATTTCTTTAGCATTTACACAAAAACCTATTACTTTGTGAAGCCTTGGTATTAAAGCTGCTCATCATTATTCAGCCAGTGAATTATTACACATTTAGCTTTTTGAGATTTTTAGTTGGTGCCATTAAATCCTAGCTAAAGAATAAGGGTGCAGTTGTTCATAAAATGATGGCTTTTATGATTCAGCAAACAGATCACGTTCAGCTCCAGTAGACGTCAGGTTTGATTCTGTTTTGATTCATTAGGATTTTAATGTCTTTCTGAAACATCCTATTTTATGATGCTCTTCTTGATTAAATGCGGTTTTCATGTGTAAGTAGTGTAAATAAAGATCAAATAAAATAAAAAATCAGAAAGACTTTCATGCTATTTCCAGTCAGATTCAACTTTCACTACATATAAATAAATGCTAAATATTCTCTATTTTATGTGTCAGATTTATTAGATATGTATTTTAAAACCATAACACTACCTTCTGCAGCACCTCTGTTTTGTTTTTTTTTGTTTAGTTTTTTTCCCAAGTTTAAAAAGCTTAAAATAATCTAAACCTTGTGTAAAATCTAAAATCAGTAACAACTTAAAAACTGTGAAATAAACATCTCCGTCTGTTTTTTTAAAATATCTAATTGTTTTCATACTGTTTATTTATCATATTAAAATTTTTTTCAGAGATTTTTGGTCAACCGTAGCACAGAAACGGCTGCACCTAGCAGCATGAAATTTGTTAGGAACACTGTAGATGTGGTGGCCCACCTACACTGCACTAGCCAATGATTTTACAATTGACCCCATATTTCAAGGGGGGGTGCAACTGAAAAAGTTGGTGTCTGGACATACAAAAATGCTTATAGCTCAAAATCTATTCAACATAGGAACTTCAGCTTTTATTTTTGTTGTTGTTGTTGTTGTTGTTTAGCTCTGATGAAGGCCTATCAATTCATGACATCATTATGTCTCTGTGCATCATTTCTATATTTGTAAATGCTACGCTATGCTATGGGGTATCTAGGTTATTGAGCTGTTTGGAGATCCTGAAGAAAATTAAAGTGAAATTCAGAGTGAAATAATTCAGTTTTTCAACTACATCTCATCTTTAAATTGTGCTGCATTCACGTTATTCTCCCCACCTTTAGCTATTCTACTTTTCTGTTATTTTATTTATTTTTATTTCTTCACCAAATCAGAAAACATGGCTAGTGTTGCTCAAACAAAGCACTAATTTGATCTATCAAGACCTGAAAGTCTGAGTTCTTACTGGTAATCTTTATTTGTTTTTTTCCAGACAGAAAAGAACATTTTTAGTCCTTTTTTTTAGACTCTTGATTTGTCATCTCGATTAGAAAAGCTGCTATACCAATAAAATACTAACAAAAAACACACATGTGCATCAGTCAGTTATGACTAATGTTAGTTTTTGAGTTGGTTCTTTTGCAGGATCATAAACTTTGAAAATTCAGAGTGGAAAGAAACCAAACCAACCAGATTCACTAGTTCACTGATACCTTTTCTTCCTTGCAGATTTTCTCCATTTTAAAACTTGAACATTTCACTATGATAAATTGTTGCTGATATTTTAAAGCTATTAATGAAAATACAATCTTACAATTTGTTTTTAATCGTAGCGAGAGTTGGCGAGGCAGACCCACGGCATCATCGAGTATTACTGCAAGCTGCTGGAGGAGGAAGGAGCTCCTCAGCTGCGCACCGCCCTCTGCATCGGAGGGATGTCTGTGAAGGAGCAGATGGAGGTGGTGAAACAGTGAGTACTCCTTATTGGCTTGAAACGGTAAACTGAAGCAGCATCACAGGCTCTGCTGAGGAGAAGTTGTTGGTTTTTTTTTTGTTAATGTCTTCCTTGTTATAGTGGTGTCCACATGATGGTGGCCACCCCTGGAAGACTGATGGACTTGCTGCAGAAGAAGATGGTCAGTCTGGACATTTGTCGCTACTTGGCTCTTGATGAAGCAGACAGGATGATCGACATGGGTTTTGAAGAAGACATCAGGACCATCTTCTCCTACTTCAAGGTGAGCTACAGGGACAGGACTTTAACTTTCAGTATCTGTTGGGTAGGTTTTTTTTAATCTCTGATCTCAGACTGTGAGTTCCTCACCATGGTTTATAGGGTTTCTTGTAAAGAAAAACATAGTTATCCATATTTATCTTGTTTGACAAATTAAAGGGGTAGACAGATTATGTTACGTCCTGTGGAAAGCTAATGAGCAAATAGTATCCAACCTGTTGTAGACCTCATTTTAAAGAAATCCAGGTAACGTATTTTTGATTAGATCAATGATCTAACTTCAAATCTAAGACTATGTTCAGGTTATACAATACAACTTTATTTATAAAGCACTTAACAAAAAACACCATTAGCTAAAGTGTTGTTGCAGGTCTTAATGCTCAATTCAAGTTTTTATTCAAACCCAGATTTTGTTAAAAAAAATTCTAATTTTTTTCCATCTAGACTTCTGTAGCTGAAGATGAGTTTCAAGCTTGGAACTGTATGTTGTTGATCCTCAATTTCACCGACATAAAAGTCGCATGAAATGTGACATGACAGTTCAGACTGAAGACGTTTTAAAAAACATCAGATCTGGATCTGATTTAGTACCCAGGGTTTCCGCGGGGTAGTAAAAGGTAATAAATTAAAAGACCTCAAATTAAGGCCATTAAAAGGTAGTAAAAAGTAACAAACAGAATTTGACTTGGTAGTAAATTTTTGATCACCCCGCCAGGCTTAAAGTTCTCCGTCGCGACAGATGTCCGTCATTTGTAAAAAATAAATAAAAACTGGTAGTTTTCTGTTGCGTTCTCACCAAAGCCACTCAGTCTGTCCCTAAACGGGATGCTGCTTTCAACAAATCAAACGAACCCCAAAGCACATCCAGGTAGAGCCGAGCAGGGCGGGTCTGAAAGTCTGCAGGAGCAGCGGCTGGAGGAGCGGTCAGTCAGTGAGTAAACCTCCCCTCTCCTCCTGCACTTTGCTCTGGAGCTTCCCGAGACTTTGCTCTAAAACCCAACTTCATATTAAATATTTATATGTTCCGAGCGTCATTATCCAAACAATATGTCCAACTTTGTGTTTGTGACGAAGCTCCTCGTGCAAAGGCTGCGCTCGATGCGCAACATTCAAACAGTTTGTCAAGCTTTTTGCTCTCCTGTCCTACTACATCTGACAAGTTATAAAGTGAACTGTCACGTCCTTTTGGAGAATACTATAACAACGTAAACGCCAAGTATAAACACCTCCATCGCTGGCGAGGGTGTGTGGGAGTAGCGCGAACCGAACCGAGACCGATTCACTGACATCGCCAGGAGATCATCACCATGTAGTTTCTGTCACATTCAAACTGTCATGAAACAATCCAATATGGGCAGAAAAATAGGGTTTTAGTCACTTTTTTAATCTGCAGTGTTGAACGTAGCTTAAATTGAGCCGAGACCAAAATGGGTCGTTGATGTTTTATAACAGCTCCAACATGGAATGAAAAAAAAATGTGTGAGCACTGTTTTATAAAGCTTTACATGGGTGTTCCTGCAGAAATATTATATCCTGCTTAAAGAAGGGATTTAAATTTGAAGTTAAATCCCTCTTTAAATTTATCAAGGATTATTACATTTTTTTCACCTTCCAGGCACCGCTCCCAACATTAAACCAACTTTCAGCAATTTATTCTTCTAACAAGACATGCCTTTTTTGTTGTTACTCATTCAGGGTGAATAATTACAGCACTAAATACAAAATTGTTAAAACTGAGAAAAAACAATCTGAAAGATCAAATAATCTCAGCTGCTGCTTTAGAACTCCAGAAGTTTTCTCAGCATTCTGTTGCTGAGAGGTGTCCTGCTGCTAACTCTGCTAGCTGAGGTTTATTTTCACTGAAGCTGAGCTCACTTTATAATCCTTTCAAAATAAATCACAATGACAAAATCACGTACTTTGATTCTTCAAATTGTATTTTTTTTTTTATCAAGACAGGCGATTATGACCTTTTTTTTATCCATGAAATCTGCTTCTCTGCATTTCTACTTTTTGCTCCCACTCATGTTTTCAAAGTAAAATTCATTATCTAAGCAGTCCTCTCAGCTTGCCAGGTGGTTTTATGTTCCAGCTGCTGCACTCAATCTGTTAATGCTGGAAATTATTCTTGTACTGCTAAAAAAAAAAAATCACCTGTGCTAATTTTTCTTCCCTCCTTTAGGGACAAAGACAAACGCTGCTATTTAGCGCCACGATGCCTAAAAAGATTCAGAACTTTGCAAAGAGCGCTCTGGTCAAACCGGTCACTATCAACGTGGGCCGAGCCGGAGCTGCCAGCTTGGACGTCATCCAAGTAAGTTTATCTTTTCATAGAATATTTCATTTGAAATAAAAGCATTTTACCAAAAGAAATGACATTTGTAATGTGTTTACAGGAAGTGGAATACGTCAAAGAGGAGGCCAAGATGGTGTACCTCCTCGAGTGTCTCCAGAAAACCCCGCCTCCTGTACGTACCGCCACCTGTTATTACACAAACACACCTAACAAACATGAGGGGAAACAAGTCTGAATGCTGTTTTCATTCTGGCAGGTGTTGATATTTGCTGAAAAGAAGGCCGACGTTGACGCGATTCATGAGTATCTGCTGCTAAAGGGAGTGGAGGCCGTGGCCATACACGGAGGAAAAGGTGAGCAGAACAATAAAAAAGCAGTCACAGAAACAATATATTAGGAAGAAAATGTGTTTAAATTTTTTTTATGTATTTTTTATTTCAAACTGGACACGTTTGTCTTCAGCCCTCTTGTAGTTCTTCATTACGACCACCAGATGTCACTAATATCACAGGTTTTATGAGTGGTTTTCTTGAACAAATGCTGTTTTATTGACTTATATCTATTTTTTCCAGATCAGGAAGAAAGAACAAAAGCCATTGAAGCTTTCAAAGAAGGAAAAAAAGATGTTTTAGTTGCTACAGATGTTGCTTCTAAAGGTCTGGATTTCCCAGCTATTCAGCACGTAGTGAACTACGATATGCCTGAAGAAATAGAAAACTACGGTAAGAGGGTTCAGATATAATTGGCTTTGTCTTATAAACATGTAAACATTGTGCATCAATGAGTTTGTCTTTGTTTTCTCACACTGGTTTGTTGAAACTGTCTCAATTGAAGTCCATAGAATTGGAAGAACTGGACGATCAGGGAAGACGGGGATCGCCACAACGTTCATCAATAAAGGCTGCGGTAAGGAAACGGTTTGAAGGATAGAGATGGTATTAAAAAAAGCTACTCTCAGTTTCTAGTGTAATAAAACAGCTGTGAAGGCCGTTGGTGTTTATTTCACATCCTTTTTTTTTTTCCTTTCCTTTCTTTGTGTATCCACAAGATTCCCCAAAAGAGTATGTAGGCTGCCATGACAGCATCACATCTTAACATGATGAGCATCGAGAACGATCTTCATTGTTTCTGTGAAACTGGAAATGAAAAGAACCTGTTTTTAATTGCCATTTCAGATAATGAAGTTTTTATTCTTGTTGTCTCTAAGCAGATAAATAACTCATTAATCCTGAAGCAGACTGGATGTGTGAAGGTTTCTCGTGCAGCAGTTTTGTGTCAGGATTATGGGCGTAAATGTAGATTATTTATTTGTTGTATCAATTCTTCTTGGCAATAAATCTTATGATTGGCACCTGACTGGCAGCACCTGGAGCCACCAGAAGCTCAAAACGTGTCAAAAGCAACAGCAGAATAAGCTGTTTGACGGAGAAGATTTGGCAAATTTTTCATGTGTGCAACTCAGCTCATCCCACACATGCATGTTCCTTACAAATGTGGCACCATTTAAAAAAATAAACAGGTTTCCAACAGTATAAGATTTATTGCCAAGAAGCATTGTTGCAACAAAGAAATAATCTACCAAACACAAATTTCCTTTTTGTGTTAAATTTAGTTTCCCACCTTCTTAGTTTTTTAAGAGGTTTTTTTTTTTTTTGGGGGGGGGGTGTCACAAAATAAATGTTAACAGGTCTTTCTTAGTTTAAGGATGTTTTCATGTTAGATTTGTCAATTCTAAATAAAAAGTTAAGAGTTTCAAGCTGTAAAACTGCTGTAGGTTTTAGTTCTGTGAGCTTTTTAAAGAGATATTTAAAGCAGTATCTCACTGAGCTGTTTCTGTCAGAGAGATATTTTCTCTCTGAGTCGTCACAGACTTGTTCTATAATTATAGCATGTTAGGGCTGCATTTTGACACCTGCACTGAACTCTTCTTGTGACAGAAAACGTCTCAGGCTTCAGATGTGAACGCCCAGCTCTAAAAACCACTGATGATGAATGTTAAGGATAAAAAAACAAATTGAGGCGATCAGTTTAATCGTGTCTACAGCCAATGATGTGGTTTTGCAAGCCGAGCACAAATAAGCTGAGGTTTTGAGAAACTGGACGCACATCTACGTCACTCGATGCAACAAAAACTTGTTTTTCTCTCAATCTTGTGTCGTAGGCCCGTCGGAAATGACTTTACCTTTTAGATTACTGTAAAGAATTACATTTTTAAATTCCAGATGAAACAGAATGTTCTAAATACATCTAATTATCTCCTGACAGACGAGTCCGTTCTGATGGATCTGAAGGCTCTGCTGGTTGAAGCCAAACAGAAGGTTCCTCCTGTCCTCCAGGTGCTACAGACCGGAGACGAGACCATGCTGGACATCGGAGGTGAGGATTCTTCACTTTGCTGCTTGTTTTTTCTTCTTCGCTGACCTGTTCTAACACGCCCCGATTGGTGCCTTTTCTCAGGGGAGAGGGGCTGCACGTTCTGCGGAGGTCTCGGCCATCGGATCACAGATTGCCCCAAGCTGGAGGCCATGCAGACCAAACAAGTCACCAACATCGGGCGAAAAGACTACCTGGCTCATAGCTCCATGGACTTTTAAGAGCATGTTTAACAGGGTCAAACCTGCCCTGTTTACAGAAGTGAGAAATATTAGTGAGGAAACTGTAGTGAATTTTAATGTCAGCCAATTGAGGAAGTGTTTTATCATCGCCCAACACTTTACGAAGGTCACTCAGATAAAGATCAATCAATTTGACCTTTTATTCCTCAAAAAGTTCAAGGTCTAAATACATGTTTGTAAAAACTGAAAAGATCTAATTGTAAATAAAGCTTTTTTGTATTCGTTCTTAATCTTTTGTCTCATTTGGGGAGTGGAACATGAAAAGGTGCGACTTGTTTTTCTCGGTAAGGAAGTTGCAAAACTCTACAAAAGGGAAGTCTGACTCAAGAAAAATAGCAACACGCAATTCACGTGTCCTTTCTTTTGAAATGGCTGAGTTACCAATGGTGACTTTTATTTCCCCCCACAGACTACAATATGCTAAATAGCTGCAGACCACGTCATGGAAACAACTATTCTGGTGGTACAGAGGATCTGAACTTGACCTCACTTGTATGAATTTGACCACAGAGCAGCAGCTTGTGAACAGTTCAGATAAAAGCTACAAACTATGGAGGTCATCTGTAAGGAGGGGATGCTCTACCTGCAGGGTTTTAAGTTTGGAAAAGTAAGTTTTAATCTTTTTTTTGTCGTTAGTTTAAGCACCTGCTGCTTTCATACTTCAATTAAAATGTAAGTAGTTTTTATTTTTTTTGTTTTGTTTCTAAAATGTTGAACCTAATGTGATAAATATCACAACTAGAACTATTTTATGCTAAGATGATAAAAACATGCGTTCATGCCAGAACATCGAGCCATAATTGTGACTTCATTCTAATATTTACGTTATTTCAGCATTATTGTTCTGAAATGTCAACTTTGCACAAAAAGTAAGGAAATTTGTGTTGGGCCAGCGTTAATTTTCCTTTTACATGGTGCCACATTTGTAAGGAACATGCATCTGTGGGATGAGCAGTAGAGCTGAGTATGTGGGTTGTGCACGTGAAAAACAGCTTACTTTGTTGTTGTTATTGACACTTGTTTTGAGCTTCTGGTTCCCCCAGGTGCCCGCTATAAGATTTATATTTTAGAAGTGTTGTTACAACAAAGAAATAATCTACCAAACACAAATTTTCTTTACTTTTTGTGCTAAGTTTAAAATTTTGCTCAAATTTAGTTACATTAAATACATTTTAATCTATGAAGACTTCTATTAGCTGTTCTCAAAGGTGGAAGGCATTTGTTTGTAGCGTTAGCAAAATATCTCATTAAGATTAAATAGATTTTAATGAAACCCCTAGAACATAATAACTGGATGTTTATCTGCTGATTAACTTAAATAAAAGCTATTAAGATGACCCCCCCACTGTCCGTCTCAGGGACAGAGACAGACAACATTCATTTAGTGAGATTTAGAGTTCTATAAAAACCTATCGTGCATATTTTTAGTCTGTGAGAGGAAACTGGATAAAACCCACGAGGAGGCGAGCGAAACATACCAACTTCCCCCAGAAGATTCCCAGTCCAGGATGTGATCCTGTAACCTTCTTGACTCGAGGCAACAGCTCTACACTTTCCAAAACGGATTTAATTAATTGTTTTGTTTGTTTTTACAAACTGTAATAAAAGCCTTTTTTTTTGTTCAATCAATGCGTACTGCCCACTGCTTTGGGTTTTAAAATTGAAGTCTTTGCACATCCTAATTGCTCACAAAGTGTTGTTGGCGACTCTCAGCAACCGCCACCTCGAATTCACTCTCAGTAGCTGTAAAAACAACAGCTTTAGAGCCACTGCTGTGTTTGCTAAGGCTGATTAGCTGTGTGAAGTTGACTCAAAAGGTGCATCAGTTGTATTTGTCCATCCAGTGATACATTTCTGTAAGTTTCATTCAAATTATTTCAGTGGTTCATGAGATATTTTGCTAACGGACACAGTCAGTTAAACACTGACAGCTCAACATATTCAACATATTATTGCATTACTTTAAAAAACAGCCATATATTTGGAAAGTTTAGTTGGAAACAAACCAAAATTACTTTTTTTCATATTGCAGTTTCTTTAGTTAGTATTGATATATTTAGTTTAAAGTAACAGGAACAGAGAGTGCATCTAAGAACAGTGAACGGCATTCAGAGGTCATCACTCCTGTTAGAGCCGCAGCTGTTTGACGACCAGAGAAAACAATGTTTTTCTGTTCTGATAAAGCAGATCTTTCTCAAACTGAGCTGAAATCCACTAACTAACCCGCTTCAAAAAGAAAAGGGACAGTTTGAACTTTAGTGTCAGGAAATATTTATTCACCTCCAGAGTTTAAAAAGACCATTACTAAAAATGTATTATATATACAATTAAATTTTAAAAAAGTAAATAAAAAGAGTGTCTGCAACAACTTTCTTGTAATCATTATTTTTATTTGGTGTTGTTTTTGACCACATCTAGCTCAGAATGATTTCCGCAGAGTGTTGTTTATTTGTGCCCTAAATTTGTGGTTTTCCATATATAGGCCTGAATTTGCCAACTGGTAAAATAGAAAATCTCTTTTGAGAGAAGGTTCATTTTAAAATATACATATATTTTTTTACTTTAAGGCCCCGCAAATGCCTTTTTTTTTAGCGTTACTAAATAGTTAAGTTCTAAAGATAACCCAGGAAATGAAAGTTATTTGACACCCAAAGCAGAAGTAATTGAAAAAGAACAATTTTCTTGAGCAGCAGTAGAGTTCAGTTTTTGCCAGTTTAACAAAATCTTAACTGTATTGTAATAATTTTGTCAGTATATGAATATTAAAGTCTGTTATTTCTAAAGGAAATTTAAAAATTCAGTGGTTCATGAAATATTTTGCTAACAGTCAGGGTTTACTGTATGGTTCAGATCAAACTTTTAAGCAAAAACAAGTAAAACTTGGAGTTTGTCTCAGGGATGACTCTCAGCTACCACCACACCAACTTTTAGCTCAGCTTCTGTAAAATCAACAGGGTTGTTGATGTTTTTGTGTTTTCTCAGTTGGTAGAGCTGTTTCCTCTCATCAAGGAGGTTGCTAGATCAAATTCCAGCCAGAGACCTTTCTGGGTAGAGTTTGCATGTTCTCTCTGTGCCTGTGTGGGTTTTCTCTTCCGATCTCTTCCCACAGACCTAAAACATGGATGTTACATGCTGATTGGTAACTAGAGTGATGGGCTGAATGGTTGTTTGTCTCGTTTGTCTCTATGCGGCCCTGTGATGGATTTGCGACCTGTCCAGTGTGAACCACGCCCCTCACACTGTGACTGCTGGGAATGGGCACCTGTGACCCCTGAAAGGAAGAAGTGGGTAAAAGATACTGGCTGTGTCTCAATTCAGGGGTGAGTTTATAGGCTGGTTACATCATGCGCCGCACCATAGGCCTTACCCTTCCCGGACTGTGAAGAATGTGACCTCTGTGGGTCGTGGTCTATGTTGGTAACCCCCGAACTGAGACACGACCGTTGAATAAATTGATGGAGTTATGGCGACCCTCTTGAATCGGGTTGATTTTAAAAGTTAATTGTCAAGGTACACTCATTGAATAATATTTGAAAGTTTCATTAAAGTTTGTTCAGTGGCTCATGAGACACTTTTCTAACAGACAGAAAAAAAATATGCAGGTACAAAAATATCATTATCATTTGTTTTTATCTAAAAAAATACGAAATCATTCACATGAATCAACAAATTACATGACATTCCAACAAATGACCATGATTTTGTTCCGTAAACCTCTGAATTGCACAAAAGTCCACTTGTGTAAACTAAAAAAAACACAATACTTTACTTAGTCCATGAGACGTGAGATGTTGTGTCTCTGATGTGTTTTCGTGTTGAAAATTGTGAGTTTTTTTTGTTTTCATCCCTCGGCCAGACTCCATCTTATGCATCGCCCCCAGACAGAACAGTGTGCATCAGGTACAGTGTGATTGATCAGATCTTTGTGGGCGTGTTCAAGTGGAGAAGCAGAGGTGAACGGAGCAGCTTGCCATGACTGTTTTGAAAAAATAAATGCATCTTTACAGCTGTTATAGCAAGACAGTCAAAGAACTGGAAGATAGCAAAATTTATTTGTGCACAGAAGAGACAGAGTGGAGACACAGGCGGTTCTCAGCAGGGCAGCGTAAGGACACATATCTGCACCGTCTGTCAGAAATGGTGACGGTATATTAGTGACAAATTTACAAAATGTCACCTCGCCTAGATCTTCCTCCTCCAACTCTTCCATTATCTACTGAAAATAAACATCCTCTTTCCAAATGTTGCTGTCTCAGTTTGCATGTGTGCTGCAGAAGGAGGGTTTTTATCAGGACCTCTTCTCTCCTGGATTTGTCTTTGATTAGAATGGTCCACAAGAAAAAAAAATGTCTAAAACTGTCAGTGAGATCCAACATCTGACATATTGTCGAAGTATAGTGAGCCATTGAGATGCTTTAGGATCTGATAAATGATAAATAGTTTGCTTTGACTTTCTTATTTCTTACTAGTTTTTGTTTCATTTTTTTGTAATCCTCATGTACTTGAGATTCTGTAAAATAATTTTCCAATTTGAGCCTTTAAGAGAGAAGCTATCCTGTTATAAACAGGAAAGAAAGAGGCTGATTTCTATTCCAAAATTATCAATGGTTTAATTAAAAAGAATATATCTGAAAAAGATAACACAGGCAGATCCTCTGGATGTGGCTCAAAGTTTGAGAGCTTTCTGCTCCTCTGGGACTAAAACTGAGTGAAAAGTAAAAGAATGATTTGTGGTAATTTGAACGTTGGAGCAAACAGTGGGGAATCAAACAAAGTGGCGTCTCTCAGAAGTGATTACAAGAATCGATTACAGAGCCGGAGGCAATTAAATGCTCATTAAAGCAGCCGAGCGTTGTGGCCTCATCACAGATTATTTGGTGGGAGCCAAATCCTGTTGTGTTTTTCCTTCCTGTGTAAGGATTACTTGGCCAATTGTTCAAAATGTCAGGTTTTTGTTGGTTGAAAGCTTCAGTCATGAAATGGTCAGCTTTAGTCCCTCTTGTCATTCAGTCAAAATCAGCTCTGTATATTTTTTTTGTTTGTTTCTTTAAGGAAACTCAAACCATCAAGTAGAGAAAATTAAATTTAAGTTTCAATCTGCTAATTAACATTTTTTTTCAACGTTTTTTGTCCTGACCTGTAAACTCCAGATTGAATATGCTATGTTTTTGAGATTAATATTAGTAATCATGTACGTTATTTACAAGGTTGGAGCTTTAAATGTGCACTTCCTAAAATTACTCTCAGATTTAAAACTAAAGTTTTTGGATAATGGTGAGTATAGGCGTCAAAATGAGAAGTAAATTTATCTCTTCTCCCCTTTTCATTGTTATTTTCAATAACAATGAGTTGTCTAATCAGTTGAGGTACCTTTGTCAAATTATGTAAATATGAGTACGAGTGGTATTCATAGGAAAAATGTTAACTGTTTGAAAACAGTAATAAGTGCTAAAACTCAGTTGTTCTATTTGCTGTAACTGTGTAGTGTCAAATTAAAACGAAAGAAAAGGAGAATATATTGCATTTAGACACACTTAAAGGGATATCCTGTGAAATCAGTAGTTAGTGTCCAGAGGTGTCAAGTAACAAAGTACAAATACGTTGTTACTTTATTTAGGTATAAATTTTGGGTGTTTATACTTTACTGGAGTAACTATTTTTCAGTCAACATTTTACTTGTTATATTTTCAGCCAATTTTCTTTCCACTCCTTACATTTTAAAAATGCAAGTATTTGTTTTCATTTTGGCTTGTCATTGTACATAAAAAATGAATCTATCCAGATGTATCTCACCTCTTGGATACAGTGAATTTAAACAAGTTTAGATGAGAAGAATGAATATTTACTTTCCTGACACCTTATTGATTTGTACATGATCCATCACACCTGTGCAACACAAATCACGACACACTCCAGCTGGACATATCAAACATATTTAGTCTAGAAGAATCCTGTGGCAGATATTAATACTGTATGTAGCTGAAACAGGAATTTTTCAACATTATGCAAACCTTTATTTTAACAGGTAAGTCAGCTGAGAACCAATTCTCATTTACAGTGATGACCGACTTGGCACACATTTTAATATATTATCATCATGGCTTTCAGAAAAATGTTTTCTTGGTGAGGTGGGGTTGGGCGTTAAAGACCCATGTGGTGCAGCCTTAAATTTTCCCTTTAATGATTTTTTTATTTTCTACTTTTAGAGTTTAAGTAGCTTACGTTTGTATAATCCTATTTCCACAGAAGTATTTTTAAACCCTAGTATTTGAGTAATGAATGTGAATACTTTTGACACCTCTGTTGGTGTCTTATCATCAGTACAACAATTACAAGAAAACACAGCATGAAGAAAAGGACAGAAGTCCTCCTCCAGGCTTAGCTAATGGCTAGGCTAGTAGTTTAATGGTATGGGTAGTGGTTAGGCTAATGCTTAGACCAGTGTTTCCCAACCTTGGTCCTCAAGGCACACTGCCCTGCATGTTTTAGAAGTTTCCCTGCTTTAACACACCTGATTCAGATGATTGCTGTTCAACAAAAGCCTGTTAATCAGTTATCAATTGAAATCAGCTGTGTTGAAGCAAAGAAACATCTAAAACATGCAGGGCATAGTGCCCTGAGGACCAGGGTTGGGAAACACTGGCTTAGACTATTGTTTGGCTAATGACTAGCCAATTGGACTTCTAATCCAATTTTTAATATTTTTTCAAGCTAGTAAAACACATTCTGCCTGTGTAAAACTACATTATATTTTGTTCTCTCAATTGAACAAGTTTGCTAATGTATGCGTGCTGCATATTACTAGTCATTAGCCTACTCCATGTTCTACAACTGATGTCACGACTGATAACATACTACTTATAATGAAAAAACATCACCTTAACTATGACAAGTTTATCCTTTTAAACAAGTATCTCACTGGGCAGCGACTGTTATTGACAAAATGCAAACATAATTAAGTGTAGGGCGTTTACAAAAGTTCTCGTAACTTTCACGAGAGTTCTCTGTTACCTAGAATGAGTAGCAGGACTCTGCTGCAGTTTGGACATGTTCCAAAACAAGTACACAACAAAATTTCTCTCCTGCTCAAGTCATTACAAGCATCTTGAACCCATTTTAATATAGTCTCAGCCAGTCAGAAAGTGTGAGAAATGCATTTTGGGAGGGACAGGTGACGCATGAAATCAAATTGTGACTGACTGACAACACTTTGTGACAAAAATTTTGGAAAGTCGTTTGCAGTTAGACACATGCAAACCTGACATCACCAGTTTAGTTTGATTACACATAAACCTTTGCTTTTTACTATGCACTTTTATATCTCCTGCTAACTGCCAACAGTTGCCCAGTGCCAAGCTTTAATAGTTTTGTCTTCTCCTCAGAAAACCTGGAGGAAAGTATGGATGGTGCTCTTCAAGCCCAGCTCCACCGGCGTGGGCCGGCTGGAGTTCTGCGCCGGCTCTGACAGCGGTCCTCTCAGCGAGCACGTGAAGTCGGGACGTCAGAAAGCAGCAGAGAGGAAAGTGGTGCGTTTAAGCGACTGTCTCAGCGTGACTCCGGCTCCCAGAGAGGCCTGCCCCGCTGGCTGTATGGCTTTCTACCTCAACACCAAGCAGTGCAACTACACCTTTGCCTCCATGTCAAGCCAGGACTGGACCAGCGCTCTCTGTCTCCTTGCTTTCCAGGTATCTGCTCATCTGACCCCTCCTCTCCAAACTCCTTTCCCCTCATGTCAACACTTGAATTTGGGAAAGACAAGGAGAAACCTTCCCAGGCCGATAAGCTCATGAGGAAGTTGATACAACTTCTGCCACTTCTGTAATTCTTCTGCTTGCACAAGCTACGGTCTTGATTGCGTCTTACCACTTTGAAGTCATAAACGGTGATAAGAGGAAGGCGTTTGCTCCGTTTAATGTTTGCTGTGCCACCGTGTTTACAGAGAGATCCTGGAGGCTCTGACAAAGGGGAACTTACAGGAGGAACTGGCTTCACCATGGAGGACAATGACCTTTACTCTTCTTGGAAGCATGGTAATTTCTATCATTTGTTCAACTTGTCCCAGATAAATTGTACTAATGCCAGTCATTTTTAGATTAGATCGGCATCATCGCCATCATCATCATAAAGATCATTTTTACACAAGATGGATAGAAAGGTAATAACTAGCATATTTTTATTCCAAAATGTTATTTTTATTTTAGTTCATTTCCATCCTTTTTAAAACACTTGGTTGTTTTGAGGAGATAAATAAAAAATAACAAGTTCCAGTTTGTCATTTTTATGACGGAACAGTTGTGAGTGAAGACCATCCAAGGTGCTTTCACAGGATTAAAAAGTGAAAAGGATCAACCAGGTGCTGCTGATCAAATACATTGATAAACTGATCATTATCAGCGTGAGAACCTTCATAAAAGCAGTTATTTTGTCAGTTTGCTGATCTGGAGCATACAGGCGTGTCTGTGTGTGTGATAACACAGTGACAAGATGGAAAGACATCAGCAATGACCTTAGAGAATCTGCTGCTTCTGCCCATCAATCTGAGATGGGTTAAAGGTAATTGCCAAAGAACTTTGAGTCCATCATTCTACAGTTTCTAATCCTCCCATGTTGTAAACATCCCAACAAATTTACCCCAAAGTGAGACTGTGCAATTCTAGCAAAACTTGCAACAAAACATACCCCTAAGAGCTCCATCTCGGACTCTACAGACCTCTGCATGTAGAGCAGAGGTGTCAAATTCATTTTCACTGAAGGCCACATGAGTGCTATGGTGGCCCCCGTTTCATGTTTAACTTTGACTAAACACAAAACGTTACATTCCTTGTCCCATTGATATGGCTGAGCATTGCTAACAAACAATAACTGAACTCTTTGTGGTATTTTCTGCATAGAAAAAGCGTTTTAACATGTCCTCTTATAAACATTGAAAAGTACTATGTTTAAGACTGACTAAGTGTGAAATTAATAAAATACTATTAAAAGTAACAGAGTTTCACTCACTGTTGAATTGTGGTAAGTCTTGAGTTCTGGATGCTCCCACTTTCTGACAGGGAATTCCCTATGCATAATCCAAATGCATTATGGGAGATGTAGTTTATGGTCAATGCTGGCCTTAATGCAGCTTATTTTGAGACTATGGCTGTGTCCCAAACGAGAGACCGAGTCCTCCGAAGGCCAAATTCTTTGGCTGCTTACTTCACAGCTCCGCGACGGAGGCTGTCCAAATCTGAAGACTTCTCCGATGCGGCTGACAAATACATCCTTCCTTTGCCCTGAATTGTAGGACTGGTCCGATGGATCCTTCCCGGCCCACCATATCCCATAATGCATTGTGGGCCAACTGGAGAATTTGTTTTTGCTATTAATGGTGTATTAAGCAAGAAAAGGAATACGTTTTAAATAAAAATCTGGTGGTATAAAAATTACATTTTTCAATCGATTGTGTTGTTAATACTTTTGCCATTTGTATAGACATATTTTAAATACTATTTTTGTCAGAAAAACAAAACATCTGGTGTCGCGAAATAAGCATGCACCTACGGCAGGTCCATTAGTTCTTCAAATATTGCCTTTAAGTTAATTGTTTTGTTTTGTGACTTTTTTTTTTTTTTTTACAGTCACTTCAGTAGAAAAAAGAACTGAATGTTAGCTTCTTAATTTCTTCATCATCAGTGACTTTTTCTTTTTTAAAGAGGAAAGAGGAAAAGACAAAAAGGGGAAATGTGACTGGAAAGATTGAAAGAGAAATTAGAAAATATATGTATACGTCAAGAAGACACAAGACAACACACCCGACATCCGTCT
>JARVJO010000269.1:18094334-18107453 GCA_031762555.1 Cynodonichthys magdalenae
CCCCCCCACACAACACAGAATAGACAGGATAATAACTGGAAGATGGAGAACACCTGGGAAGAGACATGAGGATCAGGTGTGACTGAGAGGAGCTAGGGAAGAACGCAGAGCAGGCATACATAGAGGACAACAAAGATAACACTAAAACAGACAAATTACAAGGGGACAAAAACAGATCCTCACATTAATGCTGAACATCAGACATTGTTCAAAATTAATGTTCAAGATGTATAGAGCTTGCACCGTAGCACCTTGTAAGCACCTTGTAAGCACCCAGAATGCTTTGCAACGTAATTTGCGACAGTATTTTTACACTCTTGTTTTTATAGTTGAAGTAAATGTTTATCAAATAATGTCTAATTTTACAACTAGTTCTAGAACTAGAGTTCATTTTAAGACTGAATTAGCAAAATGGGCGTTCCACAGGGTTGAATATTTGGCTCATTTCTCTTCTGCTTGCATTTTTATGAAAGTAGTGACAAAGTAAATAGAAAAGCTCTGGAGAGTCAAGGCCTCATTGGTCATTGGAGCACTGGAAGAGTGGCTCCAAAAGATCCCCAAAACAACCTCAGAGATCTCTGCCCAGACAAGTGCAGTCCAAGAAACAGTAAAGATATTTATCGGAACCCTGGTTTATGTGAAGAAGCTCAGAGTTTGTGTGAATGTAAAATTGTACTTTCACAAATCTGGACACAAGTTATAATGTCTTATGGTTGTTATGTGACTGTGATTATTTCAGTTTTCTTTGTAGCCATTTTAAATCAAATCACATTCAACGTCTTTGTTTTTGTCTCATTTTGTATTTCTGTTGTTGAGTTGCACATCTTTAAACTTCTTGTTTTGACACTTATTGTTTTATGTCTTCAGTTTAATACAAGTCATTTTAAGTCTGTTGCGGCTGTGTGTCAAGTCAGAAATTCACTTTGAATATTTTTCTTTTTGTCCTCTTGTGTTATCTGATGCTTTTGTTCTGACTTGTTTGTTGCAGATTTGTATCATTTTCAGTTTTATTTGAAGTTTTGAGAAATATTGTTTTAAGTCTCTTAAAATCTCTCTGGGACTCGTCATTCCCTTCGGTGTCTTCATGTCATTGTAATGAGGCTTTTTGAGTGTCTGTGTGGTTTCTTTGCAGTGGTTTGACTATATCGAGGCTCTGAACTGATGTTTACTGAAGGTTTGTGTTTTACATTACAAAGTGAGATTAGGATGTTACATTTTCTTTTGGCCTTTTCAAGTTTTCCCTCATCAACCCCAGAACTTAGAACAAAAAGCAGTCTAGACACAACATGATCTGAAATAAACATGTTTCATTTAAATGAATGAAAAAGTTATCTTTGCTATAACCTTCATAGGTCTGACATTTATCAGCCTGTTTTTCAGTGTCACCACAGCACAAGTATGATTCTCATGGATTCTAAAAACCTATTTGTAGTTGATCAGGACATGTTGGACGAGTTGGAAAACTGGGCTTGCTTCTCTGGTCCAGTTGCTACATGGTTTCATACATATATCAGACTGGTGACTTTAAAAAATGGCTACAAAGAAAACTGAAATAATCACTGTCCATGTTTGCACATTTTCTGATCAAATTCAGCTTGCCCCATCACTTGAACTTATGTTAGCTAGCATTTTAGTTGATTTTTACTTGTTAAAGTGTTTAGTGTTAGCAACATTTTATTTTTAGTCAGTGGATTATGAGCTGTCAAAGCTAATGTTTTTGTTAGCTGTGCCCACCACTAAAAATAAATAGCGGTTAGCTGTTAGTGTTAACTTCTCCTATTTTTAATTATTTTTACATGTTTAGCAGTTTATTATTAAAAGCTGTATTCTGCGTTATCAGATTATGAGTTAGCAAAGCTAACTTCAAACAAATCTAATTAATAGGTGGTGTGTAAAATTCATTTGTGTCTGTGTTTTATGATTTTTTTGTGGGGAATTTTACTTATTGTTTTTGTTGCAAACATGTACAGAATAATTTACCACACCTTACAGATGTACATTTTTGGTGAACAATTTAATAAAAACTATGTGTTACAATCAACATGAATGAGTGTAATACAACTATCAACCAGTAGATGGAGACAACACAACATGCCACAGACAGTTATGGTGTCACTGCCATCAAATACTCAGTAAGAATTATTTCTGACCACACCTGTCCTCCATGAGATGAAGAGAACTGAAATAATCAGTGACAGTCAGACATCAGGAGTGTGACGTTATACCAGAGGACTAAAAATAGGATCTAAAAAACACAACATCTTCCTTCAAAGTTTTCTTCTAAAGTTGTAAACCCCAGAAGAGACTGGCCCTCATGTCCTCATGTTCCTTATTTATCAGGACTGAGGTAAACCAGGAAGAGAACCTGAGGCGGTGGCGTGTAGCCGTCAGCAGAGAGCAGTAGCGCTCCGTGGTTTTTGCGGCTGAGCTGATTGTCAGTAAAGATGAACAACACTTTGCCCACTGACCCCTCTGACCTTGTGAGACTGAATCAAACGTGCAGCACAAAGCAGGAGCTGTTATGACGCCACTATCTCAGAATGGCGGCAGGCTGTTTTTTTTTTTCCTCAGAGCGATTCCTTTAAAAAAAGTGCGTGACCTTCAGTGACTTTAATGTCTTGGAAATCAGGGCGGATTACTCCCATATCTTCTCCGACATGATCTCTTCGTATGTCTTATGGGTGGAAATGCATTAAAGGGAAGTTTGTAATCCCACATTCGGTACTGACAGGAGAGTGGGATGACGTGAGGAGTTTTTAGAGAAACCATATTAATAATCCTGTCTGCCATGAGTACTGTCAGAGGGTTAGTCCAGTGAAAGTGTTTCAGTCCATGAACACAACCAGCTGCAATTACAATCATGCAATCCCAGTAATTTGGCAGTTGGGATTATTTATAAAGCTCCAGCCTGGCTCTCCTCTGATCAATTATAATTGGATTGAGTATCAGTGATGTCTCAGTCTGATCTAACGGGTCAAACCTGGCAGTCTTTGTGCTCGCGTTCACAGCTTTGAACTAGCTGGTGTTTGTGAGCGTTTCTGCTTTTGTTTTTAAGAAAATAAAAAGAAGACGAACAAGAGGAGAAAACTTAGATGATGAAAAGAGGTGACGTCTTGAAGGTTGAGTCAGCCACACGAGGGGGGTTCTGTGTAAATGACATTTATTATGAAAAGAGCAATGCACTGCACCTGCTAGCTAATTGTTCCCATGCTGGCACTCTGGTTGGGTGTGATCTCCTCTTTTTAAAAAGCTCTGCCTTCAGATGTTGCGGAGGGTGATTTAGGAGTGGGGAGCAGGGAGCTGGAGGAAGCGTCAGACTGCTGATGGCAAACGGCGTCTTGATCCAAGCAGAGCTGATTTGCTTTTATAATCCCTCAGTGATTTCCATCTGTAATGTGAACTGCTGGGGATGCTAAAGGATTTGTTGAGGTGGTCAAAGACTGGCTCTCTCTGTCCACACTTAAAGGTATAGTTCATAGTTTTTTGAAGAGAGTTTTTTGTGGAAAACAAATGAATAACCTAATTGTTGTGGATAGTTCTTTGAAAATCAGTTTAATTGATTCTTTAATTTAGTTTGAACACAATAAGGGGTAAAAAATATTTTAAGAGAGCAGAAATCCTCTTTAGAACTGGCTCTGTGTGCCCAGATTGATGAGCTAAGGGCCAAAGATCAAACTGGATTGCTGCTGCCTTAAAACAACTCCAGTCTTACAAATTTCAACACTCTACTTTATACATTTTTATTCTGCTTTTATTAAAATTTGACATTACCAAGTTCTAGCAGAAAAATTATTTGATTCCTGCCTCAAGCTGCACTAGAAGTGCTAAAGCTAGCTGCTAGTCCAGTTGTTTGTGCTTAAAAATTCTTAATGTCAAATAAATAACCACAGTGAAACTGAGTGTAAGTGTTAATTAAACTGTTGCACTGAGACGGCCCACCTGCAAGCTGCTGCCTCTGGTTCCCTTTCCTATTCCTGATCTACTTAGGTTAAAGATTCGAGTTCCCACACTAAATCAGGATCCACAAATCTGAGATCTAAATTAACCCAAATCCTTAATGTCCTCTGGCAGACTACAGATTAAAGTCAGCAAGTAAAAAAAAACGAGCATCAAAATGATTCAACAGGTTGTCTTCTTTCGCTTGACAGCTTTTTTGACCAACTGGGTTGATCTATGGCTTCTCTGTAGCCAATAATTTCCTGAAAGTTCCACACAGCCCTCCCACAAGCTGCAGGAACTGACTGACTGCAAAAAAAGACCAATCAGCTCTGAGCCTTGTTCTGCCATCACAGACGTGTAGCCAATCAAATTCCCATCATGTAGGAGGGCAGGTTTTTTGTGGGCGTTCTCCTGTGTGCTGCAGAAAAGAGGTTGTAAAAGTTTTTTGGGGGCTAAAAGCTGTCAGAACCTGCTGAAAAAAGGAAATATAAATATAAATAAATGTATGTATGTATATATCTATGTTTTTTAACCAGTAATGGTAGATGAGGCATCATGAAAACGTTTCGA
This sequence comes from Cynodonichthys magdalenae, assembly GCA_031762555.1. NCBI lineage: Eukaryota > Metazoa > Chordata > Actinopteri > Cyprinodontiformes > Rivulidae > Cynodonichthys > Cynodonichthys magdalenae. Next base: position 18,098,844 of record JARVJO010000269.1, read on the forward strand.
CACATTGCCAAATTGTATTGATACTGTGTCACCCGATGGACCTAAATCCCTACAGGCAACCTAGTTGACATCTTAATGCCAGAGTTTGATGATGATTTGATGACCTAGTGTAAACAGTAATATAATTTAATTCATTTTATATTGTATTATTTCATGTTTTCATTCAAACTGAAACTATCTTTGATTTTTTACAGTCACTAAATAATGTGTATCATAATGTGAAAATCTAAGTGAGCATGTTGTGAATGAGGATGCTTGTTGACTTGGATTTTTATTTTTTACAAATTTTTATTTGAAAAAATAAAATTTTCCTAACATTTTAAAATTGAGTCTGTAATGCTTTTTTGATACAACTTCTCCAGCTGTAGAAAACACAGATGAGGCTGGAGTACCTTCAGCTTGAGATTGCTCTGTAATTCTTGATGAATTTGATGAACCGCAAAAGATCCATATCGGTCACGTCACTTTCTTTGACTGAGTTTTCCTCTATGAGCTCGACGCATCGGACCCATCACTAGTTCTTAAAACCGTTGTCTGAGTGCTTCAGGACAAGGAAGAGGGATTTTTTTATGACAAGAAAATGTCTTAGAAAACACAAATGTAGCTGCACCGTGGCGGCCATCTTGGATTAAAGGATTTGACTTATATTGGTCATAAAACAGCAAATATTCTTTATCAAAAGTAAGTAAAAAAGTGTAATATCCTGGTGCTGGTGTTTTATAAGCTGTTTGGATGTAAATGTTTTGGAAAAAGTAAGGATTCATTCAGTTTTTGTCATGTTTTAGCCTTAATTGGCTGTAGGTGTTGGCTGCACAAACCCCAGCTGTGATTCATTTAGCTGATTATTGATAATTTTCTGAATTTAAAAAAATAATAATTCTGAATAGCTGGTGGTAAATCTTGATGGTAGTAAAATTCCTCTGGTTATGACCTTTAATTTGAGCCCCTAGTGAAGTCTCTGCTGAAGTATTTAATCTTTGGGTGGTGTTGTGTCATTTGTTTGACTATAGACATTTATTTATGTCTAAAATAGTTATTTTGTTGTTACCAAATTTATTTTTCTTTTGTTACACAGATACTAGCTTTTGAATTTACTCCAAAGAGTTCAAGAACAGTAATTAATTGAATTTGTGTTTTGCTTTTTTTAAGGTGTTTTAGGCAAGAGAAAAGTGCTCAGATTAATTTTGTTAGAGTTGTTTTTAACTTTGCAGCAATCCACTTTGGTCCCAGATTAGCCATTAGCTTATCAAGCTGGTCAGAATTAAACTCTATTTACAAAATTAAACTCTATCTTTTAACAATAAGTAAGAAATAGTTTTTGCACAACTTCTATTTCCACAGAACCCATCTACCCAGAATTGTCTGTTTAACGTCATAAATCTGCATTTATACTCCAGTCCCCATGCTCTCCTGAGCCTCAGAAGGCAACTAAAGAGAAACCATTAGTGTCTTGTTCTTCATTGTGATTCTCAGTGTACAAAGTGCACATAAAGGCACTGAGGGAAAGTGGGATATTGGCTATGTGAAGCAGTGAGCAGAGATGGATGAGACAGGCGAGGCAGAGGTGAGGGGGTGAGTAAGACAGAAATACGAAGCCTGAGTTTGCAGCTGGGAGGAGGTGAAAGTTGTTGCTTAGGATGAGAGGTGCAAAGGATGTGTTATTCCTTTGATAGCTCAATCACATGCGAGCGCGAACTATTCTTTCCTGAATAGTTTGACTCAAAGCTCGGCATCAGTGGTGAATCAGATCGTTTTCTGATGCAGCACGGTGTGTTTTTACTTTGTGCCGCTTCTTTTGTGTCCATCTTCAAAAGGGAGTGTTTTTATTTTTATTTATAGACCTACTGCATTCACATGTGAAGAAGATAACAAGCTAAATTTCATTTGTATGATTTACTCAGCTGGAGATAGGAGGTAAACATACAGACAGAAAGGCAGCACTAACATGCCTCTACACCGACTGAACTCACTGACAGCAATGAAAATGGATTTCCAGAATATTTTCCTCTGTGCAAGTGTGGCTGATAACAAATAAGATTTTGAAAACCAGTGGATGTACATGGGCCTTTTATAAACCTGGTTTCAGAGAGTCACATTTCTTTCCTTTTCATATTTCTTTAAAAGAAAACACCTGCAGTTAACCAGTTTGGTTTGGCCTTTTTGTTTATTTTCAATGCAGCTTTTTGACTTTTAGATAGATGAATAATTTGCATCTATTGTTCCATAAATTCAGCTAATAAAATGGAAACAAATGGTCTTTTTGACAGGTTGCTAACATTTATAATTATGATGCAATATCCTGTTAAAGTTCTGTTTTTTCCACATATGTGCTACCAAAAATTATTTACCAAAGACACAAACGTACAAGTAGCTACAAGTTTATGTAAGCAACATGGTGACAAAAAGTATTTGGCAACTAAGAATCAAACAGTGAGTTGCTAATTCAGTAGCTCAGTAGTAGATTCTTTTGCTACTTATAGCTAACATTGTTTGCAACTTGTCAAAAAGAGACAAAACTACAAAATCATGTAAATCACCAGATTTATCACTGTAAGAAAATGTGTCATCACTTTGCAGTTGAGGCACGCACAGCGTTTAGACCTTTACAAACATGCAAAGTTACCGCAGATACAGTAACTCAGAACTGGTCCATTCCAGGAGATCCAGGAAATGGTGTCAAATCACACGTGACCCACAGCTTTATACCAGAGCCTGGATATGATGTCACTGTAAACAAGGTATAAACACTTCTTAAAATATAACACACTGAGAGTTTATAGTGTTGGAGCGAGGCACACATTTGACACTTGTAGATTTTATGTTTAAAGGAAATGGTGACAATCAATCATAAATGATAAGATGTAAGATCTAAAATTTAGCTAACCCATCAAAATATTCTTGATCGCAATACAAAACTACTGTATATCTACACTCTAAAAAATTTAATGTTGGATTTACAAGCAATTCGGCAGTTTTCTAACCAAAGAACATGAGTATGTTGCTTTGAATTTACTTAACTCAGTTAAGTGGAACCAGTTGACATAACATGGTTAAGTAAATCCAACATTCAGTTCACAAGTCTGTGATTTATCATATGCCCATCTAACACAATGAATTCAATTCAATTCAATTCAATTTAATTCAATTCAGGGCACTGTACACATAATAAATCTAAAGAAGTCAGCAGTATGGATGTTTATGATGAGCTAGTTAGCATTGTTAATTGCTAAATTTCTAATTTAAAACAGCTGTTTTATTGTTGTTGAGTTTTCTGTTACATGTCACAACACTGGTTCATCTTTTTGGTTTAGAAGTCCTTTTATGCCCGAATGCTCTATAATTCAGGATTAGGTGGCTTAACTAAGAAGACTTTTGAAAATTATTACCAACCTGACTCATTGCTTTGTAGAACATCTGTGACCTTGGGGCTTCATAAAGTCTCTAATGTTCAGTTAAACATATTTTCCTCAAATAATATTAGTGATTTTGATCAAATTTTCAGGCATTTAGAAATTACATCAACTATAGTCCCTTAATAAAGGCATAACATCATTTTCCATCATATTATAGGATAAGATATACATTTGTGCAAATCCTTGATTGTTTTATTATTTTGCATTCAACTTGTTGTGGGTGTGATCAGCTGTTCTCCATTACAGAATGTTTGAAGCCATGACAAAGGACATCTTTACCTGTGGGTGTTTTATATTGTATTACACTTTTATCCAAAGTGAATTACATCGAAGGACTATAGAGGACAATGGAGTATCACATAAGATGACAAACTATGAAACCCCAGAGACGTGCCTGAAAAATGCAGTGAACACAACACTTTAGATATAAAAAGTGGTGGAGGACATTTACAGGACATTAGTAAACCAGAAGAGTGAAAATGTCTTCCTGTTTTAGTGTTTTTACACGCGTGCCTAAGTACAACTCATACAAGATAAAAAATGTAACAGAGTTCATCTCGACAGTAACTGTTTGTTTTACTATGACAGCCATTGTGTGGATAGGAGCTCATCATGGGGTGTGTGGCACTCCTGCACAGAATAAAGGATGGTTATTAAAAAAAAAAAGGCAGCCAGGAAGGTGTTGCTGAGAGGAGGCGGTCTGCCCAACATGCCTGGCATCTCAAGGTCAGGAGCAATGCCCTCCGACGGGACGTGTTGTGAGGAATGGCGATGTCAGTCAGAAACGTCCCTCACCTCACTGGCCCTGTCAATTTGCCAGCAATAATTAATCTTTCTCCGGTTAAATATAAAGACTGTAAATCACAGCTTGAACCTGCACCATCGGGGGGGCCTTCATCTGTCAGCTGCACACCTTGGTTAATGGCCTTTTACAGGCAGAGCGGCTCAGAGGCCACCTGCTGGTCCTTGTCGTACTTTCTGTCTCTGCAGAAGATTATATTTGTTTATTTTAGTAAAAATATGATTCATCTAGAGTTAAAGGACATTTGAAAATGTTTTTTACACACAGTCAGGTGTAAGTCAGTAGGCATAGAAGTGTCCTTAAGCTGTGATTATGTAACTTTTGTTTATGGCAGGTCATTGTGACATATATTCAAACCACACTCCTCTCTCAAATTACTCCACCTAGGAGGTTATGTTTTTAGTAGCGTTGCTTTGTTTGTCTGTCTGTGTACAACATTATTCAAAAAGTTATGGATTTTTATTAAATTGTCAGGACATGTTGGAGTTGACACAAAGAATAACTCGTTAAATTCTGGTGGTGATCTGACATCTGCCAGAGCTGCAGCTTGCCAAGATCTGGCACAATTGGAAACTTAAAATGGGCAACATAGCCAGAGGCTGCATTTTAGTAATGATGTCATACTGTGAGACCTAAATTTAGCTTTTTTTATGTTTATGTTTTCACAAATGTAAACTGGAGTGACAAAATAAATCCCCAATTTTTGTTGGGGATATGTGAGTTATTGCAGGGAGAATGAATATCTTTAACTTCCTAATGAATCAGAATAAATTGTTACAGTAACAGGTTGTATTTAGTTCAGTCCTTTATCACGTGTATATCACACTGATGCAGCTCTTCCTTAAAACAATCCCTCCCACCCTTCTGGACTTTGCATTACATCATCTATATTAAAGATGTCTGTTTGTGTTTTTTCAGGGGGTGAACTCTGCTGTTTTCTTTAAAGGAGCTGTTAGTGCCGCTCACCGTTGTGCTTGTTAAATGCGTTTTTAAAAGTTTGACACTCCCAGCTTCCTCAGTTGCACTCGGAGCCTCCAACAGTTGCTTAAGTCATGAGGCTGTTTCATGCAGGGCCCCCCCCACGTGTGAGGGAGGAGTGACAGGATAGCAGAAGAGGCAAACAACAAATGTGCGCGCACAGGCTCACCTTTTTAAAGTCTACGAGAGCTCCCCGATGCTAGTGCCACCATGCTGCATGACTAATACAGCCCGCCAGCCGCTGGTTCCCCTCGACGAGTCCCCGAGAGCTGAATTAATTGGCTGTCATTGTGGAAGCTCTCACTCTCTGTGTCACACACCGACATGCATGGCACGATCAAGATATAAATAACCTGAGACAACATGGCATTTAAGGAGACGACAGCCATAAACACACTGTGGAATATCCAGTGAAAGCTGCTAACTTTGGGTTCAGATCTAAGCTGTGTGTACGAAACAGAAACAATCGCAGCCTTTAGGAGGTAGTTTATTTTAATATTTATAAAGCCTTGAGCTCATGCCAGGAGTTTTAGAAGAACATTAATACAACTTTTCATAAAGCTGAAAATCCAATTTTAGGAAACACTACCTATAAATGCTAAGTTAACTTTGTAAAGGCCTCAACATGCTCCATCTAAACTGTCAATATTGGCTCTCACCATTGCAGCTGCATGATGGAGACAGACAGACAGACAGACAGACAGTAGGGCTGGGTAAAAAAAATCAATTTAATCAAACTTGAATCGATTTTATTTAAATTTGGGAAAATCGATTTACAGGGCATGAGATCGATTCTTCCCCGTGGCATCCTGTGTGCGCGTCTGAAGAGCGTTTCTATATTTTGTCACTCCTGGCTTGCCGTATGTTTACATCCGGTTGACGTTCAGTGCTAACGTTAGCTTTCGATAACAAGTTGTCTGGAGCACAACAAAAGAAACTAAGGAATCACTCTCATTACCAGCCGATTCACAGCATAACCTAAAGATAACAGAGACCATGTTGACTTTTGTTTTGAAAGATTTGCGCTCCTATGCGGTAGTGAAATTGAAGCAGGGTTTAATGAGCTCAGGTGCTCGAACCAAACACCTGTGTGTAAACATCTGACTGAATCTGTTCTCCACAGCTTGTATAAATGTGTGAAAGACCACATTCTAACAAAATAGTTTAGTTTGTTACCAATATTATTATTTTTAAACTTTAAGAAACGTCTTAATGAAATCCACAGGGTTGAAATGTTGGAGTTGTATTTTTTGTTATAATAAAGTATAAGTAATAGGTTTTAATAAGTTTTATTGAACCTGACAACAGAAGGTAACAGAAACATTACAAATATACAATTTTCATACACTGAAAAGGTATGAAATATATATTTATATTTGCCCATCTCTTCTCCTGCAGCCTTATTCCCATAACTTCTTAGTGATCAAGAAAATTATTAATTTCTTAAAACTTTATATATCCAACAACACTGTCACCTGCAATTCCTTTTTAATTCAAAACCTTTGAAACGAGTGACAGTTTTGTTTCAATATTAAACAGTTTAATTTAAAAGTTTTTCCTTAAAACCTGTTGTTTATGGTGAAGAGAAAAAAATTAAGTGATAGTGTGTTTTGCAACAAAGTTGAACCATTTTTATTATGTAGAATTTAAATCAAATTGAATCATGATTAATCAATTCAAAACCTTATGAATCGAAATCAAATTGATTTGGAGAATTAGCAATGATACCCAGCCCGAATGGATGGATGGATGGATGGATGGATGGATAGATAGATGGGTGGGTCAGTAGGTAGGCTTCATTGTCTGTCCAAAAGGTGACAGAAAATCATCTTTAACAGGGCTTTATGTTAAAAAACATAAATTTAAGATAACTAAAAAACAAGACAAGCAAAGATACAGTACTATAATAAAACACATATCCCATAAAACAGTTCTGGGGGGGGGGGGATATTTTAAATTGTAAAACTTGAGTCTTCCACCCCTCGCTACAACCTACTGGGATAACTTTTCCAGAATCCAATTGTTGTACCCAGAAGCAGACATTTATAAAGATAGTCAAATGGCCAAAAACTCATGGGTGGAGATAAAACAGATGTGCACCCAGGAATCCATCTGACAAAAACTGTGGAGCTTTTCAGGGACAGTTTTGTGGACAAATAATGGTGGAAATGGGAGGTTTTCTTTACTTTCTCTGAGTGTGGACTTCAGCATGAAGAAACCCTGTGCAGTGACGTGATACGGCAGTGGGAGGGGTTTCCCAGAAGCTCAGTGCTGTGTGTCTCAGGGGCTAGGAAAGGTATGTGCGAAAACGAACATTGAACAACCACATTAATGCGCATCAACTGGCCTTTTAGTTGTACATGCTAAGCTAATTCAGCTCTGGCCCCTGACGTTTACCATTCATCACAACAACATATTCCTCCTACTTTGGTCAAGTTTGTGATCAAATAAAGCACGGAGTAATAGTTTGGATCAATACTTGGATTTCTGCTCATGCATCATAACTCCCCAATGCCACTACCTGCTGTTAGTATTCCTCTTCAATATTTTGGACAAATATCCAACTTTATGCTCCATATTTCCTAGTTAGGTTGTGACGGCAGTAGGTAGGAGGACAGATAAGCTCCCCTCACACACACACACACAGAAACACACCACCACCATAGTGATAGTGAAAAAAAACTACAGCTACTGAAGCTCTATCTTATTTTTCTCTTTTTCTGGCTTCATACAATAATTGTGGTCACCTAATCCACCACTTACAAAATTTATGAAATTTTATGTAGAGTAAAAAAAACAACTCAGCAAATTCAACGATCGGCACGGTGCCCTGAGGCGTCGCCAGCTGAGAGAAGGTGTATGAAAACTGAACAGGGCGTCGTTAGGTTGCCCCTTCAGCTAAATGCTTGATGTAAAATGAATAATGCTAAACTGAAACTGGAGTGGATACTGAAAGACCAAACAGGCTGATGAGTGGAGTGGCTGCAGCTGTGACTGAAAGGACGGGGGAACAGGTGGTGATGGGTGTGGCAGGCTGACTGTAAAATGCTGAGGGAGAAGTGGCTGGTGGCAGAGGGAACACAAGTAACATCACTAAACACAGAAATCCCCAAAACATAAATGAATCTAATCACCAGTGGCAGCTGGTGAATTTTTCTCCAGGGGGCGGGGGGTACAACTTCAAAATAAACATATCTCAAAAAGCAATCAAACATGTACTAAGTTGTATCACACCAGTGTATTTATTAAACAAATGAAAACAATAAAACAGCATTACAATGTCATGTAGTGTTTTATTTTTGCACATAAATTTTGCCCTTCTGTAACTGAGAAGCTAATTTCTTCATGACTCTGGTTAAAGTCAGGGACATAATTCTTCTCTATAGAGAGCATGGTCAGTGCAGTGAGATGTGATGT
>JARVJO010000269.1:18107553-18124071 GCA_031762555.1 Cynodonichthys magdalenae
TTGGCCAATTTATTTTTGAATCTGCCCGGCAACTGTATGTGATTGGTTATTAGGCTGCACTCCTGGGGCTCTCTGTCCATCGCCCCATGACAGAAACGAAACCAGTCTGTGGAAATTTACTGGTGAATGAATGTCAATAGGTGGAGAATATAGTTTATATAATTTACATTACATGTAGGCATACACTAGTGAGTAAAACCAACACTTATAACTGGATTTATAAACGTATATTTTACATGTTACTTCTTGTTAGGGAGGGCGGAGCCACAGTGCCCCCTATAGGCTGACCACCACTGCTAATCATAAAACACAAAGTTCTAACATTTAAAGAAATTCAAATTTTCACATTTACAGTTAATCTAATTAAACCAATAATAAACAACACTTGTTATTTTTGTCACATCTCACTTTTGTGTCTTTCATCATTAAAGAATCACACTTTATTGTTCTGAACCATTGTTGTGCGTTATAAGAGAGCGTGTCACAAATGAATGATTTCCATGAGTGCTGGTGTCATGGATTATAAAACTGATGAGGCTTTGAATGTTTAGTTGATCCTTTGTGTCTACATGGAACCAGCTGGCAGTCTGTGTGTATTAAATAAGTTTGTACGTTGTTTTATTTTACTACTCTCAGGTATTCCCTCGATGTTTCTGTCAGGATGAAGCAGACTCGAGACATTTTGAAGCTTCTAAGTGTTTATCGACTTCAAGTTGTTAGTAATTGGCAGCAATTAAGGATCATTTCTAAACACAACCACCACTGTCTGAATGCCGTGGAGCTCCTCGCTGATAATAAACTTGGCGCTGCTGGGTTGGCTGAGACTTCACTTCTTCTTTCAAAGCACGTTTGAAAACCTGCAAAAGCCGAGGAAACAATCATACTCTTGATAACAGCGTTGCAAATAACAGGCTGCTGAGCCATTAACCTGATGTGCGGAAATTGTGCAGGTTTATTTTGTTTTTTTGCTCAGAGGAGCTCTTAACACGTGGACAGTTATGAGCTCAGTGGCTGACGTATGTGGCGAAGTGCGTTTGAACCTTTTAAATGATTCTCAGAATAGAATTAGACATGCAAACCATGTCTTGGTAGTTGTGATGATGTGTTTAAAAAGAAAAGGCCAGGAAGTCTGGCTTCATATTAAAGAGTCTAGACGGCCGCGGTACGGACTCCCACACAAAGTCTGAATTACAAATTAAATTTATTCTGATTTTGAGTGAGTAGACGCTGATCCCAAACATGTTCTTTACGAAAACCAATATTTTACTGGGTTGGATTTTGGGCGAAGACATGGAGACATCATTTTTTTTTTTAAATCTGCACATTTTCTATTAAAATTACATAACATTGTAAAAAACCCATAAAAAAAAAAAATAGAAAAGCAAAATTTGGGCCAAAAATATTAGTGGGAGTTCACATAGCTAATCGTACCAAGGTTTAACTATATTCTTGCATCATTTTTCCCAACATATTTGTGACAAAATTGCACATTTTTGACATTTGCAAATTCTGCTTGACGTTAACAAGAACATCTCATGATATTTGTGGTGGTTCTCAACATATTCCTTGAGTAGAGTAACCCTCTTACTTGAGTTTTGAAGAAATTTTTGACAAATTTTCACCTGAGATTTTTACCCTTCCATCACAAGCTTCTCCAACAGATCTCTCAGTTTGTCACCTACACTGGAGTTTCTCTGACTGAAACCATCTGAGGCAAAAATCCAGGTCTAAAAACCACAGTGTGATAATTAAATAATAGTTATTGAAATCTTTATTTCAAAAGTGTACTTTAGCAAGATCAACCATAAACGTGGGAGTGACTACAAAGGTGGGAACTAAATAAGCCCAGATAGGACATGAGTGGGGGTGGGCACCACGATCATGTGCACGGCCAAGACTGAAAGCTGGTCGGTTTGTGACTTCCCTGGGTTAACAATCTAAATCATCACACTAAATCAGTACTGGGTGTTAATTAACCATCTCATATTTCCTCTAGCTAAGTCCACAAGTTACCAGACTTACCAGAAAAACAACCAAATCTCTGAAAACACTGTGGACTCAGATGAGTTGTAACATAAATATGTCATTTATGCCACCATTAGCACAGCAGTTGTATGTGTGTAACATGCACTCATAGAGAGGTTACAGTCGTCGCGAGAGTCCAGTTTAAGTGTCACAGGTGAGGGAGTTAGAGAAAACTGTGGACTTAGCCTGAAAATTTGAACAAGAACCTTGCGGTGCTTCTCTGCCTACTTTTGGTATTTCCCTCTTTAACGCACAATGAATGGCATTTTAAAGACCTGTTGTTTTTTTTTTTCAAATAACTTTTTGGCTTTCCATTTGAACCCTAAACAACATTTGTGTTTCTCAACAACAGTTTGCTCAAAATGAAAGCAGTGTCATCCCGCCCCTCCGCCTTAGCAAAATGCTGTCTGAGTAGTCCTGCCATGTAATATCTCAGTCTGAAATGATTTCACTTTTCCTGTGTGCATGAGCATCAATTTAATATGCGAGCGGGAGAAAACTCCAATTGCACCGTGAATGTGATGTGTACAGTCATTATATCAGCCTCTGAGGGTTTTTACCTTTTTATAACCTCATGTAGCCGTGGTGTGTGTAGATAGTGTGTGTGTTTACAGGATGGGTTTGTTCTGCCTTCCTCTTTGTCCTCTGAGCTTTCTTTTCTGTAAGACTCCAGATGTTGTCGTTTGCTCATTTGGGGATGAGATGGAGCACTCAGGTGTGCGAAAAATCCTCAACGTCGAGAAGATACACAAAAATAAAGCTGCTCCGTGTGTTGCTATGTGCGTCTCTGTGTACATAAAGCCAGAGAACACTTATCAGAAAAGTCATTACTAGGGTTTTGTGCAATCATGGCACAGTTCCTTTGCTGCTTCACTAAGCTGCATAAGCTTAAGTACGATTTTTAATGCCTTTTTATGGTGGCAGGCCACTTATAAAAACTATTTATAGCATGAAAGCGATGCAAAAACCCTAAACACTGGGGAAAAAAAACAGCAAACGGGAGGCTCTTTGAAGAAAGAAGTTTATAAATATGGTGCTGACCGCTGTCTAAACTCAGTGGTTGGGATATTTTTCAAAAACTATGATCAGGTGTGTAAAACTGACGTTATTTGTCTGATAGCAGAAAACATGTCTTGTTAACAACTTTGTTGATGTATTTATGTTACCTCCTCAAAATAAGCAGAAATAAAAACAAAATGATGAACTTTTGCCCTAAGTGATAATTCAGATCTTTTAAAGTGGGGTTTTGAGGAACAACCAATAAAATATCTTACCTGTTGTAGATAGTTTTTTAAACAGAAACAGCTTTTTTCAGACCAGACTTAACAAATTCATCTTAAGGCTGATTTATACTTCCATTCTCATGCCTTGCTTACAGACTTGTGTGATGAAAGTTGCCTAACATCCATCTGTTATCTCCTGCTGATACCTCGTCTTTAACTCTGTCCTACAGACCTATACAGTTTGTATTGTGATTGGTCAGAACTTTGTGGGCGTGTTTATGCGAATCAGCACATCCTTTTGGGTGTCCTTTTGTTGAAAATGAATTGCTCCCAGAAGCTAGTTGTTGAATCAACAGGATGGAATGTGCAACCAATGTTTATGTATTTTTTTCCATCTCCGCAGTGGACAAGAAAAAAAAACAAGTTTCTTCTTTCTCCTCTTCCAATATGAGCCTCTCTTCCAATGTCTAATACATCATTGAAGGGGCAATATCATATAGAATCAATTTTTATGAGTTTTACATCATGTTACAATGTTATCCTCTCATCAAAAACACAGCCAGAGTCACAGCACCCCCCGCGCTCTATCGGCAACAATTATAGTAAACAAACACCGTTGTCCTCTGCAGGTAAGCTAAAAAGCAACTCACATAGTTTTGTTCACATCCTTGTTAAGTCTATGTGTTAAGATTAGTAACTTATACTACGATCAGTATGTGTGTCTGTGTAAGGACTGTAAAATAATCTTAACAGCTGAAATGTCCTGTCTGTAATCGCTCCGGTTCTTTAGAAAACATGCTTCCCGGTCCAACAATAAGGTTCATATGAATCTTGAGATGCAATTTTCTAAAACAGATATTGTAAAATGTTGCTTCTTTTTTATTATAATTGCAACAAAGTCCGCTATGTGACACGTAGTTGGAGACAGGATGGACCCAAAAGCAGGCGAACAGGCAGGCAGAATCAATTATAAAATATTTATTAAAACAAAAAGCCAACGTGGCAGCAAAAAAAGAAACAAAAACTCTAGGAATACAGAAGAGAGCCAGGAGAAGCAGGAGTAAAGCAGACAAGAGCAATGATCGGACGCTGGAGTGGTGAGAAAAGGCTGGCTAAATACAAGCTGGGATGAGTGCAAGTGGAAACAGCTGGGTGATTACAAGTACAGACAGGTGTGGAGGAATATTCTAGAAAAGGCAGCAACTGAGGTGAGCTGGGCACAAGACAAACACCAGAGGGAGACATGACACAAGACAACCAAATGCACACACACACAAGACACAGAATCATCACACTATGATGCTCCAGGTTGTAAACAGCAGAACTGTAGAAAGAAGCGGCTGTGATGAAGTGTAGAAATGAGCGGGACAAAATAGGAAGGAGGTTCTTGAAGAGACAGAGGCCAATTTCAAGCTGTTTCGAAACGGATATGATAAGTCAAGTTTATTTTGAATTTAAACATATAAACAGAATTTTAGTAACAACTAAAGGTGACATAGTTACTTTATTATGGTACAGAATATGCCTTAGAAAAACACAAAATTGCCCCTTTAAGTGAAAAAAAAACAGCTATTTATCCTAATGTTTTTCAAATGCTTATCTAAATGCTATGTGAGCTACATTGAGAATGCTGTGGGAGGGATTATCATAATTTATTCCTCCCTTTTTTATGCAAGTAGAAACATAAATGATATAATGAATGATCCTCTGTTTCACATCTCGTTGAAGTGTAAACCAGCCTTCAAAAAGTTCAAAATGAGAATATATTAATTAATTAATTAATTAATTAATTAATTGATAATTACATAAGTTGCAGTAAATGGTTGGCTAAAATGTTTGCAGTTATGCGTTTTTTACAATCACACTAAAGCTTGATGTATTTCACCAATCAAATGGGTTCTCTTCATGTATTTTGCCAATCAGGTGGATCTCTTTACATATAGCAAACAACTGAGCCAACTTAGTAAGTCAAAACAGCTAAAGAAAATGTTAACTACAGAGAACTTGTGGTAAATATCAGAACACCTCTTATTGGGAGATTTTCTTATTCATCCATCCATTATCTGTACCCGTTTCTTCCTTTAAGGGTCACGGGGGTCACTGGTGCCCATATCCAGCAGACTTTCTTATTATTTAATTTAAAAAACTGATAGTAATGGGTGTTTTTCAGTATTTAGAGCATCAGAAAAGTTGTATGGATTATGTTTAAAAGTCATTAAACTCCATTGCATGCAGTTTGTTGTTTCACTGCTACACTGCTAAAAAATAAAACTGCATATTTCTCCCTGGGCTGCCACCTTATTGGCATGGAGAGGTTTGAGTATCCCAATGATCCTAGGAGCTATGTTGTCGGGGGCGTCATGCCCCCAGTAGGGTCACCCAAGGCAAACTGATCCTAGTTGAGGGATCAGACAAAGTGCAGCCCAAAGACCCCTATGATGAGTACAATAAATGGACTGAGTGTTCCCTCGCCCAGACGCGGGTCACCAGGGCCCCACTCTGGAGACAGGCTTGGAGGTGGGTATGTGGGCATGTTGGCAAGCGCCTGGTGACCGGGTTTTTGCCCATGGAACCTGGCCGGGCATAGCCCAAAGAGGAGATGTGGTTCCCCCTTCCCATGGGCTCACTACCTGTGGGAGGGGCCGTAAGGGTCGGATGCAATGTGTGATGGACAGTGGTCGAAGGCGGGGATCCTTGCGGTCCGATCCTCGGCTACAGAAGCTGCCTCTAGGGACGTGGAGTGTCACCTCTCTAGTGGGGAAGGAGCCTGAGCTGGAGTGCGAGGTTGAGAGGTTCCGACTAGATATAGTTGGACTTACCATTGATGCACAGAGGGTGGCCTCCCTCTGCCTACATATGGGGGGACGGGTTCTGACTGTTGTTTGTGCCTATGCACCTAACAGCAGCTCAGAGTACCCACCCTTTTTGGAGTCCTTGGAGGGGGTTGTGGAGAGCGCTCCTGATGGGGACTCCCTCATCTTGTTGGGGGACTTCAACACTCACGTGGGCAATGACAGTGAGACCTGGAGGGGTGTGGTTGGGAGAAACGGCCCCCCTGATCTGAACCAGAGCAGTGTTTTGTTATTGGACTTCTGTGCTTGTCATGGATTGTCCATAACTAACACCATGTTCAAACATAAGGGTGTCCATATGTGCTCTTGGCACCAGAACATCCGATGCCGCAGTTTGATGATTGACTTTGTTGTTGTTTCATCTGATCTGCGGCCGCATGTCTTCTACACTTGGGTGAAGAGAGGAGCGGAGCTGTCAACTGACCACTACCTGGTGGTGAGTTGGCTCCAATGATGGGGGAGAATGACCCAAAAGTATAATGAGGGTCTGCTGGGAATGTCTTGCAGAGTCTCCCGTCAGACGGAGCTTCAACCCTCACCTCAGAGAGAACTTTGAACACGGGGTGGTGGGGAACATAGAGTCCAAATGGGCCATGTTCCATTCCTCCATTGTCGAGGCGGCTTACCTGAGCTGTGGTCGTAAGGTTATAAGGGCCTGTCACAGCGGCAACCCTCAAACACGCTGGTGGACACTGGCGGTGAGGGATGCTGTCAGGCTGAAGGAGTCCTATCGGGTCCTTTCTGGACTCAGAGTAGAGCCGCTGCTCCTCCACGTCGAGAGGAGCCAGTTGAGGTGGCTCGGGCATCTGGTTGGAATGCCTCCTGGACGCCTCCTTGGTGAGGTGTTCCGGGCACATCCCACTGGGAGGAGGCCCAGAGGAAGACCCAGGACATGCTGGAGGGACTATGTTTCTCAGCTGGCCTGGGAACGCCTTGGGATTCCCCCAGATGAGTTGGCCCAAGTGGCTGGGAAGAGGGAAGTCTGGGTCTCTCTGCTTAGGCTGCTGCCCCCTCGACCTGACCCCGGATAAGCGGAAGAAAATGGATGGATGGATGGAAAACTGCATTTTGATCTGGAAATTGTTGTTGAGCAGAAAGACATCATCACTGCAGACTTAAGAATTGTTCCTTTGTCGTAAGTCATATTATCATCATAATGTTAGCACTGTTTATTTCACATCACAGGTTTTCCTGATATCATGCAGGCCTACTTCAAACTGAGGTCATTCAAAGAGCTATCTAGAACAGGTAAGACATTAGCTATTCATAACATTTCCACAGAACCTCACATCAAAAGACCTGAGCCATAACTTTTATTTTCTATTCCTTGATGACCTAAATAACTAGCATGAGAACTGGAAACCTGTCCAGGCTAAAAGTCTGTGTTTTGTCCTGTAATAATTGTCTATATTTTCCATAACTGTGAACAGAACAAAGTGGATCTGTAAGTGGATGGATGGATGGTAGCTTTCATCATCAGACACTGCGCTCTGAATCAACTAGAGCACAACTGATGAAGGCAAAAAAAGGAAAATGAAAAGACAAACATTTATGGATGACATCAGCAACCTTATGATACTTTTCATGAGGTCAGAAAATGAATTATAAAGTGCGCCAGTGTCAGGAGTAAATCAGGGTTTCCACCACACTGTGAGCTGCGAGCACTGACTGCCTCCAATCATCTATACAATCAATTGTTTAACAAAACATTTTAGGGTAAAAATTGTAATGCAGAGTCAGAAGACTGGTTTTAAGAAACAAGTCTTGATTTGATCTTTTCAGCCCAACAATAACCTGAAGTGTACATTTAACAGCAATGAAAAGTGGATGGTCAGATGGATGTTGAATGGGTCTTGATTATATCTTTATTGGAAGCCTTTAGTGAGCATTAAAATACGTCAAAGCACAAACAACTCATTTCACTAAAACCCACAAGCAGAGAGGCAGGAGGAGGAGATCAGATTAAAAACTTAAAGCATGAAAATTAGAGCTAAATACCCTCGCAAACTTTTCTTTTTATAAGCTGCTATAGGGATTTTTAGCTCTTTGAAGGGAGCTGGATCTTATGGATTTGTTCTTGTCAACGATCTGTTTGAACGATTATGTCACACGGTACACCCAGGCCGTAAGTAATAATGTTGTACAGCAGTAGCATGCAACGTGTCAAGTGCTGAACCCCCCTTTTTATGAGTGCATGTTTGCCCATCACAACTGCTTTGCTCCCCTCCTTTGCCAATTGTTCTTTATCTAAGAGGAAAAACAAAGGAGGAACATGTGTTTCTGCATCTGAGGAGGAAATGTGAAAAAAAAGGACTCACAACTGGCTGTGGCCTGCTTCCCATTGCTGGTTTTTAAGAGCCGTTCAAAAGACTTGCAACATTCTTGAATGTCACATCTTTATCAGCTGTTGAATTACAGACATGAGTGAGCCAGTCTCTCACTAGGTGGTGACTGTTGGTGAAAAAAATGCTAACAGCTTTCGTGAGGGAGTTTCTGAATTGTTTTATATGTATAAGAGGGTTTGGAACCTCCTCCTCACTCTCCTGTTGCTGGAGTTCTCAAAATCAACTCCTTCCTTCTTGCAAGTTTGTCAGGAATCTCAAAAATGTACATTTTTTTGACTTTTTTGAAAATCTTTTAATAAATGACTTAGGCAGTTTATTTTAGGAATGTGTCGAAACGTTAAAAGATGTGTAAAACTGATTTTCTCTCCATAGAGCTGCAGATTTGTTGTTGAGTTACTTTTTCCTACTTTTGCTGTTGGACTTCATTCAACTTTTGCATCTTTTTATTTTCTTCTTCCTGTAAATTTTTCAGCTTGAGAACAAAACCGCCAAAACATAGGGTATCTTGTTCTGCTAGAGCTTTCTGATTTTTCTCTGATGCAAAACAACCTTAGAGCATCGATCGCAACTTTGTCCCATAAATCTCTCTGGACTTTCATGAGTAAACTCCTAGTACATTCATGACACAGGAGTGAAAATCTGCATAATTTCTTACAATTTTGAGTCCCAGTCCAGAGGGATACAGTTTTCAATTTTTAACATTATGACTGAACAAAGTGTACAAATCTCTGCAAATTGAGCATATTTTATAGAGATGGAATGAAGAGGTTTTTTTCCTTTAAAACAGAAAAAGCAGCTCTAAAAAGACCTCCTGAAACTGTCTTTTCAGTGTGCAGGTTTTTATGTTTGTCACATAAATAGAAAGCACGTCTTCATACTTGAGAGTATTGGTAGCTAAGTAACTGCTGAAGCCGGCAGCCATGGCATAAGCTCGAGAAGCACTTTGAGTCGGACTCATTTATAGTTACCAGGCAACAGTTTAACGGCTTCAGAGGGCACTCAGATGGTTCTTTAGTCAAGGTGCCTTGCTCAAAGACCTTTCCGTCAACATGACAGGGTGAGCTCACTGAAGCTACAGATGTTAGTCCCGATAACCTCCAACCGGCAGCTGAAGCCGGAGGTGGTGAGATCAGACTTGCAGCACTGATAATTGTGTGACAAACTCACCACTCTCCAAAAATGCACCCATCTACAAACGTTTCATCACAGTTTACTAAAACCTGACAAAAAAAAAAACAAACCAAAAAAACCAAAAAAAAAATAATTATAGAACCTAATCTTGTTTTCCACGGGTAAATGAGAACTATAAATCGCACCAATTGTCCCTCACAGACGATAAAAACCATCACCTCCCATCTTTTCTGTCCCTGCGTGAGATTCGAGGTGGACAAGAAATGATGCATCGCTACGTCTTTTCGTTGTGAAAGGCAGAGAAATATTATCACATTAACACTTGATTTTCATTTCCCTATGAATAATTTCTTTTCTTTTTCCCATTTTTGGGGGAACATATTTCACTTCTCGGCTCAAATGAGAAGAAAAAAAAAACTACCAGTGATGCGTCTCAGGACAAAATTATGATTCAGTGTTGAAATGAAACGTGAGACATGTCTTTAATACACCTGCTGGAAACAGTCAGCTGTAATCACACAGCTCTGACAGAGCTCCTCTACTGTTATCAGGGGACAAAGGTTCAAAGTGTGTCCCCTGGGCTCTTTTATTTATTTTAACATATTGACAGGTGTGAAAAAAACATCCTCTCAGCTGTTTCATAATGTTTGACAGGAGATTCCAAAAACCCTGACAACAGACTTGGTGTCAGTAATGTTACCATGTTTGTGTTTGTTGAGGTGCTCACACAGATCAAAACCTTTCCTAATTAATGACGATGTTTCCTCACTTCTCTGCTTGGCCTCTGTTGACTGGAAGCTTCACGTTTCTTTGGTTGCTTCAGACTGATCCAGCTGTCAGCAACAGATGACAAACTAGCTTCTACTTTGAACCTGCTTCAGGCTTTGAGTTTCAGTGAAGGGAAAGTCAAAGTGGAAAAAATAAAACCTGTTATTGCCCACTTCAATGAAAAGGTCATGTAATGAGCATGTGTATGCATGTGTGTTAATTTATTTGTTAGCAAAATACAGAGTTTAAATTCAGACCAGAATGGACATCCACCATTTTGGTAGGATACCTGTAACCTGCATTACTTGTGAACAAGGGTTCTTTTTTTCATCAACTATGGTTTTTGCATATACTACTGCAGGGGTTCTTAATCTTTTCGAATTTGGGGCACAACTTCTTGAATCTAAATTGGTACAAGGCCCATTCAGATATTAACAATGTACTGATTGAAGTGATGATCTAAATCTTGGTTAGTTTCTATTTTATTTGCATTATAACTAAATGAAATGTTGCAGAAGATGTAGTATAGATGTCACAAACTTGCAGACGGGGGGCAGCAAGTAAACGCAGCCCCATTGCCTTCTGTTGATTTAGCGTCAAAATGCCTAAATTCTGTGCCATGAACGGTTGTTGCAACCACTCTAATCAGGAGAAATATAAACGTTTTTTTCATGTTCTGAAAGCAGTTTGTCACAAGGGAGTTCATTTAAAAAAACTTACAGAAAAAAAGCGACAAAAGTGGATCAACAATCTACGGCTAAAATCAGGAGGTGTGGAAACTTAGTTTTCAGTAACCACTTTCTAACACGTAAGGATCGTATCGTTTAATTCATATTTTCAGATATTTTATTGTTGTTAGCTTGTTGTTAGCGTTAGCGATAGCATTGTTATCATAGGCTAATTACTTAAAATAGCACAAGTCACTACTAAGTCGACAGACATTTAAAGCTTCTTGGGATCCTAAATGTTTGACCCAACCTGAAACTAAATAATTGTAGCTTCGAGGCTTTTGAAAGCTTTCGTCTAGCTCGTCTAATAATACAAGATCTGCAGCACCAGATAGTAGTTTATGTCGATTGCCTCAATGTCTGGTAAACCCTAAAGATTATATAGCAAGTCTTTTTTATTAAGACAATATGGATCAAATCTTAAATGTACGCATATTTTTTGTGATATTTTGTCTATGCCAGCCCATTTAGAGTATTAGTGAATTCGCTGTGATCCATTTTGCTTTGTTTTGAACTGGAGCAAATCACTTCCTGTCCCCCATCTGAATTTAGCGCGTCATCCGGGTCACGTGACTGCAACCCAGCAATACCCGCTTCTTCTTTCATGCTACATTCACACCAAATGCATTGCACACCTCCAAATATCTCAAAACGCACGCCTCCTGACACTGGTGTCCAGTAGGAACAGATGCATTCAATGTAAATGTAGACGCGCATCACGCATGTTGGGAAAAGCCTCTGTTGTTTCCTCTACCGGTGTCTGTTTAAAAGCAGATGAAATAAAGAAAGTCGTGCTCACCAGATAATTAATTCACAATTAATTCACTAGATAATTCAGAGGCGGTCTGCTCGGTGAGTTTCACCACAGGAGCTGCGTGCTGATGAGCCTCGCTTTCAGAACTATTTTTGTCCCGAGCCCAGTTTAACACCGCGGTCAGTTTAATGAGCCGCTGACCCGCATCAGTGCTGATATCTCCAGCCAGAACACCAACTACTGACGGTCGGACGCGCCAGACCCTTAAAACACTCGAACCGCGCTGCTCAAAACCCACCAGACGCGCTGCTCAGCTTCTAGAAGTGCCTAGATGCGCGTCCACCATTGACCTAGCATGTAAACCAGATACTCCTGATGCGTCGGGTGAAAATGTAGCATCAGATTCAGCGGCGGGAGGGAGGGGGGGCATATTCAGCAGTCACTGTGACAGGTCACAAGTCCATTACAGGGCCACAGGGCAAAATCTTGCCAAATAAATCATAAGACAAACATTTACCTGCCAACGTCTGCTGGTGGCAATGTTGTGTGAAGATTGAACTTGGTTCTGTTTTCCTCGCCTGTGATTGGTTCCTGACCCTAATTGCTGCCACCTGCTATCGATCTCTTTAATGGGCTGCTGGCTTTATAAGGCGTCCTGACTGTCAGTTCCACGCTGATGCATCTAGTTTATGAAATTAAGAATCTTTGTAACTTACCTTGCTCCCGTCCTGTGCCTCAAGGTGGATTACCTGTGTCTCACTGACTCGCCTCTCATGTGCCAAGCTGCTCCAAAAGATCTCCTGCTTGAAGGTCAGAACCGCAGAACCAAGTCACTAACCAAAGTTAACCTACTGGAACCTAAGCCACTCTGCCTGAAGAAAATACTTACCTGTTGGATCCTCCCTCCTGTGCTGCTCGCCTCCAGAAGAACCTGTAAGAAAAGAGAAATACAAATCATCACCTCAAACTACTACTCAGAAATATCCTTACTAACAATTACTCTCCTTCTCTTTCCCCTCCTCTTCGCAGCAAGATGTCCTTCAATCCATTCACCTGTAAATAAATATCACTTACCTTTTACGCTCTGCTTCCTGATCTGGTCTCTCGGCTCCGCTGATCTGTTGAACCTAGCTTTGTGTCATGTTGGACACAAAAAGGTACACCAGCAGCGTGAAGTTATCCTAGGAGGATCCAGCTGCATATCCCCAGAATATTTACTCAAAATAATGCACAATAGAACAGTGACTTACAACTAGTCTTTGAGATGGACTTTATCTGAGATCATAGCTGAGATCATACTTGAAATTGGTAATCTTATATTGTTGTTTGTGTTCCACACTGAACACAATGAGTTTGTCTGTAACATAGACTAGCCTGAGAAATCTGACACAGGAAAAACAACAAAATCAAAAATACAACTTGCCCGACTGATCCAGTCTTCATGGTATTTAACTACTCCCCTGGTGGCTCTCCCTTATGAGCTGTGAATATTCCAATTGTGAAAAACAAAACAAAAAATAATTTATCTATTTCAGAAATAAACAAAAAAACCCACCTCCACCCCGTCACACTGGCCTTTGAGTTACTTTCTTAATGAATAAAAATGCTGACTTTAGTGTTACACACCGACTCCTTCCATTCAGCAACCTAATAGATTTATGTTTTGTTATACTTTATAAATATGCTAGTTTAATGTGTGAAAAATGTACTTTTTTTGTTTATTCAGTCTGAGCTTAATACAGCTGGTGAAATAAATTGTTAAAATATAATGTTTCTTTTTTAAAATTCAGCTGAAGAAAATTTTGTAATTGATCAACTGAATGTTTGATGCAGTTTTTTATTTTTACACTTTCTGATCATTGCAGCTGTAAGTTTAAAACAGAGTGTGTGTGTGTGTGTGTGTGTGTGTGTTATCAATGTTTTCTGTCTGTAAACAAAAATGAGTTACGTTCTACGTCTGACGTAAAAGTTTCCACCTTCAGGGGTGTAACCAGGAAGAGACTGAAGAAGTTATAATATTGATGCTTTTAGTAGTTGGGAAGAGTTTGGCAGAGTCGCTGTTCAGATCCAGTCTGGATAGACTGGGCTGCTTTATTTGGGTTTAGGCCAAGGTCACTGAGGCCTGTGTACTGCTGAAACTGCTTGGAGTCAGAGATGAGAATGAAGCTTTTGACAGTAAATCCAGTGGATTCCTGCATTTATTCAGACATTCCGTTTTGAACATCGCATTTTTTATTCTACACAGCATCTAAAAAAATACCTTCATGCTATGAAAAGACCCTCTTGATACAAGAGAAAATCATTTTTTTAACTAAATGTCTGCCTATCAATTAATTGTTGATCAATAAGATCAATTAGCTTTAGATTAATTCCTTACTTGAATCCCTAATATATATGTACAGTACATATCAAACAATTATAGCAACCTTCACTAAAGTGTAAAACATTTTTCCACTTGACTCATGCTGAACTGAATCACATGAAAAGTCTCAGGGCAGTTTAGCAGATATTAGTGTTTCACAGGAGAGGCGAGCAAACTGTGCTCTGAGGTTTCTAATAAGATAAAGTTCGGTCACTGAGCACTTTGCGTGAAAAGAGACAGATTTTAGACTTTTCTTCTGGATTTAACAAGGAGCCCATGAAAAAAGGCTCATATGGGAGAAAATATATTCCTTCCTTCATTTTCCTGGGGGATCTGTTTTAGTAACAGACTGGAAGCTCATCAGAGTCTTACTGGGATGTCTTGATATAACAGAATTCCAGACTATAAACACTTGCATAGACATCACTCCCTGAGATGTCAGTTTTGTACAAGAGAAAGAAGATAGTCAAGGAAGCATTAGTTTGAGATTCATATTTTAAGTTGTCAACTAAATACTCGCTCAGGAAAGCCCAAAAAAGTTAAAAGCTTTTCTAAATGAAAGGCGTAGCATTCTTTAAAGAAATACATTTATCACCTTTCATGCCAAGGTTTTATCAGGGGCGGAGCCAGAGGGGTGGCTGTGGTGCCACCTGCAACCCGTGGAAGTCCCAACATGTAGCATTAAAACATGAGCATTTTTTAATTTTATCTAAAAAAATAAATGAAATTGACTGAGTTGCAGCTATTTAGTGTTTCCAAAGGTCAGTTGGCTGAATCAAGTTGAATGAGTAATATACAGTATTTTGGTAATAGGTAAATAAAAGACCAAAACTTTGTTAGTTCTCTGATTGTGTTAGAAACGACTCTCGGCTACTACCAAACTGCATTTTAGCTCCGTAATGAAAAGCTAACAAAATTGAAGCCATTGCTGTGTTGGCTAAGGGTGATTAGCTGTGGCAGCCATCTTGAATATAGTTGCCTCCAAACAGAATCAGTAGATGTACTTGAAAATTAAAATATGATTTTCTGATAGAAAAAAAAACCAAAAAAACGATTTATGACATATTTTGCTAACAGACAGAGGCAAAAAAACATTACTGCCCACCTTTCACCTTTCAGCACTGGGTCATAAAAATAAAACCTTTTCTAAATAAACATGTCTTCTTACAGACTTGTAATAATATATATTAAAACTACCTTCTCTGATTTTCATCAGTGGGTTGGTGGTCCTGTTGAAATAAGAAGCATAATTAAGTAAAATTGGGGGTCTGTGAGAGGCGTTTCAGGGGGTGTGACTGATGGGTTGACTGGTTTGTGGGCGTTACTAAGCAGCTGTTTTAGGGGAGGCAGGTGGTTCACAGGTGGACTGAGTTGAAAGCTTCTGGGTTTGATTGATGACTGTGATTTAGACATCATGTGGAGGAGACCTACACAGTTTCTACAGACAGAGTTTGTTGTCTTGTTTTATTCAGTTCACTGTAATCATAACTTGATAACAAACCCTCAGGGAATTCAATGTGTTTTGATACTTATCACTTAAAAATATATTTTTACAATAAATATGAATAAATAATAGTCAGTTATAAACATGTATTCTCTTATTCAAGTGTTACAAAAGACATTTAGCTTTTTGTGCCATAAAGGGATAGTTCAGATCTTTTGAATTAAGGCTTTATGTAAATATGTACAAATCATAACATTCATATTATCAAACATAAAATATATTCATCATTTAAAACAATTATATCTTGTTGTAGATAACTCTTAATGTGTTTAATTCTGACTGTATGGACAAATTAATGGCCAAAGTGGAGTGAGGTCAAGATTGAAGAGAATTGCTGGCATCTTAAAGCAACTCCAATCTAAAAAAACATTAAAAATCATAACAGGTCAAGCAAACATATATTTTATAAACCTTTGCATTGTCATTAACTGCACATTACTTGAGCATTAGGTCTACTTATCAGTTCAAATGCTATCTACAGCAGGGTAGGATTATTATGGTGTGTTTGCTGGAATTATCTTGTTATACAAAATAACAGATGTTAAGATTTATATAAAGAAAATTTAAAAATTGGTAAACTAAACTGGCCTTGTCCCTAGTTTGGCAAGCTGCTAGCTTGTTGTTTACCTGCTCAAGTCAATCATGGTCTGAGCCTCATAACTAGAGACAGGACTGGAAGCTGGAAGCCGAAGCCACACAGGACAATCACCCTCTAGTGCAGGGCTACTCAACTAAATTGCTCCGGGGGTCACAGTTAATGCAGGCCAACAGCACAGGGGCCGAACATCCAGTAATTAAAGTCATTATGTAAATAAACCAAGTGTTA
>JARVJO010000269.1:18140683-18154314 GCA_031762555.1 Cynodonichthys magdalenae
CTCAACTCAGTTAAGTGGAACCAGTTGACATAACATGGTTAAGTAAATCCAACATTTCATTTCTTAGAGTGTACTTGTACCATACTAAACTGAAGCTGTTTAGTTTTTTACAACAAATAAGATGTTAAATGTTCATAATCTTTCCACCCAACCCTACTTCAAGAGATCTGAACAATCCTTTAAATTACTTTGATATATTTCAGTCATGGTATTCAAACACTTTAATGAGTACTCCCATCTGTTGTCATGCACCACCTGTATCTCAACAAGCTTCTCCAACCCCCTGCCATGAGTTCTTTGCTTGCTTTAAATATGAACAGAACTTATTATTTCTGAATAAATCTGGTCAAAGACTGAAAAAACAACTCTCAAAACTCTGTCATTATATTTACTCTTGCTTGGGTTTGTGTAGTAATGTATTTGTTCATACTGCAGTTTGAACCTGATCAGCCCGACAGTATTTACCACCATCTGGTAGTTCTATTTTGTACATCAACAGATCTTCTTTTACCAAATACCAGTGGTGGGCACAGCTAACCAAAACATTTGGTTCACTAACCACTAATCAGTTAAACAAGAATCTCAGCTCTACTAACACTAAACTGCTAAACAGATAATAAAAAACTGGTAGAAGTTAAAGCTAACCACCAAGACGACTGTCACTCAGCCTGTGTCACGTCTTCATCTTCCAGTTGAAGACTGTTGAGACTGACACAAACCCGTTGTTAGTTTTGTATTTGTTTAATGGTATCATCTGTGGTAAATCGGTCAATCCAAGCCACAGTTATATCTCTGTCTAGCTTGTAAAACTCCCACTACCTTTTGGAAATAAAACAATTTCTAGATCAAATTTGCCTTTTTTTAAACATTGTTTGAAGTTAGTCAAACAGCAAATGGCAAATACTTCTTATATCATGTTTTATACAAAGTCATTATTGTATTCGTTATTTACATTTTGTTAAATGTTTCTCTTTTTGACGCTTTTAGTTTGAAGTTTAACTGCTATGCTACATGCTACACACATGGTGTCTGACACGTCCAGCACTGCTTGAAGCAGAGGACTGTTCTTTTTAATTTGGGATAAATAGCATAAAAATTGAAGCTTAAAACTTGTGAATTTTTCAGTGGACTTAAAATTAGTAGAACCCAATTTAGGGGAAACTTATCTGTCCCCTAATGGTTTCCAAAGTAAGCAAAAAAATCTGACCTCATAAATGAGAAACTAGTTCCGCTATTATCCGATTAGAAGAATTGTTCCCACCACTGCCAATTAGGTCTTTGGTGTTGTTGTCATTCATCCTGAAAGTCAGGTGGTATTTGTTGTTTTTTATAGCAAATATAACAATGGACTTTTTACTGTTGTACTTAGCTCACTAGTTGTGTATTATTGATTTGGTTCTTCTTGTGCCTCTTCAAATCACCTGGTGCTTCCTTCTGTTTTGTACAGTTTTGGCTGTTGCAACAGTCTTTTTGTTTTGATCGTAAGTTTTTGCTGTTGTTGAGCTTCATGTGCTAGTCTGCATTTTTGGGTGCAACCATCTGCTAAACTGTGATACAACTGACCTTAGCAAACACAAATGTCTTTAACTGGGTCAATTTTGATGTATTGGAGCTAAAATTTGGTGAGGTAGTAGCTGAGTGTCACCTCTAACCCATACACTGAGCACTTACAGATTACATGAGAACCTTGTTTAAAACTTTAGTATGCAAAGTGCGATAATATGCATTTTGTCAAGTAAAGATAGTTCCATTCCATTACTTTTTCGTATCACATGTATTTAATGCCTTAAAGCAGCTTATAACTGTTGTAAGCATTTAAAAAGCATTTGTGATAAAGACTTAAGTTTATCTGTCTTGTAAAAGTCTGTCTATTAAACCACTCAGACACGCAGATTCAAAGTTAACTTGTGCTAAATGAATGATTCATCCTCAGAAAACTTGTGATTCTCGTAGAAAGATGGAAAAAACTGCTCGTGAGATTTATCTGCATGTGAGTAACAGGAGGATCTGTTTATTGACTGCATGGCATATTTCTCCACACACAATGTGAAACAGGGAGATATGTAGAAGCAGGCGAGACAGCAGAGCAGAACAAGAAAGATGTGACAGAATCTGGAAATGTGTGAAAAAACGGAGGAGACCCTGCTGCAGTAAGATTTTTAGGCCTCGCTGTTTTTCCTTTTTGCTTTTTAACGATTGCTTGCACAATCTGCACAGAGTCGTCTACTTCAGTTGTCCAGCTGCTGCTGCTGTTCTCCAGAGTGAGCACAGTGAAATTATACTGTGACTTCTTATGCAGAACGTGCCATTATTTTCCTAAGGCAACAATCTGATCACTCAGCATTCCTAACCAGCAGGCTTTCAGATCTCGGTGGGCTTTTTTTTTCCTGGGCTATTTTCCTGGAATTTGTGGCAAATTGCTTTGAGGGATTGAATCAGCTTAACCTTTCACCAGTAATCATGTGTGATTATAAGCATTTAGACATCCTGTTATTCAGAATTAAAGAGATGGGTGGCCAGTTGGGCAGTAATTACACGGCAGGGTCACCTGACTAATACTGTAGATTTTTAGATTTTTTTGTTCTACACAATTTTCAGCTCAATAGGGGCAAAATGCAGTTCAGCCGGACTGTAATAAAAAGAATTCAGCAGGCTTATTTACAACATCCAGGCTCCATTTTTATATTAATAACACCGTAGCAGAATCAATAAAAGCCCTTTCCCTTTGGAAGATGTATTTTATTGGATGCACTCATCCAACTAGGCCGAGCACTACTTTCCTCCTGTTTTTTTTCTAATCTAACAGATGGATTTTCTAAAAATTTCAACCAACAGATTTTTCTTCCATCTTTGTTTCCTTGACAACACATCTAAACAAGGAATGGTCTCCCAGACAACTGGTCTGCAAGTACCACAAATATCCACCCGTGAGTGTGTGTGTGAGCAAAGAGGTGAGTGAAACATAGCATTCATATTTCCTTTTGTGTAACCATGGCAGCATGTGTTGATTGATCGATTTCCTGTAATAAACACACATACACACACACACTCGTAATCTGGAGCGACGTTGATGAAATAAAATAATGCGATTATCTGTTTAGTCAAGGCTCTGCTTACTAAGAGCTTTGAGAGAAACATGGAGGAGCATGCCAGCTGGATTCCTTTCATCAGAAGAACAATACTCTCTGTGTGAAACAAATAGTATTATTGCTAGAAATGCATTTGAATATGTTGCCCTCAGAGGAAATGCTCATTCTAATCTCAGCTATGTTCAAAAAGAACCAACAATTAATCTGTCTGCCTGATGTTGAATCGTTTGCATCACCTACCAGGATGGTTTCATTTTCATGCTGTTTTAAGTTTCTTTGGTATCTTTCTGTATCAGTAATAACTCAATACAGTACAATGGTTAGAGATGTTGACTCTCAGCAAGGAAGTTGCAGGATTGCCTCCCAGCCTGGAGACTCTCTGTGTGGAGTTTGCATATTAACTTCATGCTTGTAGGTTTTCACCGGGTACTCCGGTTTCCTCCCACAAACCAAAAACATGAGAAACAAGCTCAAGTATTGATCCAATCCAACATGTTGGTTTACCACTGTTTGCATCTTATTTTGGCATAAAGCACAAGTCAAGCTATAGGCCCGTGGGATAAATGTGACTCAGCACGGCATTCTGGGGGATATAGGTAGAGAAAAGGCTTTAGCCGCTTGAGCTCTCATAAGAAAGGCTGCTGGCATCAACTCACTCTTTGGTAAGCTAGCAACAACCTGTTGAGTAACATTATGAGTAGCAGTTTAATGTTTAGCCACCTTGTCTCATAAATGCTTGAAATTAAAAATGAGCAACAAGGGGAAAGGAAAAAAAAATGAATGATACAGCTCAAGAAGAAATTCTAGATAAAATCTGAAAAAAATAATGTCACCAGTTTGGCAGCATTGACCAGCCTTTTTAAAATTTCCTGGTCCTTACTTCAAATAGGTAATAAAACAACTAATAAATTGTTTTCAATATTGACTGATATGAAATGCTTGTATTGTGATACATTTTTCAGCCATATTGCCCAGCGCTAAGAAGAGGACATGTTAAAACACTGTTTATATGTACAAAATACCACATAGTCCTCAGTTATTGTTTGCTAGCGGTCCTCAGCTGTAGCAATGAGATGAGGAATGTGACATTTCGTGTTTAGTTGAAGTAAAATAAGCAAAAGCAAAGTTAATCACAATTGGTACTTAAGAGCAACCATGATCATGTGGCCTCTGTGAAAATGAGTTTGACACCCCTGGTGTAAAGTCTGTCATTCATGACATGACAAATCTAGAAAGATTAAAAAAATTAAAACACCTGGACTTCTGTAGGTGAAGATGAGCGGACCTCCAGTTTTTAAACTGCATGACAATGGTATCAATAAAACAAACATGACACTACTGTTCAGACAGAAGTAATTTAAAAAAACATCTAAATTATCACATTCAGATTGTGATAAAAAAATCTGATATTGGTCACATATGGGCAAAAACCAAAATCAGTTTTTGGTCACTTTTGTCTGCAGGGTAATATAGCCTAAATTGTCCATAGGTGTGAGTGAGAAAGACTGTCTTATTTGTCTCTGCATGTCCCTGTGATGGACTTGCAACTTGTCCAGGGTGTCCCCCGCCTCTCACAGTGACTGCTGGAGATGGACACTCCCTGCTGACCAAAGAGGAATAAGCAGGTAAAGAAAATGGATAGATGGATGGATGGATAGATGGGTTCTTAGAAAGTGTTATTTATCATCACAACTTATACTCTAAGCAGACTGCATGTGTGTGTTCATGTCTGTCAGGCCATCTGCCACATAGAGACGTCAATATGCAGGGAGCAAAGTGCCATTGCTGTTTCATTACCAAGACAAGAAGGGTGTTTTTGATCAAGACTTCTGTGGTTTTAAACAGTGAAACTGATTTTCCTATTGATTTGATGTAATTTCCTGGCCAATTGCTTGAGTTTCATGGCTGTGGCAATTATGTAATCAATCACCTGTGTCGGTGTGTTCGTGTGTGTGTTTGCCTCAGCAAAATATCTAATGAACCAGTAGACAGATTTGAACAAAACCCAGGAGTAGTCACTGAATGAACGTTCACAACTATTTAACTTTTGGACTCAACCTCATTACAGATGGCCGCCGAAGCTACTTGACCTCATCAAACAATTGTTAGCTCTGTTATTTTACAGATATTTAGCTCAAATTTGACATGGTAGAAGTTGTCTCCAACACATACTCCAAGTGCTAACATACTATACAAGATCTTTGTTTATACTAAAAATATCTTCTAAAGTCAAGCAAGTCAGAGCCCTGTGACTAAAGCCCATTTTTTAACTGTAGATTTTTTGTTGTGATGTTCTGTAGCACTCACAGCACCCTGAGTTCCCACATCCTTGAACCTGGTTCAAAATGGGCACAACCGCTAATCAACCTTTGGTAATCGAAAAATGGTTTTAACTTTTAACTAACATTTGATGTGGTAGTAGCTGAGCGTAATCTAAGTTCTAACAAATCACACAAGATTTTGTTTAAAAATTTTGGCATGCAAGTTGCTAATTTTAATCAGTTACTAATGTTTATAGACATAACAAACCAACTGAACAAACCACTACGTTAGGTGCTGATTTTATTTCTTACATTTGTCTTTTAATTATAATGTGATTTATTCCAACATGTTTGTTACTACTAAGGTATTTCTAAGTTTTATAAATATTATATAAAAGATAGATGCAGCCCTACAGTCTCAAAACTACAGCGAGCATGGTGTGCCTTAAATTAGACATAAAAAACAAGCTGCAGGTCTTGATTTGTGTTTTTATCCTGATGATGACCAAAGATTTGAAAGCAAGCAGTGTTTAGTTTCTTAGAAAGCAGTGTCATAGGCTAACGATAGGTTCTTCCTCTTATCTCAATGCATTTGTCCCAGAATAAAATAGGTAAATGAAGAATGGCAACGGCCAAATACAGTAATAAAAAACTATAATAGAATACACAAATTACATCACAGTGGGCAAACTTATCTTTAGAATAGAATAGAATAGAATAGAATAGAAACAGCCTTTATTGTCCCGCCGTGGGGAAATTCGGGTGTAGCAGCAGCAACCGGTATAACAAATCACAGATGCAATAGTAATAATAAGGTAGAAATAAGAATAAAGTACAATACAGTGAAGTCCAATATCCAATTAGAATAAAATAAAATAAAATACTGTACAGTGTATCAACAAAATTAAGTTACAGAAAGAGATACTGTACATGCAGACTGCAGAAAGAGAGCAGTCACGACAGACTTTACAATGTCTAGTTAAATACTGAACATCAAGCCATTGGTTCAAGGTTCTGACTCAGCGATGCATGAAGACGGTGCTGCAGAGGCAATGGAGGACAGAATGGGTTTCTGAGTGTTAAAGTGATGTTAGCACCATCATTGCTTACATGGGCTAATGTTCAAAACGGTAACAAACTTTCATCGCAGGGCTTGCTATTCCAACTTCTGACTGGCTTGCAGGGGCGTGTCTGAGCGAGAGGCTTTTATACTCAAACACGGGAGCTATGATGTAAGCATGTACCAAGCTATACCATTTTCTCATACTATTTTTTAATATAGCTTCAAGGAATTCCGAACCCTTAACTCTAATTTTCAGTGGTAGGTACAGCTAGCCGAAATGTTAGCTTCGCTAACTCATAATATGCTAACTAAAAATTCTTCTGTAATGCTAAACATATAAAGCTTAGGGGAAGCTAATAGTAATCACTAACAAATCAGTGTGTGTCATGTTTTATTACCTTCCAGCTGAAGACTGGTGGAATTGACACAAGCCTGTTGATGTTAGGTTGTTAGTTGGCTGATAGCAGACTTACAGTTGGCAAAACCAAATTTTGTGGAAGGTATATATATATATTAGTCCACTGTCAGTTTTCAAATTTGGTGAAAAAGCTTATCCACTAAACAAAAGAATTGTTCCACTATTTGCTGTCTGCTAATTAGAAAAACCATGCCCACCACTGCTACATTTGTTTAAAGTTCAAAGTGTGTATTTATTTATTAATTTATTTGTGTGTGTGTGTCTGTATTGTTTCTTTGATGGAGTGGAGACCTCCCAAGTTGTTGACTGCTGGGATCGATTCCAGCTTCTCTTTGACCCCAAACAAGACAAACTGGGTACAGATAATGGATGGATGAATTGGTAAAAAGGTACCATGAGACACCTGATTGGTCGAGATAATACATGACTGTGAAGTGACCTTTTTTCTGATGAACTGAATGCTGTTTGGTTTGACAGACAAAGCAGATGTTACACTTGTCAGCAACAAAGGAAGATCTGACTCTTCATGCCTTCCAGTGCCTAATTTTTTTTAATGTATTTTTATTTTTTTAGAGATAAACTTCACATGAACCCACTTTTTTTCTTTCTGGTGCAACCACATTTCAGGAAGGAAACAAAGAGAAACCCCAAAGTCTGGCGAGACAAAACATTTCACAAAGTTTTATTCCCAAGTTTTGAGCCGGCACCCCTGCTGAGCGTAATGAATTATCAATGCCACACTTTCAAACACGGCAGAAGAAAGTTGTTTGTGGATGCCGCATCACAGCAGTCGTTTGCCTACATATTCATGTGGTCGTACAGGTGGTAATCTGAGCAGAGAAATATCTGTGACCGCTACAGCTGTCGGTTCACTTTGCCTTGCATCTGGTCCGTGCTGTACCAACGCCAATTCCTTTAAACAAGGACACATTTTTATTTTTTTTTGCTTTCCCATCTACCCACCCTCTGTTACACCTAACACTTCCCTTCTCCGGTGCCAAGAAGCCCAAATTAAATCAGGCTTAAATAAGATCTGTCTGCATCTCTGTATGCAAGAATGGTCTGATCCGAGCAGCAGCGCTCTGACATTTCTCTGAGGCGACGGGACGCCTCTGAAGGATTACCTCAGTGGGAGTGGGCTGCATTAGCTAGCACATGACGACTCACTCTATTGATACCCGTGGCAGGTACAGCTCAGCACGGAGCCCGATGGTGTGGCCTGTGGAGGGATGTGAAATGAGTATAAATTGTGGGTGTCAGTGCTAAAGGGGAAAGCTGGTCACCTGTAAAAGAAAAGATGTATGAGCACATAAGGATGGGTGATTCCACTTCTCTGCCAGAGAAAAGGACACAGAGAGTCTGACATTCCCACCTCTGGCCTGTGACGGAGCTTCAGAGGGTCTTTTCTTTGTGCAAGTTTTGCTTCCAGGCTCTTTTCTTCTTCTTTCTTTCTGTCACCATGAGAGGCATGATGGGCGATCGTGTAATTTTCCATACCTTTTTTTTGTATGTCTGTAAGCAAAATATGTCATGATCCATTGAATGGATTTTAATGGATCTGTCAGAAAAGCAGCCATTGAATGAACTTCATTCAAGATGGTCGCTACAGCAGCTCTACCTTAGCAAACACAATGATAGGTATAACTCATTCAGTTTTACAGATATTCAGCTTGAATTTGGTGTGGTAGTAGCTGAGAGTCACTCTCAATAATAATTAATAATAATTATTGAATATACATCTACAATACCTGAACTTTTGGAGTCAACCCAATTCAAGTAAAATACCCACACAGCAGACAGGTGTGGGCCAGATCTGGTATCAAGCTGGCATGCAAATGGTTTGTTAACAGGATGTGGGCCAGGTTTGGCAATGATGACACTGCTTTTAAGATGACATTCCACCACTAGCCCTGTTGTATTTTGGTTTATGTAGTGCTGGCCCATTCCTGGACCACCTCTGGGAAACCACATCTGGACCATCAAAGAGCTGCCAATCTTTGAGGTATCTGGGCTGAGTGTTAGAGCCTTATGTGGGCCAGTACTGGGCCAGACAATTTTTGCTATGTGGGTTCCTTCAAAGAATGCCTGGCTTTTTTTCATTTGATCTTTTAAATTTCAGTCACACTTGCAAACATCCACATGGAGATTTGCACATTAACACCCGCGGACACACAGCCTCATATTGATTTTGTCTTCTGATTCGTACGTCACTGAGCCATTGTTTCTCTGCGTTGGAAAGTGAAGGGTGCAATGACCCAGCTATCAATCAGCGAGGAGACAAAAACAACACCTTCATCGTTGTCAGGCGCGTTCAACGTTTGTCAGGCACCGCGTCACGTTCTCAAGGTCGCATCAGGCTGACAGCTGTGCCAAAGCAAATGTTGAACACCTTCTGATGCAGCCTTTACAAATTAGTTTAATGAGGAATTGATTTTCACTCGCCTCCCTCTTTTTTGCCTTTTTTTTTTTGCAACAGAGGCAGGCTGTCCCTCAGGTCTGCTACCAGCAGGCGGTTCAGCTCCATGGGAGCAACAGTAAGACGACGATAGAAAGCTGCTCGCAATGAGCTCAACAGCGAGGAACCGCTCACTGGGCGGACTGACTCACAGACTGAGGGTGTGCGGATGCAGTCACTCCCGGCTGCTGGGCTCGGACGAGTAGACCCCTCTAATGCTAATGTGCTGCGGCCTAATGTTGTGGAAACAGATGGAGCTCAGTCATCAGGGCCGAATGAAACAGTAGACGGGAGAAGTGGAAAGCATGCTCCGGAGTGTGAGTGATCTCATCAAAACATCACAGGGATCAAATACATCAGGTCTGCTGCTTTTAAGTTTGGCTCCCTGGACAGAGCAGTAATGAATAAAACATTTGGGGTTGAGGGGGAGTGTAGGGTTGGAGCAACATGGCCACCAAGAAAATGGGAGGGGTTTTTGGAATTTCTTTGCAAAAACATTTATTCATGACCAGCAATCTGAAAATATTATTTAAAGAAAAGAAGAGCTCAGACAGGAGTCCCGAAATGCAATTGATGGATCACAGCTCTATTGATTGGTTAAACACAGGGATTTATCTGCCGTCGACCAAAATGCATAAATCATCGCCATCATTTATTTTCTGTTGGCTAACAGAGGGAAGAAAAAAAAAATGTAAAAAGTCAAACAAATAGGACATCATCTCGGGTGAAGAATATGTTTGGCCTTCCTAACCCCCTTTTATAATAACTCACAAAAAGATGGCCCAGTCTTTCTAAATGGGTTACTGAAATCTTAGACTTTACCAAGCTGAGGAAGAAGCTATTGATCCTGTTGTGGGGAGGAAATCCTATATCACCGTGCCAGTTCAGATTAATCATTGCATGCGCTGTATGACATTGCTTTGCAGTGATCCCTCCCTTTTGTTGAGGAGAAATTTGGAATAACAATCCTTGACTGATTATTCCGTGAAAGAGAAAAGAAGTGCAAGCGAAACAAAAATAAATAAATAAATAAAAAGGGTTAAGTGGTCAATTCAACAACAACCAAAAAAAGAAAAAAGAAATCTAATCAAAAGTTTTTTGTTTCTGTTTAATACTTGTCTGGTGAATAATGGCCAATCCTTATCTCTGGTGGCTGGAATTATATGTCAAATGTTCGACCAAGTGCTGGTGAATGGCTTGATTATTTCCATTCGGAGAAAATCACACTGTTCTTTCTGTGACAAACATCTTTGATTGACCTGTCTGCTGCGCTGGTCATCTAGCAAATCAATGGCTCGCAGCAATAATGTCAGAAAATTTGCAGGATATTACTTCCACTGAAGGAAGAGGACAGAAAAAAAAAGGTTATTTTTGTCCGGTGAAGACTGATTGACGCGTCCTCAGACATGAACAACTCGAGGTGTGGATCTGTCAGCGGTGATCCGCGCTAAGCCCCGGCAGAATGAGCTGGGAATCGGAGCCGACGGAAGTCCAGCTGCGGTGGATGTCTTGGCGTTGACATTGCAGGCTGTGACAGGCCGCTGTTCTCCCACAGACGGGGAAGAATTTATGAAAATGGAAGCAGACTGTTAAGACGGATGGTAGCTGATCATTGTCTGTCCCATGCAGCAATCAGGTGAAACCCTGCAGGGCTGAATTTAAAGCAAATGTTCCCAATAAATCTCCAGGTTTCCCCGGCCCACCTAATGAAAACTAATAGAAACACTGTGAAAGGAGCAATCCATCCTCCTCTTTCTGCCGCCCAGTAACGGGTTACTCTCCTGTTGGTGGTGAGGTGAGGCTGTAAAGTGTTTACAATCAAGCTTCTCCAGGGCAAAATCATGTTAAAAGTAAACAAGTCTGAGTGACCAGTCTTGTTTAACAATTAGAGATGTAGTTCTCAATCTATTTTAGACATAAAGTGTACTTTAGTATGATTCTAATGAAAAGAAAATGCTGCTGTTTTATGGAAATTGTCCTACAACTTTGTATATATTGACATATAAATGTATTTATCCTTTTCAACTGGTAATGGTGCCATGTGTCTTCATGATTGTGTTGGTGTTGTAGAAGACTTGTATTAGTTTATTTGTGAAGGCAGCTACCGGGGCAGCACAAAACATACTTTAAAAGTAAAACTGTATAATATGGTATATTATTGTAAAACACATTGTATAAGAGGTGGCATGGTAGCTCAGTTGGTATAGTTGTTGCCTCTCAGCAAAAAGGTTGTTGGATCAAATCCCAGGCAGGGACCTTTCTGGGTAGAGTTTATATGTTCTCTTTTTGCATTTTTGGTTTTTCTCCAGGTTTGGTTTCCTCACACAAGGCAAAAACTTGAATGCTTGTTTAATTGGCAACCCAAAATCTTCCCTAGGTGTGAGAGTCTGAATGGCTGTTTGTCTTGTTTGTCTCTGTACAGACTTGTGACCTGTCCAGGGTGTACCACAGTGACTGCTGGAAATGGGCAACAGTGACTCCTGTGGACCGGAAAGGAAGAAGAAGGTAAATATAATGGATGGATATTGT
Source organism: Cynodonichthys magdalenae (assembly GCA_031762555.1). NCBI lineage: Eukaryota > Metazoa > Chordata > Actinopteri > Cyprinodontiformes > Rivulidae > Cynodonichthys > Cynodonichthys magdalenae. The sequence goes on from JARVJO010000269.1 coordinate 18,152,499, forward strand.
ATTAGAGAGTAACATATGAGGTCATCCCTGTGATTCCCAATACCTATGTTCCCTGGAACCTGTGTTCCCCTGATCTATTTGTTCCTTATTAATTAATTTCCCTGATCTTTATGCTCCCCGTATCACTACACGCCTCATTACAATGCATGCACTGTTATTCCGTATTTTTTAATTTCTTTAAAAGACATTGAAGGGGGAGCCAAGCATCTTTCATGTTTTTCATTATTAACTTCAGAAGAACACAGGTACCAGGGAACATAGTTATGGACCCTAATTTATCAACTGTATCCTTCACTTAAACCTTGAGTTGATTAACAACAAATGCTGATTAAATCCTTAAAGCTCTAATACTTGTAAAACATTTAACCTTTTTGAAACTTTGTTATATCATTTAAAAAATATTTTCTGTATCAAAATCTGACCCCGCATAATTTGCTCATAAAAATGTTGGCCTCTCTTGTATTGTGTACCATATTTACATTGTGTCATATTGCATCATATATTGTATCATATATATATATTTGTATTGTATCATAAGTTAGTGTGTCACAGCATATGGTGTTGAATTGTTAGACAGCATTTATTTTTATACAGTTACATTGGTGCCTATACAGCACAGGAAGTCTTCCCCTAAAAGAAAGAAAAAAATGCTGATTTCTATTTATGGTGAGTCTTCTCAGTGACATAAATGTATGCATCTTGGACATTTATGAGAATAACATCTATTGGAGGCAGCAGAGAGTGGTGTCCGTCCAGCGAGGATGAGGCAGAAATAGTGTGGGGAGAGGAAGAGGACAGGAGGAAAGGGAGGTTGTTGGTGATCTCAGCCTGCAGATAGGCACCAAGGAGACGTTCCCAAATAGAATGTGACTTTGATTTCTCACCTCATTTCACTCTCAGCTGTCAGATAGGTTTCTGCTCAGATGACATCTCCTTCACAACGCTGCGCGCAAAAAAAAAAGTGGAACGGTTCAGAAATGAGGCAGCTGCTGCCCTACATGCCAGCCGCTCTCGGTGACATCATCACCTCTGCCACTCTCCTGTGGTTCACAACAACATCAACAACAGCTAAACTTAAGGTGCGACTATGGAAATGATGCGCTGCGTCTCCCTGATTCCTCCCCTATTGTTCCCCACTGTTGTTTTTTTGTGTGTTTTTGCATCCCTGCTGTGAGCAGTCGTGACCTATTTACCTCAGATGTGTCAACATCCAAGTTCTACCTGAGCAGATGTTCAATCATAGCTGTCTGCTCCTTTAAAGTTTTACAGAAATGCTTCATTTCTGCACAATCCTGGCTGGCATAAACAACAACAAAAAACATTTTAACTGTGTTTGATGTTGCTTATAACGGGAGGTTTCAGAATTGCTGCATTTGTCTGTTTTTTTCTGTTAGAAAAAATTTAAAGAGGGGGTATTATGTACTTTCCAGGCCCATATTTCAGATCTATATCATCATAAAGTTATCTTCAGATGTTATAAAAAAGCTGTATATATCAAAAATAAATCTAAAAGCCTTAAAATTGGCCTCCATTTCTTAAAGAACCTACCATTTCAGAAAAAAAAAACACCTCAGCACATCTTCACAACAATGCTTCGGGGGAGTGGTGCTGTATGGGGCGAGAGTTCAGTTGCAGACTGAGCTCCAGGGAGGAGCTTTGTGTAAACGGGCTGTGCTTTGTACCATCAAGCAGTTCCACAAACTGAGGAGATTTCTCAAACATGCACGAATGAGTCAAAGCAACACTCTGGGTATGTTTTTGATGAGGTCATGATATAATAACAGTGGTGTCCGAAGTCAGTCCTCAAGGGCCGGTG
>JARVJO010000269.1:18173092-18185208 GCA_031762555.1 Cynodonichthys magdalenae
ACTTGGAGGAGCAGCGGCTCTACTCTGAGTCCCTCCCGGATGACTGAGCTTCTCACCCTATCTCTAAGGGAGAGCCCTGCCACCCTGCGGAGGAAACTCATTTTGGCTGCCTGTATCTGTAATCTCGTTTTTCGGTCACTACCCAAAGCTTGTGACCATAGATGAGGGTAGGAACATAGCGTAGAGTAGTAGTTGTTTCTACTAATAGTATAGAGGGCAGAGTCCCGATGATTCCTAGCTTGTGTTCCAGTGGGTGATGGGAGTCAAAACACAAATACTGATCCGTGTGGGTGGGTTTCCGATACACAGCCGTTTCCAACTGTCCTCCATCAGAAACTGAGACATCACAGTCTGGAACACACTGGAACACAAGCTAGGAGTCATCAGGACTCTGTACCACAGAACAGAAAGGGTCCCCACAAACCCAGGAGCCAGGGAGAAGGAGATATCACACACAAGACAGGCCCTGGAGCAGTGCGGTTATTCTAACTGGGCTTTCCTGAAAGCAGACAGGAAACCAAAACAGGATTCCAGCCAAACACCAGGTGAAAATGAAGACCCAGTGGTCATTCCGTATGTTGTGGGAGTTTCAGAGAAACTGAGACGTTTATTCTCTAAACATGACGTCCCAGTGGCTTTCAAACCCCAAAACACATTACGGCAAAGATTGGTTCACCCCAAAGATCCAGCTTCATGGCACAAACAGAGTAACATTGCGTATGCTGTGAAGTGTCAGGAGGACTGTGATCAGTTATACATTGGGAAAACAAAACAGCCGCTGTTCAAAATAATGAGCCAGCACAGACGAGCCACTTCATCAGCCCAGGATTCTGCAGTTCACACTCATCTACAGACCAGCGGTCACTCATCCTTGATAGAGAGGAACGTTGGTTTGAGAAAGGAGTAAAGGAAGCCATTTTTGTGAAGAAAAACCATTCATCATTAAACAGGGGTGGAGGCCTTCATGTCCAGTTGTCCCCCTCTTACAATGTTATTGCAAGTATGACTCAGCCCCCTTTGAGCAAAAGGTGTGAATCAGGGCCCTAATGATAGTCAGGTGATGGGGCACATGATCCTCTGTGAACAATAGAGACAATCAAGGCACTAACGACCTATTGTTTGGCTAATGGTCCTTTTTTGCATGTGACCAACCTGTTTGTCCTCCATGTGGAGGCAGTGTTTATAACGCTGAGTTCACCTGAAACTCCTCAGACTGAAGAAGTCTCTTGGAGGAGAGACGAAACGTTTCATTATAGAAGAACCTGTCCAGAGGACCTACTTATTTTTTCTTTTTCATTTTTTTACCTGGATTACTGAGCTGCATCAGGACATTACATAATGCAGTTTTAGTCGAGTTTATTACATTTTGAAGTCCAATTTTATTATATTATTACATAATGCGGCCTTACAGGCGTCAACACTTTAAGCCAGCTCCTAACCCCCATGAAGCTTACAGAAGTTTACAAAAAATTAAGGTAGTGTGGCAACAGCTGCTGATAATGTAAAATCCCTTCCAACCTCCTTTATCCTGGCCGGCAATTTATTCTTTCCGTGTTTTACTCTGGCTTCATTAAAATTCATTGTAGCCACCCCGAAAGAGCTTATGAAGTTTACAAAATTTGTGTGAAATCAAACTATAAATAAATAAAATAAAATAAGACAGAGTCCAAAACAGATATTGATTCTAGATAGCATCATTGATGCACCTTTGAATGTGTTACAGTTTCCATTTTAAGTGAAAAGTTTCTTATCCATGTTTAAAATATTTGTACATGTTGAAAGAAAATCTTATTTGTTATTTTTATTTATTTTATAATGTTGCAACAATACAAATGTCATGCTGTATATTAGACTTGATCCAGTCAGAGGGGCTGTAGGTCTATAAATAAAAGAAATGTGTTCCTAAAGTCATTGTGTAAAGTTTTGCGTTCTGACTTAGTTAGTACTCTGTATTGGTACTCAGTATCAGTGAGTACCCAAACTGAAGTATGATCCACTTTAGCCTGGCCCTTGCCTTCCTATGCAGTTCCGCTCAATTCTAGTTTCCTTTCTCTGCTCCGTCTGGGAATTCTCCCATAGACAAGGATTTTTTTGGTAGAATTTTTACCTGGGCCAATCAGCAAACAGAAGGAGGAGTTTTTCTGCTCAGTGTCTGCTTGTAGTTTATGGTAGTGGTGGAAGTGAATGAAGCCAGTGCGTGTGATAAGCCTTCCAAATTAAATTAAATTTGTCTGACAAAGCCTGCAGCATCATTTACAACCGTCTCGTTCAGCTCCGTATTTCTCTCCTCTCATTAGAGTTGTTTACAGCGCACAGAATTTCTGGTTAGCTTCTTAGCTCAGTCTCCTTCAAAGAGTAGCTGGCGCAGTCACACACATACGTGGCGGCCAAACAATCCAATCATTTTAAACTTCAACAGAAGCCTGTAGCAAGCAATCACTTCTCAATAGCCGAGAGTCCAGAACCTCTGTACGAAGCAAAGTGAAGGACAAAGGGCTGTTTGTTACCAGGCTAGATCCACTTTGAATTTTTTAAGCTAATAATTATTATTTGGTAATAATTATTAGCTAAAAATTATTTTAAGATGACAACAATCCACTTTGTTTTTTGTCCTACTCAGACTAGCTGTTCATTTGTCATGTCGGCCAGAATTACATCTCCATTTCTCCAAATTGAAATTGTCCAAACAGCTATCTACAACAGGTAAGATAAGAACTGTTCATAAACTTTCCACTAAACTAAACTTCAAAGAAACTGATAGATCAGTTTAAGATATGATGGAAAAACATGAAATGAGTTGCTAAGGACTTTTATTTGTTTTATATCAGCTGAACTGTGTGACACAAACAGCCAAGTTTCTTTCATTTAAAGGGCTGTTCAGAGACAACATTACATCACACTTTTGTTCCTACTAGATTTCTAAGTGTTGTAAAAAAACTTTTACTTTGTTGAAAATGAAATCCCTGCTGCCTGTAATTGGACTCCAGCAGGAGTAGCTGCTCAGGATGCTCCTAAATGTATGTAAATCCTCTGGGATGTGATGAGACTTAGGGTTTGTTGGGGCGTTTGCAGGAGGATGTGATGCTCTAAACACAGCTAACGAGCTCCGCGTGGGGCTGCGGGTCCCGAAGCCTCGAGTGTTTGTCGAGCGCGCTGCAAGACAAAGTGCCATAGTCTGAGCTTCCTCTGTTTCCATGGATACCACACCCGATTTGACACGAAGTCATGCATGTGGCATCAGGGCTTGTGCCTGTCAGATGAGCTCGATAACATGGCTCCAAGATCCTGTACAACCCGTAAACAAAGAGGGGAGAAAAAAATGTAAAATAAACAGCTCGACAGCGAACATTTTATAACCTTTTTATCCAGTGGAATAATGTTAACCTGCCATCGATTTTTCTGTCTTTCTTGTTCACATTTTGGTTGATAATCAAATGTTTGACAAGCTGCTTTCATTCTCTCACTAATCAATCCCTTGATTCGCTTTTTTGCATTCATTGCCTCCATTTTCCTTTCCTCTCTGTTCAGCATGCATGAAGCAGACAACACTGGGAGCCCTGAGATCCATAAACCCCCTACAGGAGAGAAGTGGAGGCTTTTAATGATTTAAAACTTGTCAATGGGCACCTTTCACTGATTTGAAATGAGAATTTTGAAGGCCTGCTGGAATCAGCCCAAAACGGAGGCCCACAGTCACCACATCAGCATTCCCCCCCGAAGTCGATGGTCATTGACTGCAGTGAGTAGGTGCTTAATCATTTTTAATTAGGGATAATCAGACATCTTGTCCATTCCAGTTTCAAGAGGGCAAACTGAGGTCCGCTCCATGCTCTTGGTTTGACTTTGATTTCAATTCTTTAAACATGACAACACTCTGAATTCAAGATTTCTTCCAAGGATGACTCAAACAGAAGAAGGACCGTTTCATTAAAAATAAATAAAATATCTTATTATCTTCTCTGTTTGGAAGCTCATTTACAGCGGGACAAAGACTCAGACCAAACTAAGAAAAACAACATTAGAGTAAGTTCAGGCTCGGTGGGGCAGAGCAGTCTTTCTCATGCTGGTATCTCTTAGTAATGAGGCACCATGAAGCCCGGGCTCTCACCCCTTGCTGGGCCCCTCATACATCATTAATGTTCCCACATCATAGTCCTGATAATTACTGGGGACGTGAATGTCACCTCCGTCGCACCTCCTCCAGCAGACGATGACAGCGAAAGGTCTGCGGTCTGGCAGAGGCACGGCGAGTTCTGCGTCTCACACGCAGCGCTCTCTCTCTCTTTCTCACACACACACACACACACACACACACACACACACAGTTACACCCACAAACACTACAGTTTTACCCAAAGTGAACCATACGTGTCCTTTCACTGTTCTCAAAACACGAGGTTCTCAACTCTTCTGGATTAGCTAAAACTTGCTGCTAGACTTGAAACATTATAAAAATCAGTTACAAAATTAAAGATTTTCTTTTTACTTCATTTATGTACAAATTTTGATTTAGTTTTTATCTAGATTTCTAAATATCAGCCTTGAGAATTCAACTATCATTCTAGTCTGTTCATAACTTTGTAAGTGGAGGAGAATTATATTACCAATATTAATATAGAAGCATTAAGGTCCTTACTACATTCAGTGGTTGACCCTCAGCTACTACCACTTCCAGTTTTAGCTCAAAATCTGTAAAATTGACTGAGTCAGAAACACTTCTGTATTTGCTAAGATGTATTAGCTGTCTTGTGGGTGTATGTTCAGTGATTACGTTCTCAGATTTTCTTTAGTTTGTTGACTTCATGAAATATTTTTGCTAACTAAAACACACACACACATATATACGTTTGTATTTCTAGTCTTATTAGGACTGTTCATTGACTTTCATTAATTTCCAGCCCCCTTTCTAATGCCTAACCCTGACACCTTAACCTAAATCTAACCTAAACTCAATTCACACCTTAGTCCTAACCCACCCAAAAATGAAGTTCCATCATATTAAGACAGGTCTTTGGTTGCAATAAGGACTACTGGTCTTGACAAGGTAAGAGTGTATACCAGAAATAGTCCTACAAAAATACTACAAGTACACAAACATGAGATCAATGCCCTTTAAAAACTTAAATTCAAAGTGAATCACAGGAACTCATGTTCAGGAAGTAATTTACTTTTATAAGAGACTGAAGTTGTGACTAACCCTGTCAACACCATAAAAGCAAATCACCTTTCTAGATCTCCAGTTTTCCTGTATAACCAGAGCTTGTGACACAAATTATTACAGAAAGAGGGGTTTAATTTAAATTCATTTACTTTTTTATATATTGTTTATCAGTAACATGGTAAAAACCAGTTCGAATCAGAGAAACAGTAAAATCCAGTGAGAGTACTTTGGTGTCAAGTTCAATTTCTGTACAAATTTAAAATATCCTGGATGAGCCCCCAACTTTTGTCACAAATCAAGTCGTTAGACCACAACATGAAATGGTCAGGGTTAAGGTTTTTTTTATCTATTATTATTAAAAAATAAAATTTCTGACAAAAAAAACGAACTCAACACAACTAAGCTCCAGCAGCAGTGATGAGCCGAGTCAAACACCCCAGGCTTGCCCTGAATCCACACCTTTACAGGTACAGCTGGTTAACACGACAAGCTGAGGCAGATTGTTTCAGCACCTCAGCCAGTCAAGATGCCAAACGGCAAAAAAAAAAAATACCTCTTTATGGGCACTGATTAAGACACCTAACAAATTTAATTTTTATATATTTTTCTTATTTTCTGTTCAGGGCTGGTGGTGTAACATTTATAGGAAGTTCATTCAAACTTAAATTTGTCACATAATCATATATTAATTTTTGGCAACAACTTGTTTATTTATCCTCAAATACCTCACAGACGACTGGCATGTTAGTGGGCAGATGATAAAGGTTACTTTAACCTTGAGTTAGAAAACTACATAAGATTTTGCACAAATTCTCTTTCTGACTTGAAGATGCACCTGTTATAAATTTTTTGCTCAGATGTCTCAAAGGATAAAACGAGGTTGTAACTTGACTGGCTGGCATTAAAGTTCAAAAATGAATTTCTTTTACCAGCAACATGTCTTTGTGAAGAAACTCTGCAGTGGATAATCCACAAAAAAAAAAACCACACATCCAGCAGTTTTCATTGGGACTGCTTACCTGCAGCATCTGAGTTTTCTTGTTGCCTCGGATCCTGGCTCTATTTGTAGTAAATGGCAGGCCTTATAAAAAACTGCATCTGGGACTTAAAGAAGACTGACAGCAGTGTTTGTTATCTTGTGGCTTAAGTGCAACAATGACCTTTTTGCAAATAATGAAACTAGTTTGATGAAAAAAAAACAACTTTTACACTTTCTTCTAACTCAGTTGTGACGGTGCAACCTGTTTCCAAAGCAAGAAATTTAAAAAACAGACTTATGTGTCCAATTTGTTGCATGACTTTGGATTTGATTGAAGGATTTCATCCATTCTTTTTGTTTACTCTCTCTTTTACCAGCTGCCGTTGGGCGAGATGCAGGGTACAGGGAGGACAGACTGCCAGTACATCACAGAACAAGGTGGGAAATTTTGTCAATAAATTTAGTCATTTCAGTCTACAAAATAAAAAAATAAAAAAAACCAAATTAAATTACAATGAGATTCAAAAACTGTGTCTGACAATAATGATTTAAATACACAAATGTATTCATATATTCACATATTCTGGAATAAAATTAACTTAAAAACAATATTTGAAAAATTAATGGACCTGCCGTAGCTGCATATTTATTTCGCTATACCAGATCGTTTTTTTATGACAAAAATAATATTTAAAAACAAGTCTATTCAAATAATAAAAGTATTAACAACACAACCGCTTGAAAATTTAAATTTTATACCGCCAGGTTTTTATGTAAAATGTATTCCTTTCTCTCCCTTCATCCAGCATCACTAGCAAAAAAAAAATTTCCAGTCGGCCTGCAATGCATTATGGGATATGGTGGGCCGGGAAGGATCCATCGGACAAGTCCTTCAATTCTGGGCAAAGGAAGGACGCATTTGTCGGCCGCATCTAAGGAGTCTTCAGATTTGGACAGCCTGCGTTGCGGCGCTGTGACGTAAGTAGCCGACGAATCCGTCCTTCAGAGGAACTGGCATTTCGTTTTGGACACAGCCCATATATCTCCTTTTTGTCTGTTTCCTGTCAGCTGCATCACTAACATCCTACTACCAAAATACCCACGGTCTCTCCTCTGGACATGTCCAAACCATCTCAGTCTCTAACGTTATCTCCCAGTCATTCATCTGTGCTGTGACTCTGATCTCATTCCTGATCGTATCCATCCTTGTCACTCTCAAGGTGAACCTCAACATTTTTAGCTCTGACACTTCCAGTTCTGTCTCCTGTCTAAATCATTAACTAAACAATAGAGAACATGGTCTTAGGGTTTTCTCAGACTGTATATGTAAACTTCCTTCCTTTTAGATACTTATTTCCAAATATTTTTTTAACCTTTTTTTGTATTATTTTGCTGCACAGATCTGCAGTTTGTTTCAAATACAAACAGAATGAACAGATTTCAGGCCATTTTTTTAGATCTATAATAAGTATAAAATATTATGTAAACACAACAAAAATATTTTTGTATTGTTTAAAGTAGAAGCTATTATTCAAACTGGAGCCACAACCTTTTGCAGAGAACAGATATAGGTTTTGAGTCAGGGTGGTTGTAATATTTATGCACCATCTTCACAGAACAAACTGTGAAAACAATATAATGAATATACAGCAGATATGTGCAAGATACATTTTTATATAGGTATTAATGAATAAACTTTCATTGAACTCATGACCCTTGTCAAGTTTAGTCATTTCCGGGTCATTCCAGGGTACAGAAATCTTTACCATTGAAGACCAATGTTAACTCCTGGACATGCACAGTAAGTCCTCAATAGAAAAGACTAGGGAGTCTTTGGGCACAGCTGACCTGCGCCCAGAACGTAATTCGCATGGGTGGGTCGGTGTCTGTTCAGTACTGCAGGACAAAGCAAACCAGTAAGCTAATGGAGGAGCTAACAGCTCAGCTAAGTCTCTTAAAACAAAATCTTTTTGATGAGAACACACCAGGAGACAGACCAAAGAAGAGGGAGAGTTTACATTCCATTATTTTCCTGGACCTGAATTAGCAACAAAGCTAAGCTAACCACTAGTAGCAAGGCTAATGCTTTGTTTTGCTTTTCACTGCTTCGTTTGTCAAGCAACAGGATCTGATCCGGCATGGATTAAACAGATGAGTGATAAGCTAAAATACTTTTGCAATGCAAACATATTCATGAATAACATATTCATCTATTATACATTAAATGTGAACACAACTTAAAATAACAATATTTGTATGTTGTTTTTGTTTTTTGTTTAGTTTTGACTTTGGGAAATTACTATTGTTTGAATTTATTCTTGGAAAAAGGAGCAGATATAAAATATTTTTTTTCTTTCTGCTGCCTTTCATTTCTTTTATATACATATTTTTTTCTGTTGTGTTTATTTCGTTTTTTAATTAAATTAATACATTTTTAAATAAAAATTAGTGCTGGGTGTCATGGTCTGTGGTTTTATGTTTTGGCTTTTCCAAGTGTTTTCAGTGTTTCCCTGTGTGCTCTCTGCCCAGTTGCCCCTCCCACGCTCACCTGTTTCCCCTTGTGTCTTCTCCAGGTGTTCCTCGTTTGTCCTCATTAGTTTGGCTTTATATTCTGTGTCCTGTGTTCAGTCTGCAGCTGATCATTGTGCTGTTTTGTCCATCCTGTTGGTTTTCATGTCCTTGGAGTTTTTTTTTTGGTTGTTGTTGTTGTTGTTGTTGTTGTTGTGTTTTTTTGTTTTTTTTTTTTTTTTGGCCACGTCACGCCTCGTGAGTTTTTGAGCTGCCTTGTCAGCATTTTTTGTTAATAAATCTTTTTTTGTTTTGAACCTGAACTCTGCCTGTGCCCTGGGTCGATCCACTTCCTCTTAACTTGACACTGGACATAGATTAAAATTTTTAATCACGATTAATCTGAAGATATTTTTGCGATTAATTGCGATTAATCTCAATTATTTTTTTATAAAAACAATCCCTATACTATGGCTGAATGTGTATTATTTGTATGTTGCAATACATGTGTGACACACTATGTACATTTTTTCTTTTGTTTTTCATTTTAACTTCTTATTGCTAATTGTAATTTTTCCTGACAACAGGGGCCTCATCTATCTTTCATTCCTCATAATACTAATTTTGAATGACAAAAAATCCTTGAATTCTTGATTTAATTTCATTATTCTGCACAAAATGTAAATGACTAGAATATGTTTAGAGCATTTTAGGTACTGTTTTATATAGAAAAATGGGCCATGCATTTTCAAAAACTTTAAACAAATAAGACAAACCAAGCCAGTTTTACTTTTTTCTCTCACACTCTGGTCAGCAGAACCTCCCTCTGTTTGTTTACCCTGGTTTTAAACTGAAGTGATATTCCAGCCTCAAACTACTGTGACTGTTCAGCGTTGCAACGCTTACAGATAACTTTACTTCATTCAAGCCGGCCGTTGGGAAAAGTTTGAAAACAAAAAATGCCCTGAAAAATCCAGTGGCTTCAGGCATGTTTCCTCCCCGCTGCAGCTCGGGTTCATGTGAGCGGCAACAACAAAGGCTCTCATTGGATGAGACACGCGATGAAGGCCGTCTAAACCCAATAATGATCAAGATCCCGCCTCTCCGCAGCGACTACTGGGTTTGTGTGCGTGTCTGCATAGGCAGCCCAGGGATCAGACGGAGAAATACGAAGAAACTGCATTAACGCGCTAAAAAAATTATCACCGTTAGGCATTGGCTGTGTGCCCAGCACTGATACAAATATAATGTAGTAGTTTACCTTAGAGGTGCAACAATGTATTGCTATTAAAATTAATTGTTTTCTATATATTAAATATAAATTAGAAAGCTCACTTGTAGTCATTTCCATATTGAATTAAATTTGTGCATTCATGTTTTCAGGTTTGTGACACGATCTTGGGACATTCACAAAGCATCTGATCAGTGCTACACTGTTGCAGGCAGACAGGTTCCTGCAGGACCACAGACAGTTCTCTGAAGCAGCTCTAAAGATCATGAAGGCTCACCCGGTGCTGAACAGGACCAAGAAGTGTGACCTACTTCAGTGGTGCTGTGGCTCTGATCCAGCTCTTCATGGCGAACAATCTGCAGGACACCTTCAGAGACTGTGACTCTGCTGAAGGTTCTCATCACATCTCCTCTGACCACAGCTGAATCTGAGAGGAGCTTCTCAACACTGAAGAGAATCAAGACTTTCCTCGGGTTCACAACATCACATCTCACTGCACTGACCATGCTCTCTATAGAGAAGAATCTGTTAAAACATCCCTGATTTTAACCAGAGTCATGAAGAAATTTGCTTCTCAGTTACAGAAGAGCAAACATTATGTACAAATAATAAAACACTACATGACACTGTAATGCTGTTTTATTATTTTCATTTGATTAATAAATACACTGGCGTGATACAACTTAGAACATGTTTGATTGCTTTTTGAGATATGTCTATTTTGGAGTTGTAGCCCCCCCTGGAGAAAAATCCACCAGCCGCTACTGATATATCTGCTGTTTTATATGACTGTTGAATGAAATAACATAGTTATTAATTTATTGTAAAAAATAATACAGATAATTTGTAAAACAGATCCAGTTGGGCTTGTTGTTTATTTAATAGTTGCTATGACAACTGTGAGACGATTCCCTGTTAGGTCGTCGTTTTTGCTCCTCCGTGTTGTCACAGAAGCCAGCGGTGGACAGGCTCAGTCTAGTCTAATCTGATTCAATTATAATTATTCAATCAATCAATCAATCAATCAATATTTTATTAACTCAATTTAACAATTTTCATCATTACAATTATTAAATTAAATTAAGTAATAGTAAAACTAATCTAAGACTATGTTTTGAACTCTATACACCACCACCTAGTGGTTGGATGCCATCATTTCACAGGTAAAATAATTAACATATATTATGGGAGAGGTACTTCATGATCAATGCTGGCTTTAAATCAGCATATGCTTATTTCAGGTATTTATACTTTTTTAAGCTCTCGTGGGCCACATAAAATGCCATGGTGGGCCACATTTGGCTCACGGGTCTTGAGTTTGATACATGTGCTCTAAGAGATCTGAAAGGACTTTTAACACTATCAGTCCGTAAATATACACAAGCATAGATTAGCCGTTTATTGACCATGGAAGACACTAAGACAGAGTTGCAGCTCTAATGGAGAATGCAGCACAGTTCATTACGTGTCCACTGGGTGCACTGCCTTCTGATGGATCTCTCCACGACTCTGCTGCACACCACATCAGGTAATTGCTGTTAGTCTAAGTGCTGCAGCACAGTTGTGAGGAAGGAGATCCAAAAAAATTAAAATGAGTATTAAAAAATGCTTTTTGCCAGCTTTTAGGCCTCAGCAATTTACTACCAGAGTGAAGTGAAACTATCCTTTTTGATATTGATATATAAACCAGAAACCTGAGGTCATCTGTCCCAATAAAGCCCACTGTCTCTCGCCTCGTCTTGAATGCAGATGAGCCGATATAAAAAAGGGCGCTCAGGGTTTTGCAGGTTAGACTCATTTTTCTACAACACAGATAACTGAGGGGGGAGTTTACTGTCTGTTCCTAACACTGAGATGATAAAACAGGAGACAGAAATGGTAAAAAAAGATAAAGAAGAAAGGAGAGATGACCAGAGAAAGAAACACGGAGAGACTTCAGGTTTCCAATTAGAGCGAGGTGAAACAGGATGTGGGATATATGGGAGGGACTGTCCAGAGCTGAGTGTCACAGAGGGCCACGCTGGATTAGGAGGAGATGAAACGAGACGAGAGGCGCAGCTTTGGCCTCGCTTTCCACGCAGCTCATCTCCACTGGTTGCTGGAGGCTGGCAGAGAGGAAACGCACATCAGGGGGTCTGGCTTCAGAAAGCTGCTGTAGCACTTCTATGAAGCCAAACATGTTGCATAATGATTTGTGTTTTGTATAACAGAACTTGTAACTTGTAAAACAATTTGAA
>JARVJO010000269.1:18185308-18196231 GCA_031762555.1 Cynodonichthys magdalenae
TGGCTGCCTCAGGACAGCACAGGATTTCTCAAACATGCATGAATGAGTCAAAGCAAGACTCTGGACATGCTTTTGATAAGAGGATAACATTATAACATGATATAAAACTCAAAGTTGTTTTCACATAATATTTCCCCTTTAAAAAATAATCGGCTGTAGATGAACATCCAATTGTTTTTTCCCTTAAAGTTTCATTAAAATCTATCCAGAGGTTCATGAAAAATGTTTGCTAACACCCAAATGCGTGCACACTTACAGGTGATAAAATTATCTGAATATTCAGTGAGGTACAATGAGGTAAGTAAGATGTGTACAGAGAGATTTTGAACATGGTATAATGCAGATAAAATTAGGTCAGGAGGCTCATAGACTGGCTTTACATCTGCTTCATTAAACCTGATATATACATCAATTAGTTCAACAACAGCTTTTAACTTAACACACAAACAAGTCATTGTGTTCCTGCAGGTACCACGATTATTTGCTGTTTTGATGCGTAAAAAGTCTGAATTTTTGAGACTGTCTTCATAGCAAAAATAAAGACTAAAGACAACCAATGTACTTTTTTGAGTAACCTTTCAGATGATTTGCAGGAACTCTATTTTCATTGTGCTCTTTTGTGTCTCTAAGGGTTTGTCAGATCTTGCTCTCTTATCTCTGCAGTTTTACTTTAATCTGTATATATTTAATCAGACATAAAGGTTAGTTTGTTTCACAGACTCAGTAGTAACATGAAGAGGATGCAAGAAGTCTATCTTTGGATTTAGTTTCTTTAGAAGCCAGAGGTTCTGCTGTTCAAGTTATAATTTTTCCTACAGACGCACCATCACAAGTCTGTGTCCTGCTCCTGTTAATAATTAGCTGTTATTGACTGCTGAACTGCTTAATGCAACTGAATGAAATGATGTGGAAAATGTTTTTTACGTTAAATAAGTTCTGGGAGAGGTGGAGTAGAGAGAACTTTTTTCTGACGATTAAGGGAGAGGTCTTACAGGTTAAGCCCCCCCATGGTGGGTCACCTGGGTGCCCCGCCCACAAAGCATGTGCACACAGTCAACGTGGTAAAAATAACTCAGTCTTCAGTTCATGATTGGTGTAAAAATGCTCAGCATCAGTTTATATCTTTATCAGTGTGAATGCCTTCATTCACACTATTGAGATAATTTTTTCTTCCGTAGGTTTTTTTGACCATGTCTCCTTCCACAATTTTTGTTCTATCTCAACAATTCTTATATCAAAACGTTCAGCTCATTTGGGACATTCCAGCTATGACTTTTGGAATTTCAGCTATTTATACTTTTTCAGCTATTTCAACTTTTTAGCCACTTTTTTTCCATTGAAAATGAATGGGGCTATTTTTAACAACCTAAAAATCCTTCAAATTGTTTCCAAATCTTTGCAAAACCTTACATAATTTGTTCTGGTTACTCCTTTTTACTTCCTTGTGCAAATTTCAGCTACTCTTTTGCTAATTTTAGCTTTTTTTCTGCAATTTCAGCTAAAATTCGACTTCTTTCGGCTTGTCTTCGGCTTTTTTCTACTTTTTTATCCTTTTTCCGCCAATTTGTGCTATTTATGCTTTTTACAAATGCTTTCTGCTATATTCCATTCTTTGCAGCAATTTTAGCTAAAGTTCAGCTGTTATTAGCTAAAGTTAGCTTTTTAAGCCTAATTCACGTTTTTTTTGTAGCTATTACAACTTTTTCTGCTATGTTTAGCAAACTTGTGCTCCTTATGCTTCATTATACTAACAAAACCATTTACAGCTTCATTTTAGCTATTATATTAAAAACTTCGGCTGTTTAAGCTATTTTACCACAAATATTAACTTTTTAGTAATTTTATACCGTTTTTTCTGCTAATTTTGATTTTTTGCAACACTTTCCATGTCCATCTAATTATTAATTTACACTACTGTTTGCTACCTTAAGCTTATTTGTATGTTATTTGTAGCTTTTATCGGCTATTTCAGCTAAAATTCTACTTCTTTCTGCTATTCTGCTATTTTTTTCTGCTTCTTTCTGATAATTTGGGCTAATTCTGCTTTTATAGTTCATTTCTGCTATATTCAGCTATTTGATACACTTTTTGCTAATGTTTAGCTGATATTAGCCAAAGCTAAATTCTTTTAATTCAGCCAATTTTGAACATAATAATTTAAGAACTGGTACACAAGTAGCTGAGAGTGAGCTCTATCACAAATAGTAGCCGGAAAAAAAATTGAAGATGGCCGCCACAGCTAATTTCAAAGGGCTTTTACTCAGCCAATGTTTTATTTATTAACATAAAAACAGATGTTTTGGTAGTTGAAAGCAAGATCTATCACATACTGAAGCTGAAAAAAAAATCCAACATAGTAGCCAAAGCTATTTTTAAGGCTATTATCAGCTACTATTTTCCCATTAAAAGTGAATGGAGCTTTTTTCAACATCCTAAAAATCCCTCAAATTGTTTCTAAATCTTTACAGAATCTCACATATTTTCTTCTGGTTTTGCTCTTTTTAATTTTTTCGTGTCAATTTCAGCTACTTTTTAGTTTTAGCTTTTATCTACTAATTCATCTATATGTCTGCTCCTTCCTGCTACTTGTAAGCTAATTTTTGTTTTTTTTTGTGGTTCTTTCTGCAAATTTGAATTTTTTATGCTTCTTACAGTTGCTTTCTGCTAAATTCAGCTATTTTAGCATTTACCTTTTAGCTTTTTTCTGCTATTTCAAATATAGTTTTGCTCCTTTTTTCCATTTTTCTGCAAAGTCAAGCATTTTTTTTCTTCTTTCAGCTTTTCAAATTGAACTCACATTAACACTATTGCCAATAAATAGTTTTAGCTTAATTTCAGCAGCTTTCAGCTAAAGTTTTCAGTAACAGGCATTCACACTCACATTTTCGTAGGAAATGCAATTTATCTATTTAAGGTTGGATATTTATTAAACTGTGTTAGTTCTTTCTTCACATGTTTTAACAAAAATACTGAAATACCTGTTCTGCCATTAAGTGGCAAGAAGAGCCATGTTAACAACATAAAAAAGTATGGAAAGAAAAACTTGTTTCATTTGTTATTGAAAGGACTGAGATGAAGTGAGACAAATGCAGAAAATCTTATAAAAGCAGCTTCAGTGTTGTTTGGGCTTCATGAATGAGAGAATGATCAAGAAAGATGATTAGCTCATCAGCATATCACCATGCAGGAAAAAAAAGTTCACTTTCTGGGCTACCCCTGTGTTTCCAGTGTTTCCAGTCCTGTCAACCCCAATACTAATTGTCTGGCTCAGCGATAGAGTGACTTTAATTGTGAATGGATGGGAGGTATAAAGGTATACATTTTTTGTCATTCCTAATGAGTAGCTACTACATGAGAAATGAAAGATAGGTACTGAGATCCAGTTGTCAGCAAAAAGAAATAAATAAATACAATAATTAAGAGAAAAAAATTAAAACACAAGAAAGTACAAAAGTGTACATTGTGTCACAGATGGAGTGTATTGCAACATACAAACGTACACATTTAGCCATATTAAAGTTATTGTTTCTATTAAAAAAATGTTGCGATTAATTAGAACTAAAAATTTTAATAAATGCCCAGCACTAGTTAACAGATAACAGAGGCACCCAAACTTTTTCCGTGAAAGGGCCAAAATGAAACTCGATCCGAGGGCTGTGAGCCAAATGCAATAATGTGATACATGAAATGCAAATATTTCAAGTAAAGTTGTTTTATTTTTTAATGATTAAGCTAGCAGCCAGTGTGGTGGCCCACATTTTGTTATTTTTGGTCATCCCATAGACATGCAGAAGATTTGATGTACACTTGAGCAGCAAAGACTCAAAGGACTTTTCATAAATTAAAATTTGTGTATTTGTGGTCTTAAAAAGTGTGAAAATCTCCATTTGTGCTTAATTATAATCTAAATGTCTCTTGTAGTTACTTGTATTTTGTTTATGTTTATTCAGTTTACTCATTTCATTTAAAAACTAAGTAAATTTTATGTACAAAACAATACAAATAACCAATAAAATAACAGCAGAAAGAAGAAAAAATAAATTAATATTATTTCATGATTAATTTAAATATAATTCAAAGATAAAGTAAGTGCCATCTGCACTACAGCCCTTTATGTAGTTGGACCAAGGGTTGGAATGACTAAATGGAAATATAGTGTTTCTACATAAAACAGGAGAATACAACCTAGCAGCCAGCACAGCTGCTGGTGGGCCAAATCAAGTGGCTTGACAGACCAATTTTAGTCTGCGGGCCCCAATTTGGGCACCTTTGAGTTATAATCATTATGGTATTAAGAAAAATGTTTGTTTTTTTGGGGGGAGAGGTACTGAAAAACATAGCTTGTTCATACACTTTGGTGTGTGTCGAGAACAAGGATCAAACACAGAATTAAGACTTGAATGTTAATGTAAGAACTGAAGCCATACAAATACCCAGCCACTAAATAGCCTCAGCCATTTAATCAGTAGTGGAACCCCCAGCCCAGAAATGGTTTTCAGTTTTAACAATTTCTTTAAGAGCTGACCCCGCCCACATTCACTGCATCACTTGGAGCACCCTACCTGCTTCACGGTCAGGTCTTCAGATATTCTTCCTCTTCAGCTAATGTTTTAATTTCAGCTCTGATATGTGCTGTAAATGTTTTCAGGCATGCATCTACGTTTATGTACATCCTGCTCTGAGTGACCATATTGTTTAGCCATCAAAAACAAACTGTACATAAAATTATTATTTTAATTAAAAAAATAATCACATAATAGTTTATAAAATATATCATTATTCACCTAAGAAAAACTAAAGAGTGTGGTGCTTTTAACAATCAGTAAGTAAACAAACCCCAATAAATTTCTTCAGCACACTGTGCATTGTAGGCCCCTGTGACACTTTTTTAAAATCTTAAATTATTTTAAATTTTATAATAAATTTTTTAAAAACAAATTACCTTTACACTTTTACTTGAGTAAAATGCTTAAGTTGATACTTCAACTTCTACAGAAGTATTTTTAAACCCTTGTATCTATACTTCTACCTGAGTCATAAATGTAAGTCATTTTGACACCTCTGGTACCAGTTTGGAACACACAAAAATGCTTCACATGTCGACACAAATCTACCTTGTGGGAAATTAAAAATAAATCTAAAATTTTGGAAATTGTTTATTTTAATATCAGAATTTTTCTTGTTTTCTCTAAAACTTCTGTTTAAGTGTGGAGGTAAATCAACAGAAAATCACTGTTTTTAACAATAATCAGAAGCAAACTTAGGGCCAAAGTATCAAACTCTGCTTGAATTTCAGTTGTTTGTTTTTGAAAATCTGAACACATTTTAAACCTTGATAATGCAACGTTCAAAGGCAAATGTTTAAAACTGTTTCGTCATAAACTAGGCAGACGACAAGGACAGATCATGATGTGCAACAGAGCTTTAACAGCTATAACTAAAGCAAAATGAGATTAAACACTGAGGAAAACAAATCTGCTTTAATCTCAACATTCTGAGATAAATCCTGTTGATCATGATAAAAAAAAAACATTTTAGCTATCTTATTTTATTATTTCAGCTCTGATGTTCTCAATTTTTGCACTTATAATTTGCTTCCTAATAGAGGGAGGTTTTTTGTTGCAAAATGATTTTCATATTTATCTGAAAAATAACATCTTTATCATCAGCTCATTTGATGTGAGTCTAATTTTTGTCAATAAAAAAAGAGATGAAAGAAACCTGTAGTGAGCTGAGCTCCTCAGATGTACGACCTAATGATGAAGAGGCAGAAATTTTTTAATAAAAACATTTTTTCCTAAAAGAAAACAATTATGAAATTAAATTCCTCAGACTGTTTTATATGATGACATTTAAACTCTTAAATATTATCAGTTAGTGAAGATTGTTCTCACTGTAAACCTTTTTAATGAACAGATGTTTTTCAATTCTTCCTCACTTCTGGGTTCCTCTCCTCCTCCTCCTCCTCCTCCCACAGATGCAGCTCACACAGAGACAGACACAGAGTTTAGAGCGAAACCCTCGTTTGGCCAATTATTCTGACCTTCCAAATTGCAGACAGCCCAAAAAGCCTCTTGCAGCGAATGTAATATCCCCTCCTTCTCCGCTCTCTGGAGAGAGATTCAGCGTGTTTCTCTAACCCCACTGATAAGACAGTTTAGCTTTAAATGAGCCTGTTTTGCCTCGACACATTTCTTCCCTCACGTCTTCCAGGGCTGTGGGTTTTTTTATTGATCGTCGTCCTCCCAGGGGTGTTGGTGCCTGGACCCGGGCACTCAGCAGCAGCTGGTTGTGCTGCTGATGGCTGTTAGCCCCGCTGGCTGTGCTGTTCTGGGCTTTGTGTGGTGCCAGGCTCAGCAGATACCCCCCCCCCCCCCCGCCCTCACCCCCCCACACCCTTTTGTGATGCTTGTTAGGAAGCTGCTGAAAATAGAGGAGAAGTGTCTCTTGTCTCCCTGTACGAGTCCCGCCTCCACACGCCCGGCTGATTTAGTGCAGGCGTACCTGGAACCTGCCGAGCAGAGTTTACATAGCTGTGTGTGTTTAGGAGCTGGAAACTGGGGCTGCTTCCTCTTAAAACCCAGACTTAGTTGTGTTGTTAACCAAAACACATTTTCCTAGGTGGAGACCAAATAAAGAGGAGAAAAAACAGATTTGAACAAAAATAGTTTTTATCTTTTTTTAAGTTCTTTGGAGTTATATCAGTAATGAATATCTTACTTGGAGAAGAAAGCTCACAGAGTACTAAACTTGGTGTGGGTGAAGAGGAGAGTCATCCCCATCGTATCGTCTTTATGCTAACACATCTCACAAGATCTCACAATGTCACATAAGATCAATTTACAAAAGTGTTATGACAGCAGCCTTATCATGCATCTGACTCATACGGCCCCTCCTGCAGGTGGTGGGGTCACAGGAAGGCAAACCCATGTAGCTCATTTGGACTAAGCCCGATCGAGCCCCTTGGGTAAAGACCCTGCCACAAGGCGCTCGCCATGGGCCCCCACTCCAGACCAGGCTCCAGGGTGGGGCCCTAATAACCTACGTCCGTGCAAGGGACAATGACTTCCTTGATTTTATTATAATTTTTTGTCCATAAAAGTCTGTTGAATCATTCTTAGTCTGGCCTGTCACCTTGGACCAATCTGCCATGGGAGACCCTACAGCATAGCTTCTAGGAGGCACACAAACTCCTCCACCAAGATAATGTGATGATTCAACAGAGGAAAGCAAACCAATAACTTAAAATATATGTATATTGGAGGTGGTATTCCTACATAATATTTTAGCAAAATGCAAGGTTTGGTAATGAGAACTAACAAAGACAATTAGAGGCCTCAAAAATGCCATATTTTCAATTTTGGCTGGCTTGAATACTATTACTATTGAATAATAGGTTTTACCTAAGTCCATTTTATGTTGAAAACAGTTCAATTGAACAAAATTATCAGTGCTTTTTATTTGACACAAAAATGTGTTTATGCAAAAAACAAACAAACAAACAAAAAAAATCACACCTGTTGTGAATTTTTAACTTTGAGTGCCAGTTCCTAATAATTCTTTAAATTCTTCTGTAGCATCATGAGTTCCTGACGTAACAGTGCTCCTCTCAGCGCAGAAGTTTTACAACAACATCATCAAACCTTCACAGGAGTCTGAAACAGTTTGGAGGAGTAACGTTCAGCTCTAAGGCCAGGCGATCAGCATCATTACACACCAACGTCCAGCTAATCAATGTTCATATAACAACCTAAACACACACACACGGACACGTTAGCGATCAGACAGCGAGCAGTCGATACTCTTTAAATTCACATCCCTCAGTAAGGCATCAGATAGTTCACACTTTTTACTGTAGTTTATGACACACTTGAGATAATAGTTTCCCACGAATCAGCACTAACTCTATATTGAACTCCCTTAAAAGATAGAAACGTATTATTCTTAACTTGTTTTAACTACGTATGTATCTTTATGAAAAGATGCTACAGTTTTTGATCATTACACACTGACAAAATGCTGACAGTCTAATTATCCAAACAGAACATGGTGACATTTGTGTGGCTTACAATAAAACAACACTGCTGCTATAAAATTAGAAATTAATGTATTTAAAATAGAAATGAAACATCCTTTTGTTTAACATTTGAAACCTGTTCCACCTTTAGATTTATAAATGATACATAATATGGAAAAATATCAGCTAGGATATTGATGTAATGTCTTTGTCTCCCTGAATCCTTCAAATGTATCTACTAAATGAAATATTTCCATGGCAACTGAGCTAAAAGTAATAAAGTACTAAATCAAAGTATATTATTAGTTTGATTATCAGTGCAGGTTTGTATGATTTATGGTATTACGGATGATGTTCGTATATATTTTATTAAATCTGACCTCTGAGTACAACTGTATTTTGTATGTGTGAATAAATATTACTGTACTACTTTTACATCAGTATTACAAGGCTTCAACTTGAAGTAATGTTTTATTAACAGAGTATTCTAATGAGCCCGACTCGCTTCTTTGATTGAACAAAAAATGGTTTTGATTGATTATTCTTCTGAGTTTCCTTTGGACAATGCAGCACTTGTGTCTCCATGATGTGTGGTTTTCCTAAATAATTCAAAGAATCCAATGAAGTGGGAGACAAGTGAAAGAGTGGTGGGTTTAAACAAATAAATAAATCTTTTGTAAGTCTAGACTCCTTTTCTTTTTTCTCTCCTCCGTCTCTCCTCTCATTGTGTTGGTCGGTATCTATAGCTGTAATTCTAGCTGGAGTTCATGCCCAGGCACTTTTTAATAGTGAGTCTCTAAACTTACAGTTGGTAATTTGCACAACCTTGAGCTAACCAGCCAATTTTTACACAATTCATAGAGGAAACTCAAGTTTGTCTGGCAATGTAAATGTTAGTACTCTCGTTTATTTCTTATGGTACTGTCAAACTGAAGGTCTTAATGCTCAAATTCAATTTTTTGCATAGATAAGATTTTTTTTTTGAGGATGTTCATATTTTCATTTACATGTGACTGCCAAGAGTTGAATGAAATGCAACAGGCTGCAGTCACTTTAGTCCCACATATGAAAAAGACCTGGGTTTTGTCTAATTTGTCACAGTCTATTCAGGTTTTAACTCCCCAATAAGCAAATGTCTGCTGAAGATTGGCATCAGCTCTCTGTGACCCTGCATGGATAAATAGTTAGACAATAAATAGATGAATATTTCAAACAAACTTGTGACTAAATTATGTTGAAGATATTCAACCATCATCAGTGTGGACAGAGAACAGACAGAAAGAAAGATGGTGCCATTAATGCAATTAAATTAACATTTAGAATCCCAAGAGCAGCTTATTTAAAGGCGGTTTTGCGATGATATACTAATAATTTTGGGACAGCAATGGGAAATACATGCCCCAACCCAGAGGAGATGAGATGTTCTGCATTCCCTGACCCACAATGGCTCATTGTTTGTAGGGTTAGCAACACTGAAGGGCTAATTCTTAATATGATGCTTAGCAACAGTGGCTTGTGAAGTCCAAAAAGGCTCATGTTTCCTGTAGTTGATTTGGTTCAAGACTGGTCTGTATTCACACCAGAAGTGAACCACATCAGAGTTGGTTTGGAAGTAGATCGAGACCACCTCAAAAGTGGGTCTCGATTCGGTTGTTTGATCTGCACCAGGAAGGTCTCATACCTGCATAACAGGTCTGGAACAACTGTGGAAACAAACTCTGGCCCGTTTAAAACAGAAGAAATGTGTTAGATGTGAATACACCCCAAGTTTCAATTATTCAGTTGAGTTATGTTTGTTCCTGTAATAATATCAGTTGTCCTCAGTAGTTCCTGTTCTCAACTTCAAACTCATCCTTGCAACGAGAAAAAAAATCCAAGCAGTAAAAACACAAATCCAAAACCAGTGTGAAGACTCAACCCAACCTGGAGGATTTCAAAACTAAAACCTACAACAGATTCATCGGCACCGTCTCATCTTTATTGCACATTATAAATTAAGAACTGTATGATGGCTCTAATGGAATTAGCCATTGTAAAAGAACATCACCCCATCTTCAATATTCATATTTCACAAGGACCAGTTTGAGCCGCTTTATGGGCTGCAGTGAAGCAGCTGTGAGTGCAGATTGAAGCACCTCTCCATCACCACTACACCTTCTTACCCACCTCACCACCACCACCCTAAAAAAAAGGAGTGAATTAAACTCTGGATGAGACAAAGGCTTAGGAGATAAAGGGCTGCTGTTAGCATTTTTCTAGCCCATTGGTTCCTTGTTACTATAGCACATTATGGCCCCTGAACCCTCATAAATCAATGTATACCCTCTTGTCCTTTCAGAAGGATCTCTTCACTTTTGGCTATAACATGGCAGAGGTGACAATAATCTATTGTTTCGGTTTAAAGCTCAGCGCTGCACCCCGGACCCGTTACCACAAAGGGCACGAGGATGTATGTGCTGCCTGCAGGGGGGGAACAGGCAGAAAGCTGGGAGGAGGGGATTTCTGAGCTGTGCACACAGGGGTTTGCAGAATGGCAAACTTCACCCAAACTGTAACCAATATTAAACACATAATGGACTAACCAGTCAGCCTTTAAAGTCTAGTGGAGATAAATGATCATTGAAACTGTTTAATAGAATAATTTATTGCAGCTTTTCTCCTCCATCTTTAATAATAATGGTTCAAGGGTGTGGCTTTAAAGGCTCCCTGAGTTTAACAGTGTGAGGATATGTTCCTAATCAGTTACCTGTAAACACATTTCTGACATTCAAGCATTGGCATGTTTGTGTTTATGACTTGCCTGCTGAGCCACCTTAATGCACAGGCTTACCTGGGCTGAAACCCAGGGGCCTATGGCATTGGGGGGGGGGGGGGGGGGGGGCCCCCTTTTTAAAAAAAAAGAAAAA
>JARVJO010000269.1:18259468-18273662 GCA_031762555.1 Cynodonichthys magdalenae
CAGAACCTGAGGCGGGACCTTGTGCGCAAAGTCTGCCGACCAGCTGTGAGAAATTGCTTGAAAGTGTGCGTGCGCACAGTTTTATAAATCAGAATTTTTTTTGGCGTACGCCATTTTCGCCTTTTGCCCGTACGTTCACTTTTAGTATGGTTTCCACGCAATCCTTTATAAATGAGGCCCCACAACTGAACATTAAAGGGCCAATAGTATGTGTTTCTCAGGCATATATTTAACTTCTATACCAAAGTAACTATGTCACCTTCAGTTGTTATTAAAATGTTGTTTATATGTTTAAATAGAAAATAAACTTGGCTTCTCATCTGTTTGTAAACACCTTGAAATTGGTCTCTGTCTCTTTAAGAACCTCCTTCAGATTCTGTCATTTCACTTCAGCGTCATCACAGCTGCTTCTCTCTACAGCTGTGTTATTTACAGCCTGGAGCAGACTATGTTGTAATGATAATATAAAAAGAAGCAACATTATACAATATCGGTTAAGGAAAATTGCATCTCAGAATACATATGAACTTTATTGTTGGACTAGAAAGTACATTTCTGAAGATTCGGAGTGATTACAGAGACAACGTTTAAGCTGGTATGATTATTTCAGTTGCTCTCACACACACACACACACTGATCCCAATAAGTTACAAATCTTAACACACAGACCAAACAACGATTGAACAAAACAACTTAAGTTGTTTTACAGCTTACCTGCAGAGGACGACAGTGTTTAATCCAAAAAGGACTGAAGTGAGAAGTGGTTAGTATTGGAGTTCACCAAACACGGTTTTCACCTGGTGTTTGCTAGTTATTGCTGGGGGTGTGCTCTGTGACGAGGAAGCTTGGTTGGGAGGCCCAGTCCAGGGGAGGAGCTGATCCAAAAAGGTGGTTCTAGACCCAACCGGTCGTTTTTGCTCTCCTGCCTGGCTGCCTCAGGACAGCACAGGATTTCTCAAACATGCATGAATGAGTCAAAATAAGACTGGTCATGTTTTTGATGAGAGGATAACATTATAACATGATATAAAACTCAAAAATGTTGATTTTACATGATATTGCCCCTTTAAGACCTGCAGTGTGATGGGAGCCTTATTCCATGAAGAAATGTGTCATGTTCAAAAGAGCTTTTATTGTGTTAGACAAGACCTGCCCCACTCATACTGCCAAACCATAACCAAAAGCTCAGATCCTATCAGTTTCATTAAAATGTGTCCATGGATTCATGAGATATTTTGCTACCAGACCACTGACTCCAATAGGTAATGACAAAGTTTTAAACAAAGATCATTAAAAATTTGTTGGCTACTTCTTCGGCTTAGCTCAACATCTGTAAAACTGACTAAGTGGTGCCCCCAGAAATTTGTATTAGGGGTTGTAGGAGGTCCACTGAATATCCTGAGGAGACACCAAAACCAAAAACCAGAGCAGATGTTCAGGAATTATGTTATTATATATACAGTACTGTGGGCTATTTAACAAATGCAACAATACAGGACTTCTGATATACATGTCTACTTTAGTATTTATTTATAGTAACTTATTGAAGCTTGTCCTCTACTTAATGTATGTTTATAAAAAATAATATTATGCATCAAGCAGTCTGAGATCTGCATCCTCTGTTGATGATGTTGGTTTAAAATCCGTTGTCCTTATTAAGGGGAACAAAACTTTAAGTTTTGTTTTTCTTTTAGAGAAAAACATATGTTTTTACTCCTAATTATTGAAAAACAATCTTTGTTTGCTTTTCATATTAAGAAGTTCAACTAATCCTGAACAGCTAGGGGAAAGTAGAAATGTACACTAAGCAAAAGCTTGGGACTCAAGAGGATGAAACTATCTGGTCAAAAAGGCTCACTTGTGGGGGTGGTTGCCAATTTTTTTTGGGGTGGCAATTAACCCCCCCCCCCCCCCCCCCCAAAAAAAAGATAAAAAATAAAATCCCCATCTCTACATGGCACCCCTGCTTTGTTTAAGGTTGATTGGCTGTGGCATGATTGATCACAAATACTTTGATGTAACTCTGGGGTCCGTCTGCTCCCGACTGGCTCCACAGGTGTAGGAGCGACAGATTAACATGGTCTAGGTCAGCATGAAAGTGCTGAACTTACTGAGTTACAGCAAAGGTGAGTGGATTCACCTGCTGGCCCCGACAGGTTGATTTAATTAAGAATGCGGCGGCATGTTGCTTCTCACTGTTCCACAAAAGCCAGAGGGACCATCAGAGGGTTAAAGACAGAGCAGACGAGAAGCAGAGCCACACGTAATCAAAAAGGAGAGTCAGGGTGAATTGATGAATGGAATTTTAATCTACATGGAAAATAGCCGGGCTACAAAATTGAGCCGTGGTTGTCGTGGCCCGGCCTGATGTATGAGAGCACACTGAGATCCTCCTGCAAACAACACTCTCACTTTATTAGAATATGTTTGTCCTTCCAACACTGACCTTATTCCCCGCCTTAATTAAACTCTCCCTTAATGACCTCCTTGTCTGAGCAGAGCACCGTTGCACCTGCACCAAACTGTTGCAGTACTGCAGAGAGATTTGATTCATTTGACATAGTGGTCAGTGTGGAGGTTTTCAACAAGTATTATCTTACCTCTGTTAAATAACTTCAATTTGGAGAAACTGTTTTAAGGTCTGACAGGATTGACAATGATCTTTGAAACAACTCAAATCTCCAAACTTTCACAGTGATGCAGACCCCATTTTGAAAATCTTTACCCCATAGTCAGTTTTGGATGACATGAACATTTATTCAGACAGCTGAGATTATTTTCTAACACATAAAGCAGACTTATTGCTCAGCCATTTTTTTCTCTCTCATCATTATAGTTGTGTTATGTATTATCAATGCTTATAAAGGATTTGTTGCTTATATATTACTACTTATTCATGGTATAGTAAGTAAAAGATTGTTTATCAGGTAACTTAAATAACTGTGTAGTCAACTATTTATTAGCCATCTCTAAGGATACCCTTATTTCAGGGCTAATCAACTGGCAGCCCGCGGGCCACTTATGGCCCATGGTTAACTTCAGTCTGGCCCACCCAAGAGTTAATAAACAAATAAAATTTAAAAAAAATTTGGAAAGGAGAAATATTTCAGTCAGAGTGTCAATCCTGTTGTACAGATGATCTATGACAGGGCTTTACAACTCAGTCCACCTGCCAATGACTTTGTTTTGTAAGGACCACGCTCTCTCTATAGTAACTCAAGAAATCGGTAGCCGAGGCTCAAAAAAGGAAACAAGTACCAGGACTCCGAAAATACCTAGAGTAAAATCTTCTTTGCAATAAACAGGTACTGACGAGGAACAGGGGGCAGACAGGACGGAGAGAGAACACCCAATCTAACTGGTTTGAGGAGAAACTCAGTGGGAGTCAAAGCGATGGCACCCAAGGAAGGACAGAGCCAGAAAATTTACACAAAGAACTAATTACAGGAAGTAGACGGGCGAGGAAGCAGGGCAGGGAAAACCAATCACTGAAGAGACACAGTTAGGCAGAAAACAGAAATGCCTTGTCATATGTTTAATCTAAAAATATTCTTAGCACAAAATCAATGAAATTTGTGTTTAGTAGGTTTTTTTTTCTTTGTTATAACAATGCTTCTTGGTAATAAATCGTATGACGTGCAGCACCTGGAGGTACCAGAAGCTCAAAACAAGTGTCAATGACAGCAGAATAAGCTGTTTGGTAGAGAAGATTTGGCAAACTTTGTATGTTCACAACCCACAAACTCAGCTCTTCTGCTCATCCCACAAATGCATGTTCCTTTCAAATGTGGCACCATTTAAAGAGACATTTCCAGGCTTTCTAACGATATAAGATTCATTACCAAGAAGCATTGGTACAAAAAAAATAATCTATCAAACATGCATTTATTTACTTTTTGTGCATTTAGAGTTTAAGGCTGAAAAAAAAAGATAGAATTTTAAATTTAAAATCTAATCTAATTTAATTAGATTTTAAATCAGAAAAAAAATAAAAGAAGACTTTTTTATTTAATTGCTGGATGTCCGGCCCCTGAGCTGTTGTCTTCAGTAACTGTGGCCCCCTTATTTGAATAGCCTTGATTAATTGTAAAGTGGTATCCAGCTAGCTATTTGCCCTGTCAAAAAAACTCATACATTGTTTGTAAACAACATGTAATATTGGAGATTGAAGCTGGTTTATGATGGTACCAGTTCCATTTTGTTCTGGTTGCATTCAGCTGTCAGACTTAAACATTATTTCTTCAATAGTTAAGATACTATTTGTTTCTAACTTTTACACAAAAACTCCAATTTAAATGCCCAAAAAATTTCTTTAAGTATACATACAGCGCAGGCAAAGGTGGATTTAGTTAAAAAGCATCCAGAAGTTTCCATGTGTATAACATAATAGTTTGTGTTTTAGAATCTCAGCCACATCATGGCTTGTTTTGCATCCTTATTTCATTAACCTCCTTGTGTGTAATCACATTTCAAATGAGTTAGTGCTGCTGGAGTCACTGCAGAGACTTTTTTTTATTTTAACAACCACCAAAGCCTTTTGATTAAAAGGAAGCGTGCAAACCTGTGAGTACAAGGTAGAGGGAGGCTACTTTATGAGATTTTTCGACTGCTAATTCAATAGTCTAAAGTAAAGAGTAAGGAGCTGCCAGGAGAGAAGAACACTGGGGGCGTAGCCGGCCAGAATGGGAACATCCACACAATCATTCTTACATTAAATACTCTTATTCTTCCCCACCAAACCAACTGAGGATTAGTGTGCAAATGTTCTTCTCTTTCTTCTCTGCGCAGAGCTCTCCTCTCCTTCCCACCTAGCTTTAATCCATCAACTCGAAGACTAATCCTTTTGAACATTCAGCTCCAGAGCCAGGAAGGTGGCAACATGATCAATTACAGACTTTCATCTACTGTCTCCGTCTACATGCAGAACATCAGCACAAGCACACATTTATTTTATTGATGGTGCTTTTACATTTTTTTTTTTTTCAATTCGCGTTAGACATTTTTTTTTGCCTTTTCATTTTCTTTTTTTCATCAATAATACTTTACAATTCTGCAGCACTTAAAAAAGTTTGCCTGCCTGCTCAGCTTAAAGAAGTTTGATCTTTTTTTCCCCCTCAAGGTAAAATAACTATTATTTAAAAAAATTATAATTACTTCATTTGATTGGTACAACACAGTGATAATGACTTGCATTGTGTTTGTTATGTTGACGCAGTATAAACAGCACTCATCCTCAGATTTTCCACTTCACGTCGTGTTCGCTAACAAGTGCACCGACTCCTCGCACATTCTTTCTTCATCGTGTTGAGTGAGGCGCAAGCTTTTAGGATTCAGTGCTCCGTTGTTATTTCCTCTTGCTGTGGTTCCAACAGCCGGACCTTTTCTTTTGCATTGTTTCTCTGTGGCCTACATAATGGCCAATGTGTTGCTGACAAAAATCCTGAGGGTGGGGACTCTAATAACCCAGATAGATAGTGCTGTTACATTTATTTCTCAAAGTACTCTGTCTTTGCCTGCCAGCACCCAGGTGCCAAACTCATAGCATTCACAGCACTTCCTCTGCCATGTAAATGTATATCTATCACCTGTAGTAGCTGCTGGAACAGAAATGAAATGGCCAAAAGGGGGAAACGGAGACAGATTCTGTCAGAAACCCCATAAAAAGTGCTGCTTCATGTTCTGTCGATTGTTAGCTGGTGAGGATATTTGTGTGTCTAGGTGTGACTTTTAAAGAGCGTCCGTGTTTGCCTCTGTGCGCCGTCGGCGATCGTTTGTCTGAAGACCAAATGTCACTTTTGTAAAATATCACCCAGATAACAAATGGCTTCTTGTTGTCGGCGGACAAACTCACTGCTGGATGAGATGCATTGTGTTTATGTCGTTCTGCAACTGGTCAGGCTTCAAAGTCCTTTTTTTTCCCCAGACACAAACATCTACAGTAATGTCTGCAGCCACAAGCCGTTCACGTCATTCCATCAAACCAGAACCGAAATCAAGATATAGATACTAAAAGGTTCAAATTGCACTTCTCTGATATATCAATAATCCCTTTGCTGTTAATGTTTTTAAAATACTTAAAACAAAAGTGAAGAAATAACTGAAAAATTTTATTCTAGGTCTAGGAGTAATTTTAAACAGTTTGTAAAGGCAGCTGTTAGGAAAACAAGTCAAAATCAAATAATTAGACAATAAAGTTTTTTTTTCTTTTCCAGGGAGCTGCCATCAAGGAGATGAGAGTCTCTGCAGTCGTGGGAGTCTCTTGGGCGTAGCTTGGGTAAGCCATGATTGGCTGGATTGACTTGTGGGGGAAGTTAAAAGATGTGATTTATAATGGTAATTAGAAAATTTGATTAATAACAAGATCTGCAGGAAATCTCCCATTTAATATGTACAATATAAAATAGCTAGAAGTACTGCCATTCTCACTAATGCTAGACAATTTCTAAATTTCTCTGCACTTCATGTTCTGTACTGTTCACTTGTTTTGCTGTGTCTAAGTTACTGTATGGATGTTAGGGGCAACACATAGAAAACCTCACTCCAACCATGATGCACGTTACAGAAAAGAGCCATAATAATCCCTACAGGGTTGGTTTTAATAACCATATCAACAATTTATTTATAGATTCCTACCTCCTCAAACTCCCAGATTTGGTAGAGTTTTAAACAAAGCCAGAAACAAATTATTACCAGATAATATTCAAAGTTTTTTTTTACAGATAGAGTGGGGTCTATGACTGAGACTGAGAGCAACCATGAAGAGAATGTGCATTTCAGTCAGTGGTGTGAAGGTTTGGAATAAACTCAGCAAAGAGCTGAAGCAAAATCCAAGCATGAGGTTGTTTAAAGAAAGCCTCAAAATGGTTATTATTAAAAGGTTCAGGGATTCACAGGGGTGATGCATTTGGACTGGAATTAAAGCACTATGGATGGGTTGGGCGTGTGTGTGTGTGTGTAGGCATATGTATTATTTACATCTGTTTTAGAAACTCTTTGATTTAGAAGGGAATCAGGAAATGGGAAGGTGATTCATGCCTTGATCTACAGGATGGAAAAGGGGTATGATTAACCTTTTCATACAAGTTTTTAGACACAGCCACTAAATTAAGTGGTGTATTTAGGTGTAATTGTGTTTGCATGTTTGGTAATACGGTTTTGCATTTACACTTAGGAATATGTAGGTTGTTCTTTCATTTTGTTGGTGGAATGTCTGAAAGAAAAAATAAATATAAATAACTTGTAAACATAATTTATTGACTTCAAATTTGGTGTGTCTAGCACCTTAAAGTCTCAAGTTATGATTATTAATTTTCATAATTCTAATTAGTGATCTGAATCATTACACTCACCCACAGCTGCCCGGCGTTCATCCAACCGAACCAATATGGCTTCTTCAAACCCCACCCAAATTAGTCGATCCGAACAATGACGCTTTACCCAAACTACGCTCACACCCAAGAAACTCCCACTTAGTGACTGCAATGACCCCTACTTACCATCAAGGGTGATTGTGAAGCAGATTTTATTGGGGGGGGGTTGCTCAAGGATCCAGAGTGGGACAAATGAGGGTGGAGGGAGATGCGGGGGCTTTACTTCTCCCTCCCAAAATTTTGATGACCCAATCAAAGTGTTCAAACCAGCAATCTTTGGATCACAGGCTCACCTTCATTAACCTCTGTGCCACCACTTCACTTAAAAGACAATAAAGTATTGTACCACATTTCATAGTATCATTTTGAGTTGCATCAAACTGTATTATATTGTATCATGTTGTTCTCTATCGTGTTATATCATGGAATGTATTGTTGTCTTGGCAGGTGGATTGGACCCAGGAATGCAGACAAACTTCATTTTAAAGCAAAACAATAGAAACTGATGTCGCAGCTTCAAAAGACAGAATCACAAGGAGCACGAGGAGAACCTGAAGAAGACCAGACTGTGGCATGAAAGCCAATAATGCTCTACTTGTGTGGAGGTGGAAACAAACAGAAGCAATAGACCGAAGCTGATGAGGAAGTGGAAACACCAGAGCCGAATACTGACTGGGAGCAGGTGAGAGTGGGCGTGGCAGGCAGAGGAGTAACAAAAAATAAAAGTAACACAACTAAACCCAAAGATCACAACACATTAAATAAAGCTAATTATAAAACACAGGTCACTTTAAATCAGCAAACAAAACATCTTACATTTTGTATCATACTGGTCCGTGTATGTTTTGGTCATTGGATTTTCCTTTCAGAAATGGGTATTGAAAACAAGAAAGAACTGGTTATTTGATTTTTAGTTAAAAATACAAAAAATTTAATAAAAAAAAAAGCGTTTCTCTTTTTTAGTGTCAAAAAGGCATAACAAAATTTTAAAAAAGGATTTGAGTTTCATTTTTCATTACTGATAACAAAAAACAAAATTTACTTTAAAAATTAAATGAAAATTGGCTCGTTTGTTCATTTTCTGAGACTGGATGTCGTCATTTACGTGACAAGAGCGTCAAGAAGAGGACTGGGGAGCTTTACAGTAACGAAGCTGAAATTGGTTTCCAATTCCAGCTTCCGATTGGGGAAATGACTAAAGGACGATTACAACAAATTTTTCACTAACTTGAAAGTGTTTAATTAGGTCGAGCTTAAAAACCAAAATTCTTAGATCCTTCAAACCTGGACTAGGTTATTCTACACTAATTGCAGAATATTTAAAAACAACTTTGGGATTTGTGAAAACCTTTTCTGAATTGTGAAATTTCAACAAATTTCATTTGTCATCATTGTTCAGGCTACTAGACCACACTACACCTGGTCCAGCTCAAAACCTACAACACCAGGACTCTTCAAACTTGGACTAGATTATTCTACACTAATAGCATAATATTTAAAAACAACTTTGAGATTTGTGAAACCTTTTTCTGATTTGTGAAACTTCAACAAACGTTTTTCATCGTTTTTCAGGCATCTGGACCTAATCCAGCTCAAAGACTACAACACCTGGACTCGAAGAACCCCAAAAACCGGCGCCATACACTCAGGAACCCCAAAGACCGGTGCCGTGGACTCAGGAACCTCGGCAGGACCCGGGGACTTAATCCCACGCGGGGACTCTGGAGACTTGGCAGGATCCGGGAACTTAACCCAACACCGGAGACCCTGGAGACTCGGCAGGACCCGGGGACTCTACAGTCCCACCTGGGGACTCTGGAAACTCGACTGGACCCGGGGACTCTACAGACCCACTCAGGGACTCTACAGTCCCACCCGGGGACTCTGGAAACTCGACTGGGCCCGGGGACTCTACAGTCCCACCCGGGGACTCTGGAAACTCGACTGGACCCGGGGACTCTAAAGTCCCGCCCGGGGACTCTGGAAACTCGACTGGACCCGGGGACTCTACAGTCCCACCCGGGGACTCTGGAAACTCGACTGGACCCGGGGACTCTACAGTCCCACCCAGGGACTCTGGAAACTCGACTGGACCCGGGGACTCTACAGTCCCACCCGGGGACTCTGGAAACTTGACTGGGCCCGGGGACTCTACAGTCCCACCCGGGGACTCTGGAAACTCGACTGGACCCGGGGACTCTACAGTCCCACCCGGGGACTCTGGAGACTTGGCAGGATCCGGGAACTTAACCCCACCCAGGGACTCTGGAGACTCGGCAGGACCCGGGGATTCTACAGTCCCACCCGAGGACTCTGGAAACTCGACTGGACCGCGTACTCTACAGTCCCACCCGGGGACTCTGGAAACTCGACTGGACCCGCGGACTTTACAGTCCCACCCGGGGACTCTGGAAACTTGACTGGACCCGGAGACTCTACAGTCCCACCCGGGGACTCTGGAAACTCGACTGGACCCGGGGACTCTACAGTCCCACCCGGGGACTCCGGAAACTCGACTGGACCCGGGGACTCTACAGTCCCACCCGGGGACTCCGGAAACTCGACTGGACCCGGGGACTCCACAATCCGATCCGGGATTTCCAGAGCAATGGAGGTAGATGAAGGGGATGGATCGGGAACAGATGACTTGAAGACTGTGACTGAAAACTCTGGAACCAATGATTCGTGGACAGGAACTGAAGACTCTAAGACAGGAACAGATAATTCAGGAGCAGATGACTGAGACTGGAACAGATAACTCGAAAACCGGAACCAATTTATTGATTGGAGCTGGGACTGATAATGGGTCTGATGATGGGTCTGGAGCTGGGTCTGATGATGGGTCTGGAGCTGGCGAGACTGGATCTGATGGGTCTGGAACAGGCAAGACTGGGGCCAGAACTGTAGACTCTGGGACCAGAACAGGAACTGAAGACTCTGGGACCGGAACACGAACTGAAGAGTACCCGAAGTACTCAGGACAAAAAGGGTCCTCCTCGGGGTCCTAGACAGGGTCGAACTCAGGTTCGCTGTTGTTGTCAGGCTCGAACTAAGGATAGCCAGGAGGCTCGAACCCAGGATACTTGGAGGATAGGAACCCAGAGGACAGGACACCAGGAGACTCTGAAGGCTGGAAATCAGGAGATGATGATGAAGATGATGAACCAGACGGCAATGATGATGAGGATGATGAACCAGGCAGAGAAACTGCAGCGGACCCG
Organism: Cynodonichthys magdalenae; assembly: GCA_031762555.1. Taxonomy (NCBI): domain Eukaryota; kingdom Metazoa; phylum Chordata; class Actinopteri; order Cyprinodontiformes; family Rivulidae; genus Cynodonichthys; species Cynodonichthys magdalenae. The sequence continues at coordinate 18,270,060 of JARVJO010000269.1, forward strand.
GAAGACTCCGGAGCTGCAGCTGATGAGAAAGACTCAGGAGGAGCTGTCGAAGTCCATCCCAAAGCTGCCTCCGGCGGCGAGAAGAAGTAGAGGGGGCCACAGGAGGAACTGCAGCGGAACATGACGCTGCAGCGGGCGAAGATGGACCAGGCGCTGCAGTTGGCGAAGATGGAACAGGAGGCGGCGCAGCGGACACAGAGGCGCCAGAGGCAGGTGACCCAGCAGAGGCGGAAGCCACTGGCTCGGCCAACACCCTTAGGACGTAAGCGAGGAGACGCTGATGGACGGGTAGGCGCCGGAGCTCGGGGAAACCCAACAGGGTGCCCCTGATCTGCTGACAGAGCAGGAGACGGGAGACAGGAGTGGGGGACCACCCGAGGATCCTCAGCGATCCGCTGATCAGCGGGTGTGTCACTTCAAGCTCCTCCGGTGGCAAAGACGGGACTGGTTCCTCCATAACTGGAGCAGTGGGGACGGCAAAAACCCTGCCTACTGGATCCTTAATTGGTCCAATCATTCTGTGAGGTTCCGGGAATGGAGCAGAACCCAAAACGCAGGCAGGCAGGCAGCTCAAGATAAAAATATTTATTAAACAAAAAGGCTGACGTGGCAGCAAAAACAGAAAACAACAAACGGACACGGGAGGAAGCCACACAGGAGAAATGATCGGACGAAGGTGGAGAGAAAATGAGCAGAATAAATACCAACGGGGCTGAGTGGAAAGTGGAAACAGCTGCAGTGATTACAAGTGACAACAGGTGGAAGAGAAAAGGCTGATGACTGGAGAGCTGAGGACTGAGGTGAGGAAATGACAGAGCACAGGAAAAAACACACACACAGGACCACAGACCCTAACATGAAGTGTCACAACCACCCTTAAAGTTTCACAAATCAGAAAAAGTTTTCACAAATCTCAAAGCTGTTTTGTATTTGGCTATTAGTGTAGAATAACCTTGTCCAGGTTTGAAGAATCCAAGTATTTTAGTTTGCTAGAGCTGATTAAGTATGGTCAAGGTAGTGAAAAATTAGTTGTAATCGCTCTTTAGTCATTTCCCAAATCGGAAGCTGGAATCGGAAACCAACTTCAGCTTTGTTACTGTACAACTCAGCCCTGTTCTCTTCTTGGAGCTCTTGTTGCGTAAATGACGACATCCGGTCTCAGAAAATGAACAAACGAGACAATTTTCATTTGATTTTTAAAGTAAATTTATTTTTTGTTATCAGAAATGAAAAATGAAATTCAAATCATTTTAAAAAAATGTTGTTATGCCTTTTTGACACTAAAAAAGAGAAACGCTTTGTTTTTTTATTTAATTTTTTGTATTTTAAAACAAAAATCAAATAACCACTTGTTTCTTGTTTTTCAATACCCATTTCTAAAAGGAAAATCCTATGACCAAAACATACACGGACCCATACAGTATGTTATTGTTACACATTGGTTTAAGTCATTTTGTATTGGATTGGATTTAGTGTGTATTGTTGGATGCTTTAAGGCAGCTGGAAGAGCTTCCTGTGCCCATATTAGGAGATGCAGCCCTGTCCACTACTTTGACTTCACGGGCAGAGATGAGATGAGTCATAGTGTATGTAATGGTTGTGTCGAGTGTACAATTACAACAAGCCCGCAGGGTCCTTTTCTGCTTTGGCAGACATAGGAGGTGACCTGATTAACCTGCAAAATGATGTTAAGCATCAAGCGTCTGCCTGTGTAATGTAATTAAGAGGTTAATTAGGAATTTAATGTGTGAAATTGGACACAAGATCTTAGGTAAAAGGTTGTTGACTAGAATCAGGAGCAGATATTAATAATAAAAAACTGTATTAAAAATCAAGTAAGATTTGGACAGTTGCATCAGAATACTAAGAACGATGGAAAGCCAGAGCAGAACACATAAATCCCTGTTACAGGCCCTAAGAGAAAATGTGTTTGATTTAGTAATCACACTGAGTATGTTTTCAAGGCATCCCTCGGCTATTACTGAACAGATGACGTTTCTTTCTGTCTTTCTTTTTTTTTTCTTTTTGGTTACTTGAGCAGTAGGTGAAAATGATGAAACTCTGGGGGCTTTGTCGGGGCTGGCATGACAGATGACTCTGTCGTGAAAATAGGGCATTGTCCCACACTATCATTTATTATGAGTGCTGGCCAGGTTTGATGGAGGGAGCCGGGCAGTTAGGAACAAAGATCATTCATCCAGAATAAGGAGCCGTACGCGGTGGAGGTCCTCCAGCAAACAGAACCGAAACAACAGTCACGCTCAGTTCTTTTAATGAAATCAACTTGTTGTCTAATGAAACGCTCACACTCACCTTTGTGTGTTTCTGCTGTTTCATCGTGAAAAAAAAATGTGTCTGCCAGAGTGGAACAGTGGGATGTCTCACCTTCTCGGTGCAGGCAAAAAGAAGTACCCAAAACTGTCAGTGTTTTTATGTTTGCTGTTAACACCAAACTGTGTAAATCTTCAGCTTGGATTTATTGTTGAGCGCACTGATGCCACAGGGATGTGTTAGTTAATTGAATGAGTGAAACAGGACAATGCCCTCCATCTTAAATTTCACCTGGAGGGGGAAGTTTGTTAATAAATCCTGCTATTTCTTAACACATCTCAGAGGCAGAATTGTACTGGTTTAAAAATAAAACATTAAGAAGATCAATCAGATTTGGTACAAAATGACACGAGAGAAATATCTTTAGTTTCCTAAAATAAGACAAAAGTCAAAGTCTTAGTGTTGAGGTGCAGAGAAAGAAATTCAGAATTTGTGTTCTAACTTGACTGCAGTTCATCCTAATGTCTTATATTTTGTCAAATATTTTAAAGTCAGGTTCTGCTGGAAAGTTGTGAACAATAAATATCTTACTTGTTGTAGGTAGCTTTCAGGATTAGGGTTAGAGCTAGGATTGTGGCCAAGACCAAAGTGGATTAATGCTGACTTAAAAAAAACATCAGTCTCCAAAGAACACTATTCTATAAACTTTTACATTACTGTCAATTTCTGTTATTTGTTGGAACAAATAGCAACAGGAGCAGCACACATTTTCAGCACAGCTATACTGTTTTGTCAAGAAATAACTGGAATATGGGGGCAAAGAAAGGGTTTCCTAATTAACATTTACGTGAGATGCTTTGAAAACTTTGAAATAAGAGTTGTTTTTCACTGCGGGGAAATCTTTTTTGTCAACAATCAATTGTGTTTGATCATTTCAGTCTTGCATCCACACTTGAACAGTATTTTAGGAGCCTTAAAATTATTTTTTTTAAACAGGTTTCATAGTGCAGACATCTTTAAATAAAATCCCTTGAGTTTTTGAGAAAAAAAAAAAAGTACTTAAAAAAAGATGACATCATCAGCCCAATACTAATCTAATCAACAACCAGAGGACGTCCCCTTCTTCTCCTGGGTTTACACTTTAGCCCCTTTCATAAGTCAAATCCGCCTAATCGCTGCACAGACCAGTCCGCCTTTAAGCCTCCCCGGGTCATTCATAAGACCACAAGTCAAGGCGGGCAGGTCCCGCTCACAAGAACGCGTTCATAAATGAAGCAGCAGCGCGGATCCAAAAGAGGCGTGGAGCAGAAATCAGCTGGGCTGAAGTGGAGC
>JARVJO010000269.1:18282003-18297975 GCA_031762555.1 Cynodonichthys magdalenae
TTTCTTTTTTTTTCTTATTTGTTGAGAATGATATAATTTTGCCTCTCATAACTGTTTTTCCTGCCTCCCAGAGAGTATGTTACTAACTACGTTACCTTCAGTTGTTATAAAAATGCTGTATATAACAAAAATAAATTTGACTTTGCATGATAAACTATCTAAACACCTTGAAATTGGCCTCTGTCTCTATAAGAAACCCTTACCATTTTGGACAGGCCCACTTCAGCACTGCTTCACAACAATGCTTCAGGGGAGGGGTGCTCTGTAGGGAGGGGTCCTCTGTAGGGAGGGGTGCTCTGTAGGGAGGTGTGCTCTGTAGGGAGGGGTGCTCTGTGGGGAGGGGTGCTCTGTAGGGAGGGGTGCTCTGGAGGGGTGCTCTGTAGGGAGGGGTGCTCTGTGGGGAGGGGTGCTCTGTGGGGCAGGGGATCTTGTCTGCAGACTGAGCTTAGGGAGGAGCTTTGTACAAATAGGCAGGGCTTTGTACCAGCAAGTGTTTAGGCAGCTCCACATCACAACCACAAAGCAACACTCTGGGTTTGTTTTTGATGAGGGAATGACATTATAACATGATATAAAATAGATTTTTCATAACACCACCTCTTTAATTGTAAATACTTTGTAAACTATCAATGCGTAATAAATGACAAGAATCTGCTCCCAGAAAACATCTGTTTCTCGGCTCAGTTTCAGAGTTTATATGATGAATATTCACCTTTTTCTATTACTTACCATCAAGTGGGCTCAAATGGTACATTGAATGTGTGGCGATCAATCATCTGGAGACAGCTGAGGAGGACTACTCCAAAATATGAAGGTTTAGGAAAATCCCCCCTGAGTGGGTGAGCTCATCGTATGTTAAAATGATCCTAATAACACAGATGTCAACACCCCCACACCCAAATTTTTTTTTTTGATGTGTTGTTCTGAGGTCATGTGAAGCAATAAAGACCTGCAGAACAAAAAAAATTGCATAGAAGGTCAGAGTGCAAATAGAATCAATTTACCTCGACAGAAAGCAATTTAGACATGAGGTTGATAAACGAGCGTTGACTGATAAAAGTAATTAACTCCATATGTTAATTCTCAGTTATCTTTGGGTTGGTTTAAGGAATCAGTGAATCCCCTGACTGTTGCTCAGGGGCTGGTGACTGCCAAACTTGATGCCCGGAGATTTTTCTATTGTTTGTTTTTTCGACACGTAGATGCATAAAGCTGGAAATATATTGCATTAAAATACACTTTTTTTCAGCTTTTAGCAGCCTTTAGGATTGTCTCAGAATTTCAACCAGCTGTTAACGGCACTGCGAAGGAGGAAGGGTTATTCTCGGGTCCAGATTATTAGGATGCATTGGAAACTGACATGTTCATATTCCTTCATTTTTTTATTTATTTTTTTTGCACACCCCATTTTAAAGTGCCAATCAAACAATGCAGAGTAATGATCATCCCAGGCTGACAGGACATCACTTACTGTGTTGTCTATTCCCTTTGAGACCTTGTGTTTCCAATTTAGTGCTTTAAATGACTGAAGCTGCATTAGTTACACCTCAGATTAATAATAAGGATATTTTGCTATAGTTACAAATGAGTTTCAAACTTGATAAAGAGTGCATTGTTTGTGTTTAAGACAATAATGTCTACTTTTTTTTAAAGTTTAACAAGACAAAAACAAGCTGGGAGAGAGACTAAAAAAAGCAAGCAGACAGCCTGCAGGGCAGCTTCAGGAGCGATGGGAGTCCATTAGAGCTTCTGCAGAACTCTAACAGGTAACACTGCCAGCCATATGTCAGGTGCTACTGAATCCACATTTTTGTCTGGATACCCTAATTATAAAATGTCTTCTGGCATAAGGGCCACATGCTTTTGCCAAGATGTTGCTGTAGCTGCATGGATATGTGAATGCTTTGTGACACAGGTATGCTCATCTTCCATAGAGGCTTGAAGAGCACTGTGGGAGCTGCATCGACTGACTGACATTTCAGGATGATACACAAGGGCCACATACCAAACCTTCAACGGTCAGTTGTCTAATAAGGAACATATGGCACAAACCTGACCGGAGACCTGCTGAAATACCTAAATCCCAGTTTATTGGATTTTTTTTCTTCCTATTTTTATTTGGTGGGGACTCATCTTGGTTGTGAAACTCTATTCTTCCTGCTTCCTCAGATTGTGGGGGTTGTGATTGACTTTAAATGTGTGTGCATGTGCCTGTTTTTTGTTACATAATTAAGACCTTTTCTGGTATAAACACCTTGTCAAGACCAGTAATCCTATAGTGGGCCAAAGACCAGTCGTAATAGGGTGGAACCAGATTTTGAGGTTGGGAGTTATGTTTAGGATACGACTAGAAATAATTGGAAGACAATGAACAGTCATCATAAGGATAGAAATACAAATGTGTACCTGGTTTTTGTTATGACTTTATGACAATTTTTTGGTATGATTTAGATCAGGGGTGCCCAAACATTTTCCTTTAGAAGGCCAAAATAAAAACATTTTTCCTGAGAGGGCCAAAATTAAAATCAATCTGAGGGCCGTGGGGCAAATGCAATAATATAATACATGAAATGCAAGTACTTCTTAAAGAATGTTGTTTTGTGTTTTATGAATAAGCTAGCTCCCAGTGCGGTTGCCCATTATCTTTTGTTTGTTTGTTTTCAGCCCATGGGCATGGAGAAAATTCAATGTATGCTCGGGCAGCAAAAGCTCATAGGACTTTTTACAATTTAAAATTTGAGTATGTGGTCTTATAAGGTGTGCAAATCCAGATATGGGCTTAAATCTAATGTAAATGTCTCCTGTAGTTACTTGTATTTAATATTTAATCTTAACATAATTCAAAGATAAAGTGAGTACCATGAGTTAAAACTATCTGACTACAGCTGCTTGTACATATAGTTGAACCAATAGTTGAAAAGACTAAGTGGAAATATAGTGTTTCTACATAAAAAGGAGATTACAATCTAGTAACCAGGAAAACTGCTGGTGGGCCAAATCAAATGGCTTGGCGGGCCAATAATTGCCAGCGGGATGCACTTTGGGCACCTTTGATTTAGATTAAGGGTCAGAGTTTGGCTGAGATATGACTGAGAAAAAAATGTGTGTGTGTGTGCATGGGCGGGTATCCCATACTAAGCCTAGTCCCCATAGCGGGAAATACCATTGACTGGTCGCAGGTTAGGTTTAGGACCAAGGTGTGAACTGTGTTAAGGTTAGATTTAGGGTCAGGTATGTACCTGTGAGGTTAGGTTTAGGGTTAGGTGTCAGGGTTAGGCTGTAAAAAGGAATGGAAATCAATGCCTTGTCCCCATAAACATAGCTGCACTTGACAGTGTGTGTGGTCAAAGAAATGCTGTGTGTGCAAGGTTGTCATTGTAAGAACTGAATTTCAATTGACCTACCAAACTAAAGGTTATTCTTCTTATTATTATTATTATTATTATTGTTATTATTATCATTATTATTATTATGGAAAACAAAAGCAACAGTTTAGATCTTTTAAATAGGTTTTTTTTGTAGTAAAGTCATGAATGAATCTTTGAACACAAATAAAGTTTAATTCTCACCACAATGATTAGCTAATGGGACCAAGTCTCAAGTGGATTTCTCCTGTTTTAAAGCAAGTCCATTGTATATAAATTCACATACGAACAATATTTTAGAAACTTTTACACAGCTGTCAGTTTTGAATAACAGTTATTTCAGCAGAAACATAATGATATTCCAGGCAGAAGAGCCTCAGGCTGCGCAGGAAGATTTCTGTGTAAAAGAATTTGTTATAAAAATTTCTTCGGTGTAGTTTTATAAAATAGATTCCTGATGAACTGCTGTAAAACAATTTTTGAGGCTGAAGTTGTTTTAAAATGAAGAATTAAACATTATTTCTCCAAAATGTTGCTTCATTTTGAGAGTTTCAAGGTTTTTTTCTGAACTTGGCAACTGTCGGGCTCCTTGGTCATAAAATAATTAATACTTTTTTCTTGTTAGAAGAGTTTAAAATCTAAAGAAATCAACTGCTGTTCTTCAGCTGGACTTTGTGTTTTATGTCAATTCTGTTTTTTTCCACGTATTTTGATATCAATTGTAGCTTTTCTAAGCTTCTAACTTTTAACATTAATCTCAGAAGACTTCCTTGTAAATACTAGGTAAATCAAAATAAACTAATAATACAAAAATAAATGAGATAAATTAAACTGTATCTTCAAGCTGAGGAACTATAAAAATTATCTGTAACAGGTAAGATATTGATTGTTTTTTATATTTTACAGAGCGGCACTTTTGAAAAGGTATCCATTTAGTGTCAAAAACACAAATAAATGCAAAAAATTTGCTTTTATTCTTTATTGCTCTTTTTCTATACAAATCTTTTCTGAGTTGTTTAATTTACTTCACTAATGAATAAATTTCAGAACTTTTACAACATTCTTGGTGTTTTCAGAAAAATATGTCAGTATTTTCAAAGTCTACATAACTTTTCTCCCTCTGCCGCCAACTGGTTCAAATATTTTACTTTCGTAGTGAAACGATGTGAGAGTTGCTCATTAGTTCAGGATGACGTCTTATTGTTGTAATTCTCAGAAAATGAATCTCATCAGCATCAAATATCTTTTGACATTTTCACCTGCTCTTTAATCATGAAGAATTTTCAATTAGGAGTAAAGGTTTAGTTTGCCGAAAAAATGGCATTTCTGTTTGCTCGTGTGTTTTGTATTCGGTTCTAAATGAACAAATCTGAGCTGAAATCAGCTCTTAGTGCGGCGTGTCGAAAGGGTCAGTAGATCTGTGCAGATTCCTGACGGCATTTTGTGTAAGGATTAACTTTTGTCAAGTCAGTGATTGCTTTTCTTGTTCTATTTGCACAATTCTTTTAAATTATAATCACCGCTGTAAAAATGGAGTTGGTTGTTTGACAATGAGAACTAAATAATCTTAACATTTCAAAAAAAGATTGTTCAACAAAAGTTAGAATTCACTTTAAACCTGTTATTTCAGTACCTCTGCTGTTCAGTAAACCTGTTTCTGTTTTCGTCTGCATGCAGGACATCCCTCTAAACACCTCAACATTTTCTGTATTGGATTCATATTAGAAAACACACAGTCACAGGTTCACCTTAAAACTTCTGCTGTTTTCTGCTGAGCAGTTTCAATTGTTGCCATTCTTAAAATAATCCTCTTTTGACAAAACACTGGAGACAGTGAGTCCTCTTGTCTTCTAGTATTCATGGCATAAATGACAAATGTCATCTTTGTCTTTGACACAATCTTCCCACAGATTGAGTGATAGCTGCACACAATGAAAACTGTTGTAGTTCAACAATAAGAGCTCAGATTGAACAAAAATCATCTTTACTGACAGAAAACTTGCATTTTGTTACATAAAGGTGTGATTTTCTGCATTTTGCAGCATGAGGATGTCGGCACAAACTACTAATAAAAATATAGTCAGCACTGTTAAAATAACCAAAAATGCTTCTAAAGTAGAAGGAAGGATTGGAATCAGGGTAATTTTTTTTAGCTTTCATGCAACATAGGAGGTATTCTCCTGGATTACAACCAAGCATCACATGTGTCACCCAATAAAACAAGTTGAATATAAAGATATTATGTGCTCCCTGGTTCAATTAGCTGTATTATACAAGTGCAGTTATTTGGTTGGAAACATCCAACAAAAAAATATATATATTCGAAAATATTGTTCCAACAAGGTATTAAGCTACTACAAATTATTACAGTTTAATGTGTTTTTCAGTACAATTCAAAAAAATCAAGCAGGCAGGTTTTCACTGTAATTTTAACGCTCCTGCACTGTTGAGATTCTGTCTGCATAATTTACAATCTGTAATCTGCTACTGTAACCACTCTGCTGAATACATCAATGCCACTAATGTCAAATAATGTTACACACAAAGTTCCTTTTGTGTTCTCTATGTAGATTAATCATTAAGATTGCAAGAACACCAAAACAAGAAAAGCCCTAATATTGCAACCCCTGAAAGAAAAAAGTACATTCTTTGACGTTTCAGGGATTCTTGACGGGACTTCTCCCATACCTGGTTCTTGGTTTCAGTGAATTAATAAAGCACGGAGGTAAATTACAGATTTCATACAAATGAGGAATTTAAGCAGAATTTCTGAGCTCAGCCAGAGTCAAACACAGACTCACACACTGTCAGCTCAGGGCAAATAAACACAGACTGCAGAAAATGTTCCAGCGGTCAGATTGGTGTGAATGACGTGTGTGAGCACGCTGTCAGCCTGATTTAACAAACATTATTCCTGTGAACCTTCTACATTCATGTGTTTATTCCAGCTTTATCACACCCTTCCAGCACAGTCTCTGTTAAACAAAAGCACACCAAAATCCTAAAAAACTTTTCCGAGCCAAAAAGCAATTAACCTTTTTTAGCTGTGGAAAAAAACCTTACGTGTGGATAAAGGCAAAAAAAAAAAAAAAACATAAAAACAATAAATTATTTCAAAGAATCATTTTTTAATATCTTGCATATAGCTGCAGCTAATTAACAATGTCAGTAATGTTATACCTCTCATAAATAATTCCTTGCAAATATGTTCCAACACGTTGCTGTTCCTCCTGCTTCTCGTTAGGTTTTTTGAATCCTGCTGGAACTTGTTTTTTTAAATCTGATTTATCATATTTTGGTGTTTGAAATGAAGCGATCGATGCTCCAATTGACAGACGGCTGCATCTCAATGTGTTTGAGAGCAATCTTATCTCGCTGCGCCCCTCCAGGCATCAAGGCCCGTGGTCACAATCTCAGTTCAAATGTTAACATGTACACCTACACGGTACTAAAACTTCGATGCCTGTGAATCCTCAAAGTGAGGGGAAATTATCTCTGTGCCCAGGGTGCACAGACAGCCGTCGTGTTGGGCTCACAAATGCGCCGCTCCCTCTGAACCGAGTGCAGATAACAGCGAGGGCCAAACGGATCTGCAGCACGCAGCACAAAGATAAGATTTCAGCGTGATTACGGCCTATCAGTCACCGATGATCAGCTGTTTGGGCTGTCCAGGAGTCAAATCACATCCTTCTGAACTCTTTGGCTCGCTCCTGCATTTCAGGCCGAACCACGTGCTGCTTTATGGGCAATGAATTACTGCCATTGCATCAATTATGTTGACTTGCTTGGCTAGCAAAGACACATTCAGCTCGCTAATACAGCACTTACTTAGCTGAGTAGATTAATTTACACATGAATTCCTGTGAAGAAGTGCTGAATGGCGCTAAGTAGCAGGTTTTATTCGCCATGCTCCATTTCTTTACAGACAGGCAGATGGAACTTTGTTTCAATCAATAAAATTGATATAAAGAGGGTTTTAAAATGTCGGATGTAAATAAACAAACACACACATTATGAACACGCGCTGCATGTCTGAGTGGAAGCTTAACCAAAAGCACATTATCATTTGACCCAATTGGACTTTTTTTTTGACCTACTTATTGGGTTGATCCTCCAGGGTTTTTCCTCTTTTTTGCACTTGTTAAGCGTGTACAATGGCATACTTCTTTGATGTGCAAGTATCGATTGTAAAGATACAAGACTCTCAGCTGACCTATAGCATATTGATTTGAGAGCACTCTCTGCCCCTTGTCTCGCCTCCAAGCTGATAAAACTAATTTTGAAATGACCTAAAAAATAAGTTAAGAGATGAAAATGATTTGGAAGGAACAAATGATTTGACTCCTAACAGACTCTCGTCTGTCACGGCTTCACCTCTGCTGACCTGCTTTTTTACTCCCGAAGGCTACGCTGGCCGTTCTTGAGCTTGTTTATGCTGAAACGCTGCATTTACTGTTTGTTTCTACTCAGTCAAAGGTCAGGAGGTGATTTCACGTCAGCAGGTAATTGAGCTGACAGGGTGCATCTTCACTCCGTTCTTTCAGCCCCAGAGACCCAGAGGAAGTCCATCTTATCATTAACCAGCAGTAAAATACAAAAACAACCTCATAGCATGGTGGTTTGGTAATAAGTAGGATGATTGTTTGATACAGTGGCCCAGAGGGATCAACAACATTCAAAAGCCACAACATAACAAAACAAAAAAAGTCACACAAAAAAAGCCACAAAATGACAGCAAAAAATAAAGAGCGCACGAGGAGACATGGAATTTTTTCTCTTGCAATGCCTTTGCGTTACCTCCCAATACTTTTGTGCTACATTGTGTAATTGTTTTGCATTCCCATGCAAAACTTTAATGTTTTTTACAAACTGTATTAAATCAGACTTTTATTTTGAAATATTACCAAAACAAGATATGTCACCACAAGTTTGGGAAATGGACGGTGATGTTGCGAGCCTGCATAGAGTTAAAATATCTGCATATGACATGCCTCCACGCAATGCTGCGATTTATTAATTCTGAAGCTGATCTAAAGTAGTAGGCTAATTCTCATAATGGTGAACATGTGAATTTGTTAAAAACGGGCAGGCACAACACTAATAAACAGCTTTTGTTATAGAATGCAAAAAGTATTGCAATGTAATAGTATTTCGGGGGACGGTAAACGAAAAAAAAAATCCCCCCTTGTCCTCTTGTCCCCTTGTGGGCTTCGTAAAAGAGCCACACACACACAAAAAAAAATCCACGACAAAACAGCAAAAAGCTACAACACAACATGTGTTGTTGTTCTTTTGTTGTGGTTGTTGTGTTGTGGCTTTTGCATTTTTGTTGACCCTTCTAGGTCACCTTAGTTTAGTGAGTTCAGTCTTTGACGCAAACAAAAGGATGTTTGTATATCCTGGTATAACTTTTAAAATTTCTACATAATGATTCAGGTTTTAAATCTAATAATACAGTATTTTGTGTCAAAAAGCTAAAAATTACAAAATTATCAAATTCAAGAGGCAGCAAATATTCTTAGAAATGTATAAATATGAATTATTACTACAACACATATTGGTATATTTTGCTTATTACTGTAATCTGTTTGATGTTGTAATTATAAAATACTTAATTCTTCAAGAAATAGATCTTTTGAAGTAGAGTCCTGTGGAAAGGTTATGAACATTTAATTTCTTACCTGATGTAGATCACTCTTTGATCAACATCAGCTGAAGAAATAGAGTTTAATTTTGATGGGATTGATCAGCTCATGGGGGCGAAGCAATGCCATGACCAAAGTGGATTGCTGCCATCTAAAACAACTCCAACCTCAAAAGATGCACAGTAATTATTTATTAATGGGCCGTGCTTAAGGAAAAAGGGCAACGATGTTTTAGCTCATGTCTATGTGTGTTGTGTTACCAACATATCTTGTGAATCACTGGATGGGTTTTAATGAAACTCTTACAAAGTAATCCTCGGATGTACATCTAAAACTAATTAGTGTTTAGCTTTTAGTCAATATGGCTGCAATTGCTAAGCAACCTTAGCAGACTCACAAACAGCCATAACTTGGTTATGTTTACAGATGCTGAGCTTAAGATTGATGTGATAGTAGCTGAGAGTAATCTTCAACACATACTCCAAGAGCCAACACATTTTGTGAGCTTTTGAACTAATGCATGGGATCGAGAATGAAGTAATTTACAAGTTTGATGAAAACAGCTTTAACTTTGTCCCCTCTCAATACAACTTGATCTTTGTTTAAAACTCTGACAAGAAAGTGGGCAAGGTATGCATTTCTTCAAAAAAGCCAGGCTTTTGGCTGAAATTCTGTAGTAAGTTGCAAATGTTTCTTTTTTTCAGGGTAAGAGGAGGTGCAAGTGCATCCAGGAGCTCGGGAGAAAGGTGAGTGGTTTTTGGTGGAGAGTGGGTAGGTAGGTAAGCGTTATGAAGGTATTCATTTCAGCTCTCTTGGGTTCTGCGTGGGGTCTACAAGAAGACACACAAGAAGCACAGTAAACATACAAAGAAGTATTTGAGCCAATAAATCACTGTGGTGACTATGACAATCTGACAGAGATAATCTGACTGGTTTTAATTAGTAGACAAGATGATGATTAAAGGGAGATGTAATGGCAAATGACTGAGAATGGGAAATGAAACTCGTGGAGTGGAGCCACCCAAAACCAGATCCAAGAAAGACCTATTGATCAGCTACATGTCTACTTGAGAGAAGAGAAAAAAAAAAAAGAGAGAAGGAACGAAATGAAAATGTCTGCTTGGTTAGTAAGAAATACTCTTTCACCAAACTGACGTTGTGCAAAATATTTAATCTATATGAGATAAAACACTTCATTGAGTTTTACATTGTTTCCAAAAATACTTCCTTTTAAAATACCTGAACCATCCCTTTAAGAGATGCTCTTTGATTGCCTCGTTACACTAAAAAAAAAAACGCTGTCTTGTGTTTGAGCTGAAGAAAGTGGAAGACAAAAAGAGGCTGTGCCAGTTGAAGAGGAAAGCAGTGAATCAGAGAAATAAAGCTGTATTTACCGGCACTTTTTACCGTGGAAGCTTTCTGAAGCAGAAATAAACATGTCCGCTCTTACACATGTCCGCACGGAAAGGTTCAACATCACTGGATTTCATGTCAAGGTCCGCATTTTTTTTAAAGAAAGCCTACCGACAACTGAAAGTCCACTTTCAGCAGGATAACAGTTATTATGAAGAAACCGCATTTCCCTAAGATTGCTCAGTGTCGGGAAGAAAAATCCAGTTAAGTGCTTTTTGTCTATGTTTAGGTTCTCTTGTCTTCAATTTGTGTTATAATTTTTAAAAATCATACACGAAATGTCTTTAATATTTAAGATTTTTATCTTTTTTAAATTTAACATAAATATGTAACTGAATATTTAAACTGTTACAGTTGTTGGTTTAGACCCAAAAGAGAGGAAGGAAGCAAGGAAGCCAGGAAGGAAGAAAGGAAGGAAGGAAGGAAGGAAGGAAGGAAGGAAGAAAGGATCTGCTAGCAATAAAGTAGACCACTGAGCTTAAATCCACAGGGCTCTGTCTATTTGATCAATCTTAACAAACATGATATTTATATTTGTGTGTGTGTGTCAGGGGCTCGTGTTCATACAGTTACAGAGAAAGAGGATCTGCTTGGAGGACAGTGAACTGCTCATCTTCTGAAGAATGCATGAGTCTGGTGCTAATAAGGCTACAGATACAGTATGTGAGCAGGCCTCACCATGCAATTTAAAATATGAATGTGTTTGTGAATACCTAAATCAAATCTTAAACACAATAAATAAAAGATGAATTACAAACATATTTTCAGCACTGTGAGCACTTTATAAGTGGGATTTTTGACACTGTGATGTAGTTTACTGTATGAGCGCTCCAGTTTACGTTGTGTATTGTATGTACACTAATAACCACAATAACAAAGGAGCAGTTTCTAATGATTTGTTTACATCTAGGTTGTTTTAATTCAATTTTGTTGCCACTTAACGTCCATCATGGGCTGGAAAAGTGAAGTTTTAAGAGGAAATGGTGAACCATGTCAAAGAAAAAACAAGCTGGGAGAAAATTTAGACATAATTACGATGTGGTTTTGTTTTTTTTATTGATGTCATAAAGTCAACTTCACACAGACTGGGCATTGGTACTTCAGCATTTTGCTTAGAATTTCTGCTTGTCAACTGGAGACTTTTGTTTCTTCTTTGTTCAACTTGAGGAAAAAAATACATAAATAGACTGTAAAAAGAAGTCCTGCTTAAGACGTACTGACATGTACTCACATGCTGTAGATCAGGGGTGTCTCATTTTCACTGAGGGCCACATGAGCATCATGATTGCCTTCGAAGGGCCAGTTGTGATAAAATTTTCGTGTTTGACTTCGACTAAACATGAAACGTCACGTTCCTCATTGCTGGTTGAGCACCGCTAACAAATAATAATCCATGTGGTATTTTTTTGCACCTCTTTAACACTGAAAAGTACTACGTGTAAAACTGACTACATGTCAAATAAATAATACAGAAATACAAGTAAAAGTAAGAGTTTTACTGTCAATGTGCAGATAAAATAATCAGCTTGCATTATGGGAGATGTAGTTTATGGTCAATTCTGGCAGCATAAGCTTATTTTTATGATATTAATACATCTTTAAAGCTCTTGCGACCACATAAAAGGCCATGTTGGGCCATATTTGGCCCGCAGGCCTTGATTTGACACTTGTGCTATACGACTGATACATTTGCACTCTTTTGTGTCAAATAACTTGAGGGACAGCTTATAAACTTTTATTCCTCTTAATTTAAAATGTATTATGTATAGTGGCTGATTTTTATATCACAAGTTTCAACCTGAATAAGGTCTGGAAAACGTGTGCAACTTTTCACAGAGAAAGAATCATTCAAATTTTCAGTTTTCGTTTTTAACTTTAATGATAATAACAGGAATAAAGATTTAAACAGACTGCCAACACTTTCAAGTGTATGGTGCACAGTGGGGAGTGGGCATTCAAATTAGAACCTGATGAGAGAGTATAATGATGCTGCTCCATGGTTCAGCCTACATCCAGAGGGGCCAAATATCCAATTAGAGCAATCTCTGTCTCCCACTCTCTCTTTCTCTCCATCCGTGAGGTAATTACTGGAAACCCTGCATGTAAATTCAATTCAAGAAAATACCTCTGGAGAAATGGTTCACAACAACACACCAAATGTCACCGCTGCACCACTCCGTTCTTTTTTTTTTTCTTTTGTTTTTTTAATGCCAGGATTTTATCCATCATTTCTGGGTGCTTGATATCAGAGATACCATCTTTAATTTCACACTATTCGGTAAGGGGCGTTCGGGTTTTTCATTTGACGTACATTTCCTCAACTGCTTTATTAGCCATTAGACGAAATGTATATGTAATTTACAACACGAAAGGTTGTTTTATCTAAACGCGGCCGGATCCTCGCCTGACAGGTGGGGAAGGGCAGCTGCACCGGGCTGATTGGTGCCACGATAAGAGTGAGAGCTGCGCTTTATTTCCTGACCTTTTACAGCTTGCCTTCACTCCCTCCCTGCTCAGTCAGTAGCACTGATCCGCTTCGCAGCTGTGCACGGGTCTGATCTTGCAGCCGGTCCAAATGATCTCAGTTCCCAATCTGTCTCTATAATATGCCCAACCTCACGACCTGCCTTTTCATCCTCACACTAAGATAATGCAGTAGATGTGGCAGAGACACCCCCTGTCCTCTCATGTACAATCTACTGTATGTGAAAAAAGAAAGGCAGCTTCTGAACTTGCAGGGATTAGACCTGGTTGTCATGCAAAGAATCCATACTTTAGGATCTGTTTTAATCATCCTGCGTATGTTTAAATCTCACTTACAGCCCTTCTTCGAGCCACCATCACACATCACTTGCCCTCCTGCTCATCACTCGCCGCCTCCTCCTTTGGCTCAGCTTCTCCAAACAGAGTCTCTAATTGCTCGACCTGAAATACCCGTCCTCATTGGCTGGGGTTAAGATCAGTTTAACCTGTGTTTTACATGCCGTAATTACGCTCGACATGGTTTTGTTTGATGATTAGAATCCAGGACTGCAGTGAAATTTGAAAATGAAATTGCAAAAGCCTTCCCCTTTAATGATGTGCTACGCCTTCAAGTTGGATGAAACTATCTTCAAGCAGATTTACTTCTAACACACGAGGAAGAACCTGAGAAAAAGTCAAAAAATTAAAAAGAGCAGGGCTGAAAAGAAAAGTCTGGCTCCCCCCCATCTGAAAATGGCACAAAACCACCTGCTGAAAGTCAATTAACATAACCCTGACATGGAGTAACACTACAGAGAGATACAAACAGCAAATTTAAATTCAGGGAACCTGCAGGCATTCAGATAAAGCCGGCGTCAGACACGGCACAATTTACCTGCAAATAGAAAAAGTATGGATAAAAACATCCATGTAAGACCATTTTTTTTCCCTTTCTTTCTTTCTTTACTTTTTTTTTACTTAAAGGAAAAACTGATCTTCACTGAATATAATTTGAAATCTAACTTAGAGTGAAAAACTTTTCACAAGACTTTTCTGCAAAACTTTTTTACACATGCAATGTTTCTAGTGTAGCTGGAAGGGACAAAAAAAAAAAAAAAAAAGCAACATGAAATAAAACCATTGCAATAAGCGTACCAGCTATTTCAATGATGCAAAATGGTATTTAATTTTCTATAACAGCATCTATTCCGCCCTCTCTGCTACAGGGAACATCTGTAATGGCTCACATCCCTGGGCTCGGGCCGTAAATGAGAAAAGGCTTTTTGACTGTATCACACTTAGACGGCCAGCTGGACAGCAGAATAGGCTACCTTTCAAGTCCTGATTGCATCCTCATAGCTCTCGCTGTGTTTTCATTGTTTGCAGCCACCGTTAAAGCACCGGAGTGCTAGTTACAGGGAGCCATTGTGTCCTTGGGAGGGCTTTTTAACTCCAATGGAAATAGATTTCAGCAATATTACAGCCCGTGTTGGATTGTGGGCGCCAAAGTGGTTCCCTCTAAAAAAACAAAAAAACAAAAAAGAGACGCTTGCTTTCCAAATACAATTTACATTAATTAGCAGATTGTTGGTTTTGCAGATCAATTTTCCTGCTGACTGGGAAATTAACCTGCGCCCTTTCGGGTAAATTACAGGCCGGTCAGGGTTTGACTGACTTCTTTGGATCGTTCAGAGATGTTCATAACCCTGATGATTTTTAAAGAGCTGCCTCCTGGATTCCCCAAACCCTCAGACCACGTCAGCTAATTGATTCATACAATGTAGGAGGGGAAGGGAAATGTAGCTACGGTAAAATGCCAAACAGCATTAGACTTTCAGAGAGTCATCCAAATGCACTCAGGGGCTTTGTGTTTATATATTCTTAGCATGGGAAGAAAGGAGTGGAGGTTTTAAACACCCCTCTGAGCTCTCTTGTCGCTAGAGAACAAACATATAACACTCTCTAAACAAATCACAATGTCCAGCTACAGGAGGGAAGGCCTGAAAAAAGGGAAGTGATGATAATATCCTCTGGCTGATCTTCTGCAGCTCTGTGGACACTTTAAAAAAAAACATCTCTTAAATGAAGCCTGTTTCAGAAAGGTCAGTAAATCATAGAAGCACGGCCTTGAGGGGCTGAGATTTTAAATTTTTTTTTCCCAGCATTCACTTTGACAAGTGTTGCTGTCCCACGAGTAACACCTCATGATAAAGTAACTAAACAGATCTGCTGTGTGCCTGAGCATCCTGTCCGGCAGGCCGTGTGAAGAGCCTTCATGTGGCATGTGCTCCCTGATGGGACTGAAGGGAGAGGCTGAGGAAGTCGCCATGAGTTTACATTCACTCACACACAGTCAGCATCTGATTCCTTTACCAACACACGCTTATCGTTTGTTTCCTTTTTTTAATTTGCAATTGATCTCAAAGACGGAATGGGCTGAGCGAATCAAACACGTCTCCCTGAACCTGCAGAGGCACAGAGCCTGTGAAATCTACCATGCTGCTGAGGTGTGAAAACTTACCATGGGTTTCTATAACATCAGCTGCAGAGATGGTGAGATTTCCTCATATGACAAGTTTTTGTATATTTTTCTAGTATGAGTTATTCCAGTTTTACTCTACCCTCATTTCATTTCACTAAAAATTGCTCTTCTACAACTTATCTGGAATAGGTCCAGTCAGTAAATATAACTGATCTAATCAAGATTTGTCAACATCATTTTTTACTAGGGTTTGTAGAAAGTTTGCATCTGTTGGCGAACCCTCTCAAGAAACCTTGTCTGGATAATGAGATGCCCACCTCCTGGAAAGTGCTCTTCACTTGGCTCTGTTTTGTAAAAGAGGGATTTGTTTACTGCGGAAGAAATGCTGTAATCATCCATTGCTGGTGTTTTCTGTGGAGGCTTGAACCTTATTTTATGTTGCCAAGTTCAGCAGGGGTGTAGTTAGTTTCTTTTAGAATGAACCCAAATTGTTGTCCTAGATACTTTTGTTTTTCCAGCACTGCTTCTAACCCCTTAGAGGTTGGCCCTAAAATCCCAAAAACGCCTAAGAAAAGCGTACCCAAAATAAATTAGAAGCTGTTCT
>JARVJO010000269.1:18321984-18339637 GCA_031762555.1 Cynodonichthys magdalenae
TCTGGGTCTCTCTGCTTAGGCTGCTGCCCCCGCGACCAGACCTCGGATAAGCGGAAGAAAACGGACGGACGGACGGAGATCAGGTGTGTCTTTATTTATATTATTTATGATATTATTGAAATAATCTGTGTGCCAACTGGGCCCAAAACCAATATGTGGTGCTGGTGCCTGTTTTCATTGTGCAACAGGCAGGTACCCTGGACAGGTTTCAAATTTATCAAAAGTCTTTATTCTTAGGGATTTGGAAATTGATTTCTAACTTTATTTTTTCCGGGTTTCTGTCACTCTCCATTAAAATAGTATTACTATTCTGACAATAAATTATGTTAACAATTAGAGACTGCCCATTTATTTGTAAGTGGTCAACAGGGATCACATTTTATTTAATATAATTTAGTTTAAATAAATTTCATTTAATTTCTTTATTTACTCAATAGACCAGTACACCTTCATCAATATTTCAGCATTACAACATAAACTTGCTGGAATTCACTCAGCAGCTACATTTTTTCTTTTGTCCTGAGGCAGGTAAAAGAAATAAAAACATATTTCATAAAACAAGTGCAACATGAAACAGGTATTCTGTAGTGTGCCATTTTTGCATGCAGGTGGCTGCTCAAGCACATAGCTGCTACTATGTTCCAGAATAAAGTACAAGAAGTGACACAACCTTCCAGTTAGTTTGAGCTCAGCCTGCATGTAATTAACATCTGATTTGTTACAGCAATTACACAATCAGCAGCTGGAGCTGCCTGTGCTACCGGCTGATTACCAAGTCTAAGAACTGCAGTTTAGACACTGTTATCAGAAGTTAGAATTGCTTTTTTGCAAGACAACATTTTGCTATTGGTTGCATATATTACTCCCTTCCAAAGGCAGTATGAGTCTCTGCAGCTTCCTTGTGGCACCTTTATGGTGTTAAATGACAGGAATGACGGTTTGTACAAACGTCATTATTTAAACCATTGCTATCAAATTTGCATAGTTTACTGGTTGAAGGATTAGGAGATTTCTGCCAAAATCAACTCCAGGCTGCACTTGAAGTGTTACATCTTGTCAATATTGCTACATTTAAAAAAAATACGTGGAATTAAAGTTTCAAGTCTCAAATTTTCTAACAAAAAATCACCAACCACATTTTCAATTTTGCCATTTCTTGTACAAAGCTTGCATCCATTTTTTTCAGTCACTTTTCTCTAATTTAATAAATGTCACCATTTTGTGTTTTTGCAAAATTTTATTTGAAGTGACTTTAATAGAGCAATGCTTTTAAATAAATCGGATCAGTTAAAAGTTTGAAGTAAACAAAAAATTAAATGGTAAATGGACTGTACTTATATAGCGCCTTTCTATCCAACCAGGATTCAGGACCTGATTCAGATAATTGTAGTTCAACAAAAGCCTGTTAATCAGTTATCAATTAAAATCAGCTGTGTTGAAGCAGGGAAACATCTAAAACATGCAGGGCAGTGTGCCTTGAGGGCCAGGGTTGGGAAACACTGCTCTACTAGATCTCCTACAAAGATAACATGTACAATCAGCTATGGAGACTAATCAGTGCCAATCACATTCATACAACAACTGAGACAACTGGAACAGGGGATCGAACCGGCGACCATCCGGTTCGACTCTCCTAACCCCTCTGCTTTTACTATAATTTGAGTGAGATTAAAATGTAGTACTTTTAGGTGTTGTGCTTGTTTTGGATGGTGAAAGAATGGTTCTGAAATGGAAGATTAGGAAGAACAAAAATTGCTATCTGTATTCACAAATTACAAAATTTTAAATCAAGTGAATCAAGACATCTCCTCTTCGCTGTGTTTAGAGCTCACTTTTTATTTGATATTTATTTTTTCATCATAAAAAACAGGTGAAAAGCAATATTTCTATCCTCATACAGGCATTTGAAAATACACTTGCAACTTTTAATATGTCTCTGCAGTTAGAGTGAAGCATTGTGTAAGTAGAAATCATTTCTGAAAGCCATGCATTGCTGATGACCTTTTGTGCCACATCAATCCCACCTCACAGTGTGCATTTGTCATAAGACAGTGTTTCCTCCTGCTGAGTGTGTGAAAGACAGAAAA
The DNA here is from genome assembly GCA_031762555.1 of Cynodonichthys magdalenae. NCBI lineage: Eukaryota > Metazoa > Chordata > Actinopteri > Cyprinodontiformes > Rivulidae > Cynodonichthys > Cynodonichthys magdalenae. The sequence continues at coordinate 18,324,072 of JARVJO010000269.1, forward strand.
ATTAAGACAGTAAAACTGTTAGAGCTAAACTGAGTTACAGGGTGCTATGCTATGTGCTATTATTTATAAATGAGGCAAGGATGGTGCAACTTGAACAATAGGTTGTATCAAACCTATTTTGTGTTGCAAAAACACAGTTGCATGTCACATGCAGGTGTGTGGGACACTTAGCCGTAACTAAACCATAGAAACATGCTTTGGCATTATTTGACACTACAATGGGTAATTAGTCATATTTCATGATGTTTCCTTAAATTAAATAATTTATGCCTGTATTTAATTGCAGTTGCAAATTTCTGCTGACTAACACACTAAAAACCCAAAAAACGAAGAACGGACTTGTGTGAAAACATATCAAATTATATTTAATGGTGGGTTTGTGTATGTTCTGTCACAATGAAATATTCACGAGTACTCCTGTTTCTGCTGACCTTCTAACAGGTCTATTTTCTCTTCTTGTAATGCCTGAAACATTGTGCTGCTACATTTATAGCTCATCTGATCAAATTGCTGTGAAAGAAAGAGCAATACAATGGATTTATCACATTTTTGAAGAAGTTGTACAACATAAATTAATTTAGTTGTTTAACAGTTGTTTTTCAAAAAATGTCAGTAGCTAGACAAACATACGTTTTGGAACCACTAGTGACACAGGCTGTCAATATTATGAACTTGAACACCAGAAAGACCCATTCTTCATGAAGTGAATCCTCACCTCTAGACGTTGTTAAGTACTCTGCTAAAAGAAAACCAATCAGTGTTACAAACAGTATGATGCAAAGAAAAAACATGTTTGCTCTCTTTTGTATCTTTACGTCTGTATAAGGCAGGGGTCACCAACCATTTTGAGACTGAGAGCTACTTTCGGGGTACCGAGAAACATGAAGGCTAATTGTTTGATACAAACATAAGTTTGCACAGCTCACCTTTAATTATAGTATTATTAATAATAATAATAAATTTATACATGTGAGTATTTAACCTGATTAACCCTGATTAGGAACAAGGAGGACGTAATGGATGGATAATTTTTGCTATAGCAAAAAACAGAAATTTAAACAAAAAACATTTCTTATTTTATCTCAATTACCATTTATAATTTTGTGTATTTTGTAAATTTAAAAATTAAAATGATAAAATATAAATAAAGACAAAATTTAAATAAATACAAAACACATCTGTAATATTTATTTAAAATACACCTGTTTGAAAAACAAAACCAACAAAGCAGGTGTTGCGTATTTCTTTTTAAAAATGGCAAAGTCTTTATCATTTTTAAAAAGAAACCTATACCAGTAATGTAATATAAAAAACATGTGCAGAAAAATAATTCTTCCATAATTGTGAGATCAATTTTTGCTTGTTTCCCCTCTGCTCAGAGAGGTAAACAAACTGAAAATCTGTGCCCTAAAGGCTTAAGGTTGGGGGTGGAGTTAACTGTGTGCCTGTGTGCCGCTGCAGCGCTGTGCACAGGACAGAGAGGGACTCAGAGAGACGCAGAGGAGAGAATAACCTGTTTGCTGTGGGTTTAACGTGAGATAACAATGACACTTGACATTATTTGGAAAGTGTTTTGTTAATAAAAGCTCTTGCTGCTTTTATGACGATCAGTCGATCAGTGCTATTTTTAGAATGTATCCTGCGGGCGACAGGTAGCCCACGGGCACCGCGTTGGTGATCCCTGTATTATACAGTAATTTCATTGGAATATATTATATGGAAATGGATATTTATGGTGTACATTAGGGTTGGGCAGTATTGCTCATTTTCAAACGATGGTATGACCTTCAGAAAATACCGGGGTATGCAATATTACTGGCGGTAATTCTTCTGAAATGTTTATCTCAGTTTCTTATACGCTTCACCTCACGTGACTCATACCGTCATCATTTTTTTATACCATCGTCATATTTTGATACCGCAGTATAACAAAATCCCTTCATACCACCCAAGCCTGATGGACATGCTACAGCTAACTGCTGCTGAGTATTTGCAGTTCTAAAACTATTTCTAAAATAATGTTATGCATGAATTGCTGTAAAATCTTTAATGTTAGAGCTGTTTTATGAAAGCTGCAATCCACTTCGACCATGGCTCCGCTCAGACTAGCCGTTAGCTCGTCGCTCTGGTAAACTGTATTTATTTAAGTCATTTTCTTCATAATTAACCAAAAGACTGACAGATGGAAAACAGTTTTAATAATTACAGTTTGACATAGGTTGAATTCTCACCATATTTAGGTTTATGACAAAAGGAAGACACAAGATTGCATCCTCAGACAGACATGATCTTCACTGATGAGCATGTTTTCATACAACACTGGAGCAGTTTCCAAATCACTGGTAATCATGACGCCTCTTTTTGATTTGGAATTTTTGACCTTAATAAATTTTGCAAAATGATGATGATGTTGTAAAAGATATCTACGACATACCATAACAGTTTAACTTTCCACAGAATACCACTTTACAAGATCTAAACTTTTACTTTAAACTTAATTTGATAATATTCTACTGATTGTGTAGCAGAAGGTCAGACTGAAGACCCATGCTTTCATAAAGCCAAAACAAAATTCTTACATAGTACAATTATTTACTGCCACAGTAAATACTAAAATGTTGTAATTACAAAACTTACAAGGAATAATACCAACTTCCACACAATGCAGTTATGTGTATTTTACCAGATTGTGTTTTAAGTAGCATTGATGAATACAGTGATTTGCTGCCCATACAATAAAGACTCAATCAAATCTTTACTTACTCAGTAGCATGAAAGTCTGAAGAGCACTGATGTGATTTATAAACTCCAAAGTTAAAGCAGGCAACAGAAGCACCACAGGTGGGCTATATGTTAGACACTAAGTGACATATATTGACTTTAATAGACTGAGAGCTGTCTGTAATGATAGAATCCTTTGATTTAGATCCTTTTACTGCCTCAGGTCGCACCTGCTTTGCAAACACTCACTGGTATGAGAAAAAGAGACCTTAATTTTCTTTTGTGTTCAGCCTTGCCTGTGCTTTTCTATGTTCATATTAAGTTATATAAAATAACAAGTAGAAAACAGAAAGTTTGGGAGCTTATTTGTGTATTATTTCATTGTTTTAGGGAAAAATTAAATTTGTCTTCTCAAATTACACCAAAGTACATTAGTAAAAAAACACTACCATTACAGTACAATATGATGCAGTACAATAAAGTATAATACAATACAATGCAATATGAAATAGTGCACTACTAAACAACGCCATTGATACAATATGATACAATGCAATACAAAATATGGCTCTTAAAACAATACATTACAATACAATAAAATATGATACAGTGTGATAGAATATGATATATGATACTAAGCAATATGATACAATATGTTGCGATACAATACTATACAATCAGGTACAATATAATACAACACAGTATGATACAGTGGAGTGCTTGTGTCAATGTCAATTTTATTTCTATAGCACATAAAGCAACAGAAGTTTGCCAAAGGGTTTTGCAATTTAGTTTAAAAAAGTAAGACAACAATTAGCGCAAAAAAAATAAAAAATACAAGAAATATTAAAAAAACAAGTAAAATAGAAAAATGTTAAAAAAAAACATCAGGTCTAAATAAACCTCAAACTTGCTCTGAATCACATGTCAAAGAACCAATGGTGAGTCAAACATAAACCAATATTTCTCATCAGTCTCAGTGGTTCATATTTGAAGTGGTAAACGTCTTCACAGATTTGGAGCAGCAACTGCAAATGCCTTTTCACCTCCATATATTAGTTTGGATCTTCATCAGAAACAGAATATCTCTGCGGGGGTTTGAAATGAAGGCAGAATCGTGTTGCTTTCCTTGGATGGGTTTTAAACTGGTCTGTGACCAGAACAGGAAGGTGTCACACCACTCTGACATTGCCTGGTCCAAGTTGGCTGGCATACAGTATAACACACCACTGTAACTTTTACAGTGATATGACATCCCCTCCCATAAACTCCCCATATGTCCGAGTGGGCGTGGAGCAGACGCACAGGGAATAAAAATGAACTCCATCAGGAAGCTGGATACAATTTCTCTGTCACACACAACCTTGGTTGAGTAAGAATATCTCTGCATCCTGCTGACATGTGATCTTTGAATCTATTTGGGACAGCTTGTCTCGCTGAACTCTAAACAAGTCCTTTTAAGCTGCATCATTCATCAATTTCAACTCTGTTTTAGGACTATAGATGATACCAAAGGAGCTCAATAGCTGGCAGACATTTAACAATATGTCACACAGGCATTCTGAGACAACCCACACTTTAGGCTTTTGCTAATCCTACGCTTCAGGCGGTGACAACACAAAATGCTTAAGGTGTCAAGCAAAAGCAGATCACGTAGCATTGTTACCATGACAGCACTTAATCAACATCCATTGCGAGTGAGCTTTGCAGAATTGTCATTACCTTTTTCTGGCGAGTGAGCATTTACCTCAAAAGATGAAGGCACGTTTTTCTTCAGGCTAAATCTGTCTTTGTTTGTGATGATGGTACAGTACCAGCAAAGCACTTTCTCCTGATGGAGAGGTTCAGCAGATAAATGATGAAAGGGATTTTTTGAGAACCGCTGTTATGGTTCTTTGAACTATTTTTACTGCCTCTTTTTTTTTCATGATTGCTGGAAGGTCCAAAGCTTCTTCTGCACAGCCTTACAGAAATTGTGTGGTCTTTTAAAGTTTGGACGTCAATTCAGTACAATGTCGAAACTGAATGGTTGAATTAGATGTTCTATAGTGTTTGTTTTTTTTTTTGACGTATTGCTGAAAGCCATTGTTGCTCTGAAACTCAAATCCTTCTTGAATCTATATTACGCACTATATTAATCACACAATGAGCTTCTTTGATATAAATTAACTTACAAACATAGTTGTTCTTCTATCCTCATGGGGACTTTGTACTGACTTCCATTCATTTATTGGTCATTTCTATTGCCTAATTCTGACCCCTTACCCTGAACTTAACCTAAACTCAATTCGCACCTTAGTCCTAACCCTAACCCCTCATCCACCAACGGTATTTCCCCAATGGGAACCAGGCTTTTGTCCCTATAAGGAACAGTGGGTCCTCACCAGGCTGTGTGTACCAGGAAAATGGTCAAAAATTGTCCCGACCAGGTAGCAAAAACATACACACAGACATTTTGTGGTTTATGAAACAGCATTTGTGCAAACGGCTACCAAACTCTTGCAGAGAAAGCTTTGCACTTCCAGGAGTCTAAACAATCTGGGACTTTCAAAACCAATCACTGGAGCTGATAAGTTGCATAAAGCTGCAGCTTTTTGAGACATGTTTAGTTTTTCATCTTTCCCATCATGATGCGTTCTTGTGTCGTGTTCGTTTATGTTTTTGAACCTGACGAACAAAAGAAATCAAGTTTGCCTGAAATAGTTTTTTAATCCAAACAGAAGATAAGGTTAATTACAGAAGATAAAACCTTCTTCACTAAAAGACTAGCGTTTCAGATGTGACATCAGCCAAAACCAAGAAGCTGCTATTGCTGCAGTTCTCCTCATCTGCCAAAGAACTCAGACCTGCTTCAACTTTACCACCAAACAAGTGACCTTCATCTGTCAACCTCAACTGACCTGTGGTGGACTCCAGGGTCCAAACCACCCTTCAGTGTACTGAACAGGTAGCATAGCTGCACACCAAGCTCTCATGGAAGGCCCATCCCTTACAGATGTACTATCTAAGGCACTCTCCTTCACCTCTTTTTATTCTTTAAATACATTAAAAGGGTCTTATGGTGATCATTTATAATGATAAAATGGGGAAGGTGTAATGGAAAAATATATATTGTGTTGCTATCAGGTTATAATATCCCCCACTGACCCAATGGCATCAGCTTTACTGTGACAATTCTGTTGTAGAAGTGTTCGGCCAGGACAAGATCTGCTGTAATTTATCATTATTTTATTTTGAAATGAGGTCATTGACTGTTTAAGCATCTGTATGTTAAAAAAGTATAAACAGTTAGCCATAAGAACTGCCTGGTCGCACAAATTTCTAACAGAGAGCTCAGGTTCTGTGACAACTTTTGTGCCTTTTTATAGCAATAAACAAACTCAGACGACCATTCTACAAAGTGTCTTTATTCTTTGAGTCACATATTTCTGTTCTTGTTAAATAAATATTTCCACAACATAGTTTTCAAAATTTGTTTTATTATTTGTGTTGCCAATTTTTCTTGTTGATTTTTTAAATCTGTGATGGACTTGCGACCTGGATATGGGCACCAGTGACCCTGAAAGGAAGAAGTGGGCATAGATGATGGATAGATGGATGGATTTTTTATATTTTGATTCAAACTACTTTTATAATAAAACTTTAAAAGACAAATCCAGCCTTCTCCTCATTTAATAAATATCCTTTTGTTATACAGAGTTTCCTGGAATTATATGGTGGTAGAGATGAATAAATGAATCTGCCTCTTATTAGTCAATAGGCTGACCTTCAACTCTTATTTTATGAGAGGAAAATAAAGTAGGAAAAAGGAAGAATAGCCTACTGCCCTACTCGTTATCATATCCTACATAATTAAACTCTATTTCTCCAAATTGAGGCATTTCAAAGAGTCACCTACAACAGGTAGGATATTAAGAGTTTATAAACTTCCCACAGAACCCAACTAAAAAGATCAGAACTATGTTTTTTATTAATATTTCATCAGTTTTGCGTCATAAGCCATTTTCACCATTTATTACCAATGACTATCTCTAACTGACATGCTATTTTCTATTTAGATGGTCTCATAAAACACTGCACATCTCTCCTCGCCCTATCATTAAAAGTCACAGGAACGTTTTTCCCAATGTCATCCGCCGTCCAAATTTAACATTCTGAACCACTTCTTCTGTGTAAGAGGGCATGTAAAAGACAAGAGACATTAGCCCTGTTCCAACTGCAGAATGAGCTGTTAAAGTGGCTCAACCAGAAGAAAGTGCCATCAATTGGCAGGTTGTAACACTTGAAGAGACACGCCCCAGGAGAAGACTCAAGGATTTCCTTTAATGAATTAGGCCCCGTAACACTGAGACCAGTTGACCTGGGTCGTGCGATTAAGCCGTTCAGCCTGGGTCAGTGTTTCCAATTTTCATTGATATAATATATGCAGCTTAAGAGTTGTGAGCGCTATATTTAATTTGTAATAGCTGGAAGAAACTCATTACCTCAGTTAGAAATCCACCTATGTCAATACTGAGGGGACCTCAGGTCTTTGAGCAGTTGTGCAGTCTGCTCATACTTTCATTTAACATTCAGATTCATTCAGTTTGTATATTTTTTAAAAAACAACAGAGCATAATTAGAACCACTGGGGCTACCTCATCGATGCTTATGTACGTGGGTAAATCAGTTGGTCTCTCGTTGGACCACGACGCTGCACCAAATTGAAGGCAACAATTTAAAAAAAAAATTGGCTTTATCAGTAATACAGCCATCTGTCATTCTGGCAGGTACAGTACAGGACACATAAATGAGCACTCAGAACGAATCTTTGGCTGTTATGCCTGGTGAGTTAATAGCACCTTTAAATTTATGCTACAGGGGAGGGAAATCGTCACATGGATGGCCTTGAGAACATCCTGCAAGCTGCCTTTTTTTTTTTTTTTTTACACTGTAACAAAGCCATGAAAACATGTGGTTTGTGTGAAAAGAGGGAGTGGAGATCATTTGGTTGTAAAGATTAAATAGCTTTTCTTTAAAGGTTATCTTTGATTTAATGTTTAATGACTCGAGTGGTCAGTCCTTTACTTATCTGCAATTAGATGTTTTTCTTCATAGCATCAATAACTTGCCTCTATATGTGTGGGATCCTTGTTTTCAGGGTTCAACACATGACTTCATACTTATTCTGTGATGTTATTTTTTTCCTTTAGCCGGTGAGGTTATTTGCCATAAATGTCACCTGGGATACAGAGTGACAAAATAATGACAACCTTTTTGAGCCACGGCAATTTCCCCAGAATTGAATGAGCGGTACACGTGAGGAATGAACAATACGTTCGCCCCACTCTCGATTGGTCTCCGTCAATGCCAATATGACATTTCTATAAAAAATGTTTTCAGACAGGTAGATTGGACATTTCACAAACACATGTCGAAAGGGAAAATAAAGATTTAACACATACATGCTTTGTTCGCTGACCCCTGTTTATTTTGAAAAAAGAATAACCTCCCCCTGGATAGATGCTGTAAACGAGCCAGAGAGAGATCAAGTATGAGCCAGAAAAACCTTAAACAAGCTTTCTAAGAAATCGCCTTTCAGCTGAAACGTACTGTAACTGTAGCATCAATCTGTCTCATACCTGCACCTTCAGAAAATATTTGTTGATTAAAGTGTCATTGAACTGGCTGGGTTGTGTGACAGAAAAATCCATTCGTTCCATTAACGTAGTAACTGTATCTATGTGCATGTCAAATGTCAAAGAGGGTATTGAGCTGTGATTTGACAAATATACGTCTCATTTATTATTGTTATGTGAGACTTGTACCAGAGTGAAAATATTTGTTTGAATCACTGGTGGCTATTTTCTTTGATTCATTAATGAGGAAACAAATGCATATTTTTGCAAGTCTATTTTGATGCTTTGCATGTTCTTGCTTTTTTTTTTAGCAGCTTGAAGAAGTGCAAACCATCCTGTCTTGTATGAAAGATGTTCTCTCTCAACATCATTTGGAGATTGAAATGTGTCGGAAAAGACAAGCGTTTGTGTACATCTCTCTTGTTAATTAAATGGCTCGGTGGATTTGAAAATGAATTTAAAAGGTGACATTTTTCTTAAGTGGGAGATGATATAAAATGATTTATGTTGTGAAAAGAGAACAAAGTTTTGACATATTTCAGAAGTAAAATAGTTTTTCAGAGATAATGCAAGGATACTGCTTTTATTTTGGTACTACCTTTGTATTTGGTAAAGGTGATAAAGTGCAGGTCTCAAAGGGTAGAGCTGATGGCCACAAGGATCTTTAAGACGGAGCTGATTTGACATTCAGCAGTGATCCATTTGTGTCACGTGGTGAAGACTGCACTTGCAGGTTCCTTCAGCTTAATGGTAAAAATAAAGATTATTTACCTTTGTTGATCCTCAGGTGGCCCTTCTATTCTTGGGATGTCCTTCTGTTGGCTTATCACTTCGGTGTTCTGCTTGATGCCATCTTCATTTTGGCCCACGGTTGTTCTGGAACTCTAGGTTCAGTCAGATCCAGTCTGTACCCCGGCCTGCCCGCTCACTCTCTGCCACCTCGCCTGCTTGTTCGCACATATCTGGTTATTTTGGAATCCTTTACCTCCTCTGAACCTACAAAGAGAACTGTTAAGTAAGACCCTCTCTGTTTTCTGGTTGCAACATTTCCAGTACTCAGGCTCCTGCTAATTCAGTATCCTTATCTATTTACAGAGGGTCCCAGCCCCCAGTTCTTGTAAATAACTATTTATTGTTGCAATAACTGCATGAGAGTCAGTCTTGCTTAGTTTCTGCTTATCGAGCTGTTAAAGCTTATGAATATGTCTGATAATGACAGATACAGACATGAAGGTCACTTGAAAAAAAAAAACTTCATTTAAATTTGACTTGAGTAAAGGTTCTTAAACAGGTAAAATGATTAAAAGTACTCATACTGGAGACAGAATAACTCATTTTGTTTTTTTAGATTTAATTTAATAGAATTATTGCAGTATGCCGTTTTCTGTATTTCAATTAATCAAATTAAATGTGTGTTTTATGATCGGAAACTTGAAACTTTCAATGAAAATATTTGGAAAAACTCTCTAAATGAGATACTTCATGTTTTGCAAGATTATTAATTTATGCTGATCATTTTTTTAACCTTAAAGCAGGGCTATTCAACTAAATTGCTTCAGGTGCTGCGATTAATCCAAGCCAACAGCTCGGGGGCTGGAGATCCCCAACCCCACCCATCAATCGTAGGTGAAACACTGCAATATGATAGAACAAGTATTTTTTTTACCTTTTAAATTTGTTTATATTGTTGCAATGAAACATAAATTTGAAATTTATAAATGATTTAAGATCTATTTTTATATTAAATTAAGTTTAAAAATTTACTTTTTTGGGGGGGCCTCATTGGCCGGCCAGATGGAAGCCACCCCACGGCCCACCAGTTGAATAGTGTCTTCAAGGAATGGTTTATTTTTAATGTTCAGATTTATGAAACATTTATACTTTATGAACAATAAATGTTTTACCTGTTGTAGAAAGCTTACTGAATGTTTGTTTGGAGTTAAAAAGGAATGAGGAGCCTTCTTTTGAGTTATTATAAATTATGGAAAACATGACCTAAAGAAATAATTCAGATATTTTAAAGCTGCTTATAATGCTATAAACAGTTAATATTGTACCAGTTGTAGATGACTCTTTGATCAAGCTCATTTTAGAAAAGTAAAGGTAAAATCTGATCAGACAGATGATCTGAAGGCTAGTCTGAACAGTATTACTGCTGACATAGTTTTATTTCAGTGCACCAACATACTAGGCTACTGAAATTTTTAACCATTTACATCACTGTCAGTGTTACAGTTTTCCCAATAAGAATTTGACAGTGTTTCTGCTGAAAGTGTTCCAAACAGCACTGGAAGCGCTACAGCTAGCAGCTACTGCTTTTTATGTATGCAAAATATAACAGCAGCAATATAAAACTGGAAAAAGTGTAAAGACTTATTGAACAGTGTTTGCATGAACTGCTACAAAAATCTTAGATTAACAATGTTTTAAGATGTTAATCTGCTTTGGTCTTGGTCGCACTCGGATTAGCCTTTAGCTTGTCTGATAGGGTGTTGTTCCAAGAGTTATCTACAACAGATGAGATATTAACAGTTCGTAACCTTTAACTGACTTCAGAAAATCAGAGCTGTTTTGTATTTTGGGTCACACACCCCCCCCCGTTTTAAAACATCTGAAAAGAAGGCTCCTCACGCGTGAAGTATGACTAACCTTCCGTGTTACACCCAGACCATTAAATTTAGGGGTGATGATGATCTCATGTCATATCAGAGTCTCGGAGCAGCTCCGTGAAGGACAGAAACAAAAGCAGGGAGTCATAAAACAATCAACATCATTCAAAATCTCCTCTCCCATGTGCGCTCAGACAATGTACTAGATTTTGAAACAAGAGAATGTTGGTTCAGGAAGTGCATGCTGTGTCAGGAAATCTTTTTATTTTCTTCCTCTTTTCTTTTGGAGGCAAAAATAAGGAAATGTAGATGAGGTGGAAAAACTTGTCGAGAGGGGAGAAGTTTAGTTTGACACTTGTCACTGTCACACATTGTTTAGTAAAAAACAGTGATCTCATACTGTTGCTGTTTTCCAGGGGCCTAGAGGAGATTCAGTTTATAAAATGTGATTCGAGTTCAAACAAAGACTGCACACCCTGAATCTTTTTGGAACAAGTCACACTTCATCTGGACATAATTAGATGCATTAACAGTTTTTTTTTCTTTTTATATTGTTTTCACAATTTCTTTAAAATAAATCCTTATATGCAAATGTATAGCGTCTAATTCAGTCTGCAGGAATACGTGTCATTCAAGGTGTTAATTCAATTTCTCTTCTGCACCATTTTAAGGTTTCTTTAGAATTTAATTGCACCTTTTTTTTGCACCTGAAACACACAGCTGCAAAGAAGCTCAGTTGGGGGGTGGGGGTTCAGGTTACCATGTATTGAACTATATAAACTCACAGCCGTGATGAATTACAAGTAACTTAGTTCATTTTACTGACAAAATAACAATTTATTTTTCTTATGACCTAGAAATTGAGAGAAAATAAAATCATCACACACTTCAAAACCCCCTTTATGCAGTATTTTAGATTAGAGGGAATCTATTTGAGATGGAAACACATTCTATGAATAAATTGTTTTAAATTCACATTTTGGGGGAAAAAATGTTCATTCTAACATGTTGGAGTTACTTTCTACTGAAAATTACGTGAAAGAAAATCTTGATCTAAGAAAAGGATCAGACACCCTTGATTCCTCTAAGTCAAAGAAAAAAACAAAACAAAAAGAAAACACCAAATCCACTTTAATTTTAGGAGTGTCTGCTTTTGATTTATAGTCGTGGATTTAAATGCAGCCCATTTCGTATGATTTGCTGGTTAGTCCTTTTTACATTTTCATCAAATCATATTCTCGGGCCATATCTGTAAAATTGAGAAATCATCAGAGCTGAAGTGGCGGGATATTGGAAGTTCAGCTTCATCAGCAGTCTGTGCTGCTGAAATGAGAGACCTTCATCCTCCATCCACATTTGCTGCTCTTCCCCCTCACTCCCCCCCACCCCCACCTTATCTCTCGCTTCTCATTTCTCCTCCACTCAAAAGATGTGCCGAGATCTCTTAGTGGCTATTTTATCTGGAATCATTTAATTAAACACAGCAGATCGTAACAGTTTTAGCGAGGTTGTAGGAGTTAGAGTGATGTCGTGGTGACAATAGCTTTTTATTGTACTTGCAGATAAAGTGAGCTTTGAGGGTGGAGGACTTGGTCACCTGAATCCATTATAACCAGCTATACGTTTAAAAGACCCACTAGAGGATCTATGATATTAAAGTATACTTTTGACATCACTGGGATTCATTTGGCCTCTAATTAATTTCTCCTAACCCCATATCAATAATGTTTAATTAAATTGATACACTATTGATCATCATACAGTTATTTTGCATGTAATTAATGGCTAAAGTGCTGCGGCGTGCAAATCTGAACCTCAATTTCATTCTCACTGGACTGCATCCTCATAAGTGCTTTGCAATGTAATATGCAATCCGCTGATGGCTTATTAAGATCTTTACAGTCATTTAATCTAAGACTGTGGTCAATTATATCTCTCTGGAGTAGCATTGCAGTTTAATTTGATATAAACAAAACAATAGGCCGTGCAGCTGTGGTCATGATGGAAGATGATACACCCCGTCTCTGGATGCAAGACGTTCGTGGCCTCCCCTCCAGGGACTTCCTGTGTTGTTTGTAAACAATAAATAATATTAATTTCACGCCGGACACCTTCTCTTCGGATCGATGCGCATCGACCAAGAGAATCAGCTCTCTTTATAGTTTGCATATGTAACGAGGAGGATGGTGAGAACACAGAGCCCACAAAAAACGATCTTGAGTGTTTTCCCAACACTTGTCAGGTCATCGGGCCAACGTTTCCTCGGATATGGCGGCAGGCTGCAGGGACTCATTCAAGACGCTACAATAGAAATGATGGCTCTGTCTTGGGCTTGTGATTGATTGCACGAGAACGAGCTGCTGCAAGTCTTGGGATATTGTAACTCAACCCAATGACGGGGGGAAAATTAATTACAACACCACAGATCGATGAACAACTGCATGTGTCAACTCCCAAAAGAGCTGTGATTGTTCATCGCGGGCTGATTGAGGAAGCAGAGGAGGGGGTGGTGGGGTGCAAGAAGAGGTTATGCCCCATTTTCACTCAAGCAAAATGCACCACGGAAAGAAAACCAATTCCTTAAAAACAGAGGAAGTCCAATTTCCTTCCTCTAAGAGGATAACAGAACTGCATATGGATTTGTATGTATATACATATTTTTAAGTGCTTTTTCAGGCAAAAAGAAAAACAAAAAAGAGGCAGACATGCAGAGACTAGAAGAGACAAGCTCCAGCTTGCATTGCCTGATAGGACACAGAACAGATTAGTAGAATGAGAGAGATCATTACGAGCTACCTCACTAGTGACCAAGGCTGAGTCATTCTTTTCCATTTGGCTGCCTTGCATCTGCCTCCCTCACATTCGAGGGTTTGATTGGGAACTGTACAACTGTGAGGCTTTCTGCATGTGCGTAGTGGTGTCATTCTCACTGCGACTTTGACCTTTAGCAAGGGGGGGAAGCTGGACAGAAAGAGGGCTTAATGAGTTTGCAGGCTATAATAGCTGCAGCTCTATCTAAGGAATCATCCATCTACATGAGACCCATAATTAGCTGGTAAGACATTGGACCAGCTCTGTGCTTCCACTTATTATTCTGCGACTATATGTGGGAGTGGAGAAATGGATAAACAAACCCCTCCTTTAAACAAAATTAATAATCTGCTGTCAATTTCGGTACAATATAGAGTGAAAAGGTGGCTCATCGCTTCCAGAAAATGGGAGGTGCAACAGTCATGGGAAAAATAAAGTTAGATTGGTAGAATGGGAGAGATTGTTACAACATTCTCAAAAGGGACTAATAGGGTTTTACAAATCAGGTCATAATTAAAATGATCTTGTCCAGGGTATCTGCAGGTTTTAGCAAGTCAAATTTAAGACTTTTTAAGACCTTTTAAATAGCACCTTGAATGAAATTTAAGACAGAAAATTTGAGCAATGGCTCGGGGATTCTGTTGTTTTACAACTAAGCACATGTGTGTCACTCAATAAAACACGTTGAATATAAAGATATTCAGCTCTCCGGTTAAATTAACTGTATTTTACAACTGTAGTTATTTGATTTGGAAACAACCAACAATAAACACATCTACTAAATACATTCATGGCAGGAAACATAAATGTGTTTTAACCTCCAGTTTTGCCTTTATACAAAAAGAGGTCATCCAGTTAACCATCAATAAACATGCACTTTAACCTGACCCATCAAAATCCAACAAATGTCTGAAGGAAGAGACAGGTTTTAACAACTTTTCTGTAGTTATGTAATATCAGTGTTTTGAATTGAGGGACTCTGATATATTTGAAAAACTATAGCACATAAAGTTCCTTTATAAAGACTAAATTAAGTTCTTTTTTATTTTTTTAGTTTGACAGATTTCTCCCCCAAAATCAACATTTAATTCAAAGAGAATGTTTACAGGATTATAGCTCATGTTGTCATACTGATTGATGATTTGCGACCTGTGACCTATTATGGTCAAAGGTTTTCTATTGCTAGTGACCAATCTGTGCACAACTCCTACATTGGTAGGAGTTGGATACATTAGATTGTCATATTATTTATTTTTCATATTTGATCATTTCTGAATTATATTTATCACAGTTCAGTTAGTGGTGTAGTTCTAAAGTTAATAAAAGTTTAGCACATCCAAACAGACAAAACACGACCTCATTATTGTTAAAACATTTTGCAGAATTAACTTGTTTTTTACGAGTTTGAGGAAAAATTAAATTTAAACTTAGACAAACGTCTTTGCTGTAATCTGGAGTCTACAAATATTCATCTTTTAGTGTTGATTTTGTTTAATAACTGAAGTAGCAGCTACTTGTTTCTCACCATGAGAGAAACAGTAACCGTGTTTCCATCAACGTTTCTTAATTCGCATTTTGAAATTTCGCATCAGAAAAGGTGAATGGAAACAGCCTGATTTGAAAAAACATCCTCTAATGCGCAAAGAAGTTTATTCGCTCACTTGAGGTGGTTTTTGGTTTTTCGAAAAAGAGTTAATGCGCAAAAGAAGAGATGGAAACACATGATTTGTAAAAGTTCTGACGTAGCGAACATTAAACTCACATGTTGATCAGCTGTTCCCGCTGTCTGTATCAGAGCGGCTGCAGC
>JARVJO010000269.1:18356765-18371712 GCA_031762555.1 Cynodonichthys magdalenae
TCAGGCCGTTTCCATTCACCTTTTCTGATGCGAAATTTCAAAATGCGAATTAAGAAACGTTGATGGAAACACGGTTAATGATGGTCAAGTTAATTAGTTTAACTAGACTCAATTATTTGAAAATCACTGTCCATCTCTATACACACAAGGAAATGAATAAGTCAAGTTGGCAGGCAAATAGTTCTAGTATGTTTTTGTTTTCAACCACGTTTTCATTTAAAAAGGGACAGTGTTGAATGTTTGATAAAGTGAGTAGCTGTCATAATTAGCTATGAGTTAATTAACTCATTCAATAATGCAGTCATTGCTTTTAAAGTACAATAAAATAAAATAAAAAACAAAACATATGTCAGAAACCCTTAGCTTTACACTTTTGGTTATCTTGGGTTCACAAAAACATCTGCTCAGAAAACATAATGCTTATAAAGCAAGTATTGTTCGACTTCCTGTGGTTTCAGACAGAACCATATGTAAAACTGAGTTTGTTTTTCTGTAATCAATGTTCACTTTAAGTTTTTTATTTTCATTTTTCTCCAGGCGTTTACCCACATCTCTTCAATGGATGAAGTGTTTCGGGGAAAAAGAGTTTACACATCTCATTTATATTTAATTGACTGCTTCAGGCCTGTATACAGTTAGCTGATATGCTTGTCTTTAAGTGTGCAGGTCATGGGTTTAAAAAAACCTAAGTGAAGTCAGCTTGGAAGATTTATGTCGATGGCAGAGTGAAATTTTTTTGTGTGGGTGGAGATACATTGCAGCTGGTGCTCAAGCCTTCTCTTGAAAAAAAAAAAAAGATCCAAAAAACACTGTCTTCTCTTCTCCCTAGCCTAACAGATGCTGCTTTGGCTTAATTGGACACTGAATAATGTGTATTTTCTGGTGTGCTTTTTATAGACTTTAGAGTGATTTTACAGAATATTGATTTTAATTTTGCCTTTGCTTCATTCAGGATTTAACTCTGTTCTACACTTTCAGCAAGAACAATAAAGCTCAGTTCAATTTGTTCATTTAATTAATTTGCTCAACGTGCAGTTTGGGCAGGGAGACATCGGGGAGCAATGAACAAGAATATAAGGAGTTATTTATTCTATGCAGCTGTCTTTTAATGGATGTGAGTTCGTGTCCAGTTTCAAGCTGTGATTGAAAGCATCCTGGCCTCTGACCAAGCTCGGTTCATACGATATTGTTAACAGCTCCTCTAATAACTTCCTCTGTCTTTTATTTGGGAATCACAGCAGCAAATTGGTACTCCCAGTTCAGAACATCTCATCACTCTTAAGCACAAGTCACTGAGGAGACTTATTCATCTCAGTTATCCCACAGTTGACAATATAATTAAAGCTGAAAAGTCAGAAGGGGCATAGTGGGTCTGACACAAATAGATACAAAAATGTTGAGTTGGGATGGTTGGATTTGGTGTTTGAAAAATGTCCATTTTGATGTTATTGGCAAGACAAGCACATGTAAAAACACTAGTGAGATAGGAACATGTCTTAGTGTCTAAATCTTTACATAATATCATAGCATTGTTTTAATAAAGGTAACAGCATAATTTTAAATGTGTGCATCTGTAAAGTGGAACACATTGTGAGGTATGGTAGAGCTTGTTTTATATTTTTGTATTTTTGTCTGTTTTAGGGCTGGGCTGGATCCAATTTTAATACCCATTAGGTCTTCCTTTAATTATGCATTAGTATAGGATTTTACCATATGTGTAGATTTGGTTGTGTATTATTACTGCACGTAAATTAGACCAATTTAAAGCTTTCTAACAGATTTTTACTTTTGATCTTTTTAGATTAATTCAATCTATTCTTTGTGCTCTTAACTACCAGTAAATGGAATCAACATGCCAATGTCTTAGGAACAGTCCTGCCAGTATATTGATCGTATTGAGTCTGAGGAGGAAACACAGCAGGTTTGTAGGTTTTTTATCAAAAGTCCTGAATAGATTGTGGTGGTGTTGTGCACAAAGGGGAGAAAATGGGTTCCGTTAGGTTATGCGGCTGAGGTTTTATGACAGTATTCAAACTGATGCTATTGGTAATAGTACTCCTGCTATAAAGTGTTAATGTAAAACCTGTCCTGGTCCAAATCTTAGTGACATGTCAGTAATGGGCAAAATTCATAGTTTTGCATTGTCAGTCTGTGATCTTAACTCTGGTTGTACATTAGTGAAAAGGAAAACATTAACCTTCATCTGTACAGTTGAAAAGTCAGCACACTTTATTCTTAACTCAGAAAAACCTGCTTCACTTTTTGTTACATTACCAAAAATACTTGATATTTACTTTTTTGGTCATCATTAACAAAAAATTTTTGAATTCTAATCTTCATATTTTAAACTGTTGTCTGAATTAGTGTGTTAATATATTAAATTTGTTGTAGCATTAAAGTGATTTCATTGTGCCATATTCCTCTGCGAGTCCAGATCTTCTTGTATCTAAGGGCTCCACTGGGTTAAACTGTTGTTGAGCAGGTCCCTTTAATCTGTAGCAGACACGACAGGCTCATAAAGTCACATTAATCCACAAAGAGCAGTCTCTCTCTGCAGAGTTTCAGGCTGTACACTGGGCAGCACCCATCTGAGGGTCTTATTACCCTTCTGTGTCCTTATTAGTGTCGAGGAAGAAAACTGTGGGAAACAATGAATTACAGTGTAAGAGGGGGAAAAACTACAGAGGTAACAAAAAAAAAAAAACGAAAAGAGTTATTTATCAGCCCTATTTCTTCCTTGCTGGATTTGGTAAATTTACCATCGCTGCCTCACTTGACATTACCCCTTTTCTCCAAAATATTTATACGTTATAAAAATAAATTAAAAAAAAAGAGATAAAAAAAACTACCGACAACTGTGAAAATCAGATATCACAATTTTTCACCTCAGCTGTTGTATAAAATTTACTCCCTGTTCACATTAGCATATTTACAGTGCTGTAATATGTGGAGCCTTTTATGCTTCGGGTGTATTTATAATCCATATTAATATTCTTTGTGTTCCACTGAGACAGCAGTTTTAGATAGAATGCTGTGTATCTCTGTCTTTCTGTCTGTTCTGTCACCTTTTGTTTCTTGGGGAGAAAGATGTTACCGTGTGTGTAAGGCTTCAACAAGCGTGGCTGCTGCTGCTCAGCTGAAGCCTGAGTTGCTTCCTTGATGTCCTTCATCACTGTCCTTCATTACTTCTCAGAGCCATAATTCACAGCGTGTTCCTCAATAACCACCACCATGTGCAAAACCACCATAAAAACATTGAGATTGAGTTTTGGGTATTTAAAATACTGTTTCTGGTGTTTTAATTTCACAGCTGAAAACCAAGACAAATCCATTTAAAGCTGAACTATTAAAAAACCAAATGCAGTTAGTATTATTTTCTGATTTTCCTGGTCAAAAATACAAGACTGCATATTGCATTCTTCTCCCATTCCAGATTAAATTACTTTTCTGGCTCCATCAAGTCGTTGTCAAAATGTTATTTCTATACGCTTTCCTCAGAGATTTCCTTTTTCCCCCATGCAGAAAAAGTGAAAACTTGATTTTCTTCACACAAGGAAAATTAGTCATTTTAAGAAGATAATTTCACTGAAAGTCTTTATCTTTATATGTTTTTCTACAGAAGAAAGGATTTATCCCACTCTCTTCAAAGAAATCAAGATGAAAAAGTGGAACAAACCATTTTAATGTTTAAAAAAGGGCTTCCTTCTTTTGATAAGGTTTCACAAAAGTGCTTTGTGTCTTAGCAGTGTTCAGCTCTCATTTTTATCAAACTCATTTTACCTTTTAGATTCCTTTTTATTTTTTAATTGATCAGTGACATACTTCAGTTCTGCTTGCTCATTAAAGAAGGTGAGAGGCTATATACAGTTGATCACTGGGAAGTATTTTTCCTGTCTAATCTCTTATGTCGATGTTACCCTTGCAAAATTATACATCAGACTGTAAATTGTCAGTAAAGCACATTTTCAGCATTGAGCCAAGTAGCACACTAAAGTATTATTTATACCTCTCGTCTGTAACAGACTGCCATTTTGCGTTAAGCCAACACTGATGCAGAGAGCCTCCCACAGCCTGTTGGAAATTGCCAGCGCCTAAAGCAAACAGTGGGGCCTGGGGTCCCACAAGTATGAAGCAGCCAAGTCAACCCATTAACTGCATATAGAGTGGTTTCTTCTGTTGTAACCACATGCCACGATTCCAAAATGTACCAAGAGCTGTTTTACTCTTTCTTTCAGCCATACTGAATAATAAACAGCAGTATCTTTTCAGATGCAGGAAAATTTGTTCAACTCACTTTAAAAAGAATATTTAGTTTTTCTTTTAGAGTGGGATTTTGTGGAAAGCTTATGAAGAGGTAATATCTTACCTGTTGCATATGGGTTTATTGCACAATCGCCATTCAGACAAATTGAGCTTGATTCTGATCTGATTGATAAACTTTCAGATGCTTTGACAGGGACCAAAACTAAAGTGGATTGCTGCTTTCTTAATGTTACTCCAGTCTAGGGTTGGGTAATATTGGCAAAAAAATTAATCACGTTCAACTATGGTATTTGGCCATAATGAAAAACCCCCTAGACGCGATAGTACGTCGTAGTCACATGACCTATTTAAATTGCTCTAGCGGGAAAAATGTGCTCTCTTTTGTCAAAAGTACTGACTTCAAACTATACACTATTTTTCAAGTTGTGTTGATCAGCCAAGTAAAAACCAGTGTTATGATAAATAACTTATGGCACTTTTTAAAAAATGATTGTTATATTTGAAGCGTGTTGTAGCATGACTCAGTGAATGACTGGCCGATTCATGGGAAAAAAAATGCCTCAATCTACTCTCTGGTTTCACCCCCACCCTGCGGAACAAACAGGAGGGGAAGATAGCGGGATTGGGAGTGTTGAATATGGAGGATGAAGTCATGGATATAAAGATGGACTGAGTCGCAGTTTTTCAGACGAGAGAGAGGTTCAAAGGCAGAGTGAGGACTTTGACGAGGAAGTAGGAGAGCCAATATTTGTTTTTGAATCAGAAAGAGAAAAGTAATGCCAAGCAAGTCCGCTTCTGTGCAACACTCATCATAAAGTGCCAAATAATAATCCGTGACATTTTTTCTAAAGATTATTTGCACACCATACAATTTTGCCCAACCCTACTCAAAATTACCAACAGATTGTTGAACACCATTTTAATTGAAAGTTGGTCTTTCCTTCAAGAAATGTATATCGCTGACTCGAGCTGCACGATTTATTGTTTGAACATTGCCATCGGAATCTTGTATGTGCAATAGTCACATCGCAGGTCCTGCAATATAGGAGGCAAAATAAATCAATGTGTAAACCGTAAGTCATTGCACTAAATGGTCGTGTGTTACTGCTTTTATTTTGACATTTTCGTCCACTGACAGAAGCAAGTGTGGGCAGCCGCATGCGCTTTGTTTAAACAAAAAAAAAAAAAATAAAATAAAACATTTTCATTTTATTGTAAAACTTCTGGGAACACTGATGGCAGCGTCTTTTGGAGAACTGTTTGTTTGTGAATTCTTGAGTTGTGGAGGAAGACTAGAATCTTGACAAAAATGAGGACAAAGAGGTAAAATACATTTTTATTAAAGTGTAATGAAAACAGAAACTAAGCTCTACACAGAGGCAACATTTTAGGTTTGCAATTCATGTTTTCACATAATAGAAGGAAATGTCTCAAATACAGACAAAACAATACTTGTAACACACAAAAAATAGGTAAGATTGGTGCAGGTTCATCTTGAGCAAAATGGCAGGACAACTTGGTGGTATTCTAGTCATCTGTTAAAAATTGTATTACATCTTTTCATATTGCAGTGTATCGCAAGGTTAGAAAAAATCATTGTCAAATTTTTCCAATACTGTGCAGCCCTATTGTTCAGCACCTTTTATGACAGAGTTTTAAATTAGGATCATTTTATGTTAAGAAATGATGGAGCTGTAGGCTGTATGTAAATAATAATATTGACTGTATGCCCAGACTCTCACAATATTGTGAGATGTATGCTCTAAATTTTAGTTCAGTATCTTTTTTTGTGTTTTATAATATCAGTTATCTGTGGCAGCCATCTTCAGTTGAGTTTCTTCCAAAGGTTTATCAGTCGTAGATGTAAATCCAACAGTTTTTTAACCATTTTGTTTAGAAGTCCCATAGTTTGTTAAATAAGACCCATGTGTAGGTGACCCAAGTGTGGATAGCAACAAGATAGGCTGACCATGTTAGAGGAAACGTCCTGTGGTGCATCTCCCCTCTGTCTTTAGTTTTCTGTGCTCTGTTCATGTTCGGTCTGTCTGCTCCAAGCTGCTTACGGATAATTTATCTTCTAAACTTAGTCTCACAAAGGAAATTTTAAGCAGAAAATCTTCTCTGTTGGACACAGCAGGTTTTGCTGCAGCTATTCCTGCATTAAATAAGATCATGCAAGGTCTAATGTTGGTAGTGACCATATCAATGAGCTAGAACCAGCAAAATGTGTCCAAGGGGCAGAATTATTTCCAATGAGACTCTGTTGGAGCTGACTGTATTTCTGATCACTGTCGACAGAGGGGGGTATGTTAAATCTACTGATGAATGTGAGTGGTGACCTGTCCTCCCATGTAAAAGTAGATACTGTAACTAAAAACCTAAGTATGACTCACCTAAATCTACTTAAAATTACATTTAAAGTTGTCCAAATAGTTAAAAAAACTGATTTACAGCAAACTACTTAATTAGGCAATTTACATTATTTATTAAGAGAAACTACTTTGTGGCATGTTGATTTTCTTTTCTCTTTTGACAATACTTTAAAGGTTATTAAAATGGTGTTCACATGAACCACTGTGAATTTTATTTTATATTTTTAGATTGGAGTTGTTTTAAGACTGCAACAGTCTGCCTTGGCACTCGTCGTTCCTAAACTGTGATCACATCAGTTGGGTCCAAATTCTTTAAACTGCGACCATTATAAGATCAGTAAGTCATTTTTTTTATGACCTTTCTACAGAAACACATCTTAAAAGTTTTGAACTTTCCTTTTAGGTACTTGGTAGTTTGGGTTTTTGCAGATGTTGTAAAATTGATACAAATCCTTCCATGTTTCTGTTTGTGATTTCTGCAATAATTCAATTCCCAGTGTAAAAGAAGTGATGTAAAATACTCCATGATGCTGGTAAAGTACAGCATAAGCATTTCACATGGAAGATATAATTTGACACGTTGGCGGCATTTGGTTTTGGGGCAGTGAGGCACGATACTTTCTTACTGTGAATTCTTCTGTCCCGTCTCAGCATATGATGCCCCACTGTACAAATTATTTAAACCGCCAGAAGGTGTTTGATTTATGCTGAGTCTGAGTTATCAGCTCTGAACAGGCCATGTAGCTTCTTCTCTTATCATCCCACCCCGTACCCCCCCCCCCCCCCCATCCTTCAGAATTTAAGCACGTTTTTGAGCTCAGCCCCTAAATGTGATGACAATAGTCATGAACAGAACACAAAGACAAAAAAACTGCTGCTGCTTGCAGCAAAACCAGAGCCTTCCCCCACTCGTCTATTTTTTATTTTTATTTTTTTGTCGGATTCTCCTACAGTGATTTTGACAAGATCGCCTGGCAGTGTGGCACCGTGGCACGACTCAGGCTGTTGTGGGTGCTGCCCACCCTGACCCTGTCATACAATTAGCTCCCTCCTTTTTCTGATGGCTGGAACAAAGGTGAACTTGGGGAGCTGAGGTTGTGCTCAGTCAGGTTGGAGGAGTGTGTGTGACACTCGCATGACTCCAGGGCACTCTTTTGACCGGAGGAGTCGTTGACTGTCACTAAACATCACTGTCTTTCTCCGCACTAATGGCATCTCCACATTGTGCTGTGAGGAACAAAGGCTGGTTGTAGGAGATACTGAAAAAAGAAAAAAGAGCGACCCCATTAGGGCTGCAGAATGTGGTTTGTCAACGCAGCTGCAGACCTATAAAAATGTCATGACAGTTATGAACCAAAGAACAATTACAGGGTGAAGTTCTGACACGTTAGTTCATTCAGCAAAAAGACAATGTGACGCCTAAAATGCACATGTACAAACAAAAAATACCTCGTCTGACACAAAAAATGCATGGAGTAAATTATTCTAGACTATCAAATCAAGCCATAATGAAAGAGAAATTGTATCTACAATTCATGAGGGTAAACTCAAAAGGTGAATATGTTATCAAAACAAAACTATATGCAGATTAACAACAAAATGAATTATTATGAAGAATAATTTGTCATTTTCCTGCAATGATGGAAGAATAAATTGTCTAAACTGAATGTTTCCTATTAATTGTTTTCTTCTGAATTTAATTATATTGGATGCAAATTTGCATTATCCCGCTGGTAATCTAAAATGGCACTTTATGAAATTACTCCTAACAATAAAATATTAGTTAATACTTGAGTCTCTGGGTGGCAAAATGTTTAGCCAGGAATAAACAAAACAACAAGCCATTGCAGTAAAGGGTACATTTTAAAGGGGTAATATTATGCGTTTCTCAGGCATATATTTAACTTCTATACCATAATAAAGTAACTATGTCACCGTTAGTTGTTATTAAAATGCTGTTTATATAGAAAATAAACTTGACTTCTCATCATATCCATTTCTAAACACCTTGAAATTGGTCTCTGTCTCTTTAAGAACCTCCTTCTGCTTCTGTCCCGCCCATTTCAGCGGCATCACAGCCGCTTCTCTGCAAGAAGAAAAGAAGCAGACATGGTTTTCACTGGATGTTTGCTATTTGTTGCTGCTGAGAGCCTGCAGGAGTCGCAGGGCGAGCCGGGGGGTGGGGAGGTGTGCTCTGTGATGAGGAAGCTCGGTTCAGAGACCCAGCCCAGGGGAGGAGATATTACCAAAAGGCGGTTCTAGACCCAACCGGTCGTTTTTGTTCTCCTACCTGGCTGCCTCAGAACAGCACAGGATTTCTCAAACATGCATGAATAAGTCTGCACATGTTTTTGATGAGAGGATAACATTATAATATGATATAAAACTCAAACATGTTGATTTTACATGATATTGCCCTTTTAAATATTTTTATTTCCCGCTGCCAAAGGTAAAAGATGATAATGTTTTTGCTTGTGTGTGTATCTGGGCAAAATCTCATATTAACAAATGATTTTAATGAAACTTACATAAATTAATTGTTGGATATTACATATACATCTACAGCTGGTTAAACTGGTTATAACCTGATCTATAACGGCTGCCAAAGCTAGTTGCGGTGTGTGAAAGGCAGTCCTTCAAGGAATGCTAGTTTTAAAATTTATTTTCATTTTCTCGTTATCTTAAAAAAACATGTACAGCCCAAACCTTACAGGAGCAAAAATGACTGACAGCACAGAGCTGCCGAAGCTGTCAGTCTCTGCAGGAAAATAATCAAATTTAACATTCTGCCGCCTCAGGTACAGAGTCAGTGTTTCAACGCAAAGTTGTTTCATAACATGTATAATAAATACACGTGCTTGGTGTAGTTTTTCCTTTCAGAAAAAAATGTTTTTGTTCCTTTATTGTTAATTCAAATCCTGGAGAATATTGTGTGCCAAGTAAGGATGTTTCTGCAGTGCATTGAAAGAGGACATCACTTGGCATCAGCATCGTCATTCCAGATGTTTGTCTTGGTGACACTCAGAGTCAAAATATAAGTCAGTGAAATATGTAACCGTTTTTTTTTTCTTTATATCTTTGACAGATTTATATTGAATAGATGGCGTTATTTAATAATCCACAATTTTTTTTTAATTGACAAAGCAGTGCGATTCCCCTCACCCTCCTTGTTAGTTAAGACAGCAAATATCCAGGCTCCCTTTTCCAAGTTACTTTACAGAAACTGCAAAGTCCGTCAGGTTTTAAAATAAAACTGTTTAAGTCCCCTGCATGTCGTTTTATTGTCATCAAAGCTTCTTTGTCAGTTTATCCTCATTCTGGCCAAGCCTTTCAATTTTCCTGACGGCTTTATTCTTCTGTATTAACAAGGAATGAGTCACCCATATGCACATGAAAATCTGTGTTTTTCTCTATTCTCTGAGTAGAGTGTTTATTTTTTTCATCATTATGCGTTTTTTTTCTCGTATCTATTTTTTTTTTATGACATGTATCCATAACTATTTAAAATTCTTTCTCAAAATGCAGAAGTTTGTAATAATTAGTTTAATTGTGTGTTTCTGATGTGTTTATAGAAACTGAAATCGAATCCTCACCCACACATTTTGTTTTTCAGCACAGTTTGTGGTGCAGCGATAGAAGCTGACATTTCGGAGTTAAAAATTTTCACCCCAGTTACAGGAGACCTTGTAGGTTAAAAATAAAACAACTGATGTTCAGTAAATTATCTCATTTATTTTAGCTTCTGAAAGTTTCAATTCATACATATTAAAAGGCATCAACTGCAAAACTATTTGTTTTTACCAAAACTAAGGCTCCACTCATCTAAAACTGGGCATTTTTGAACAAGTTATTTTTATGTTTGGAGTCATTCTGCAGTAATATGTGGATTAGCATTGCCTTGTTAAAAAAATCCTTCTATAATTTTCTAAAAATCATTAAATATTTAGGTGTTGTAGGTTTAACAAGTCTATTTTCAACTTTTCCTCTTTATGTTTTATCTATTTTGACTGTTTTGATGTCTCAGGTTAAAAGATCATTTGTTTACAGCCTAATAATAAATTGCACAAATGAATTTTGCACTGGACTAAAATGGGGTTCTGTGAAAAGGCAATGCACAACTAATACCAGTTGTTGTTGTTGTTGTTGTTGAGAAATATTATCACAAAAGGTAAAGAAATTTGTGTTTGGTATATTATTTCTTTCTTGTAACAATGCTTCTTGGCAATAAATCTTTAACTGGGTACCTGATTGGCAGCACCTGGGTGTTACCAGAAGCTCTAAATCAGAGGTTCTCCACCTTTTCGACCTTGGGTCCCAAGGTCTTTTGAGGCCCTTAATGCGGCGATCTCGGCCCAATTGTGGGTGGCAGCTCAAAGGTTAAGAATCTTTGCTCCAAACAAGTGTATTTTGCAATAGCAAAATAAGCTGTTTGGCAGAGAAGATTTAGCTATTTTTTATGTGCTCAGCTCTACTGCTTATTCCACAGATGAATGTTCCTTACTAATGTGGCATCATTTAGAAGGGAAATGATAAGACTTTTCAATAGTATAAGATTTGTTACCAAGATGATTTGTAATATCAAATAAATAATCTACCAAACATAAGTTTCCTTACTTTTTGTGCTGTATAGCTTATTTCTGTCCAGACTGAGGAAAGAGTAAGCTTGAGCAAAAAAAAAAAAAACCCCAAACAGGGTTGATCCCATCGTAAAACCAATTTCCAATCTTCAAAATTTTGTAAAGGTTTATAGCAGGGTCTTTCAACTGGCGGCCCGCGGGCCGGATGTGTGGAGTGACCAAAGTTCGGCCCGCCAATTGGTTCATTCATCTCTTAAGCCCAAACCCCTGGTTTTCTACTTTAATTATTATAAGTTCTTTTAAGTTAAACATAGACATGTTTGATATCTACAGAAACATCAGAATCTTGTCTAGAAGCTGGTAAAAGCATTTCTATGCACACTCCAGATCCTTAAATTTACAAGCAGTAAATAGATAAAAGATAAAACTATGAAAGTGAAAATAAAATTGGTTTAACAATTTGGCAATTTGAAGATGTTAAAATATTATTTGTGTTAAATAGGAGGTATGATGTGTTTTTTATTTTTGATTTTGTTTAATTATCACTACTTTTATAGGGTTTTGTATATTGTATTCATGATTAAATACAGCAAAATAAACTATTTAAAAGGTAACAAATCTTTACAATTCTTGGTTTATTTACATAATTTTAATTGCTGGATGTTCGGCTCCTGAGCTGTTGACCTGCAGTAACTGTGGCCCCTGGAGCAATTTAGTTGAATAGCCCTGGTTTATAGAAACCTTTTTATAAACCTTTACTGTCGATTTTACATTTCAAGGTTTTTTTTTTAATGTTACAGGAATTTTTATACTTTAAGAATTATATTAGACTAACTCGTTTTAGACCAAACACATAAGCTGGAAGGGAACACTCTGTTTGCCCATTGGTCCACGTTCCTACCCTCACTTATAATCACTAACTTGTGAAAGTGATTGAAAGAAAAAAAATTGTGGCTCAAAGGTGGTTGAAATTTTTATTTTTTTTCACAAAGGAGCTTGGCTGTCCTTTTTTTAGAGAGCACGAGAAGTTCAGTTATCTGGGAGATACTCAAAGTAGTGCCGCTGCTCCTCCACACTGAGAGGAAACGGTTGAAGTGGTTCAGGTTTCTGGTAAGGATGACCCCTGGATGCCATCCTAGGCAGGTGTTCTAGACATGTCCAACTGGGAGGACACCCACGGGAAGACCCAGGATATGCTGGAAAGACTGTATCTTTTCTGGCCTGAGATGCCTTGGAGTCCTCCTGGAAGAGCTGAAAGAGCTGTTGCTGTAAGAATGAATGTCCGGGCCTGCTGCCCCCATGACTCTGGAACAAGCAGAAGATGATAGACGGATGAAAATAGCTTCAAAACTCAGTAGCATCTCTCAGTAAAATCATTTTTTTCTTTGTACTTTATAGTAAGTGTTAAAATAATTGCATTATCATTGTTTTTGTTTTTTGCTGGGTTTTGAATTCCCACTTTTTTATCAGTCTTATCAAAACCCTTTAGTGCTGGCAGAGTCTAGATAATAAATTTTCAGTTGCAACTGTAAAAGCAAAAATAATAAAGAAGCCTTTGTTACTGCACTGCTGTTATTGAACTTCAACACCACCTTCTGGATATAAATACTCCCCGATGATAAGAGAAGCTGCAGGAATCACTGATATGACTTCATTAAATAAACCCTTGACCCCAAAGATGCTGGGATGATCCGTTTCCCTTAAGTCCCTTTACTTCATCGGTGAATGGAGATCCCAAGCAGAGATTACGGCTGTACTATCTCCCTATCTTTAATTTAGAAATCCAGGAGTGCACATGGGTAAGATGGTTATCCACACTCTCTGTCTGTTCTGTTTCTTCATGCATGTTAGCTCTGCAAAAGCCTCCTTGGGGACCACATAACAGGCTGTGTGATAGTACTAGAAAATGGTTTTCTTTGTCTTTTTCTGTCCCTTGTGACCGCTGGCAGGGGTGATGGATTTAGAAGTTTCTAAAAATTTCCATCTTGATGCTTCTGAGGCCTTTGAGACGAGACAGTAGTGGGCTAACCAACCGGTTCACTGACATGAGCAGTACATCTTTGGAATTTGCTTATTTTTTGCTCTTTCCTCAGAGACGAACATGTTTGCATTGCAGGAAAAAAGGGTGAGCACACGCGGACAGCCTGGAGCAGCTTCCATATAGCTGCGTCTCAAGGACATCTATGCATGGGTGTTGTTAAGTCAGCAGGAGTCAACTTTGTAAGCAAAAAGCCTCCCCTTGCTCTAGACAAAAATATTCTGGTTGATTTGCTGAAGAAATGAGGACATTAAAGACCTACCTAGCATTCCTTAGGAATGTGTATCAGAGTTTGAAATTCAGATAATTTTATTTTCAGAAGTTATGGAGTTATATCTATCTTGGCTCAACCTTGAAAATATAATCTCATGTAATACTACAAGATCTTGCATCGGTTAACTCTTGGAGTATGAGTAGTAGATGACATTAAACTCTTACCAACCAGATTTTATTGAATATCTGTAGAATTTAAGGTGCAGAATAGGGCTGCAACTAATGACTATTTTGTTAGTCGATTAATCTGCATTTTTTTTTTTTTACAATTACTTGTAACTGTCGGGCCTTGGCCTGGGGGTTGCGACCTGGGGGCCTGGACATCTGTGCCCATGCCTAGATCTACCGGCATGGCGGGTGCCGGTGGGACCTGTGAGTATGTCGCTGCTGGCCCTGGGGGGGCTACTGCGTGTAGTCGCTGGTGGGGCTTTCCGGGTTATTTTCTGTGGTCTGCTCTGGGGGGTGGGTGGGCTGTTCTTCACGTGCGGGTGCCTTTGGGGGCCCAGCGCGCTGGGTCCATCTCTGGGTCCTTGGCTCTGGTATTCCTTATGTCTGGCTCGGGCCTTGGGGGTCGGGTCTGTGGTTCTCCACAGTCACTATTTTGTATTCCATTGGAGAAATCCTGTATATACATGCATGATCACAACTGCGCACAAACTGGTGTTCAGATCCAGGGTCTTCTGATGGTCACTAAAGGTGTATAGGTATATATGTATGCGTGTATGGATATGTGTATGTATAGGTGTAAATGTGTATGTGTATATATCCATACATAACTTGGTGCTGTCTTTTTGGTTCATTAACTTTTTGCAGGTGTGCAGATGGATGTCGGGTGTGTTGTTTTGTGACTTCTTGCCATATACATACGTACATTTTCATTTTTTTTCCCATTTTTCCAAATTACTTTTCATCTTTTTTTTCTTTTTTCTCCTTTCCTTTTTTTCTTTCCAAAAAAAAAAGTCACTAATGATGAAAAAATTAATTAATTTTTCTACTGAAGTGACTTTTTAAAAAAAAAAAAAAAAAAAAAAAAAGATTAGTCAACAATTAACAATTATTGTTACAATGTCCATCTATACTTCTGTGGGCACATCTCAACTCACCTGCTCATCATACCTGTAAATGTCATCTTGTTATGCAGTCTCTCAACCTTTTAACATAACAAGTTCCTTTAGCAAATTAAAATAACTCGTGAAACATATGAATTTTAACCTAGTAGCTTACTCAGATGTATATACATGTACAGTACTGAGCCAAAGTTTGGACACACCTTCTCATTCAAATAGTTTTCTTTATTTTCATGACTATGAAAACTGTAGATTCACACTGAAGGCATCAAAACTATGAATTAAAACATGTGGAATTATATACTTAACAAAAAAGTGTGAAACAACTGAAAATATGTCTTATATTCTAGGTTCTTC
>JARVJO010000269.1:18377733-18408849 GCA_031762555.1 Cynodonichthys magdalenae
TCACACTCTGGTCAGCAGAACCTCCCTCTGTTTGTTTACCCTGGTTTTAAACTGAAGTGATATTCCAGCCTCAAACTGCTCCGGTGGTGAGACAGTTTAGCGTTGCAGCGCTAACAGATAACTTTACTTCATTCAAGCCGGCCATCGGTAAAGGTTTTAAAATAAAAAATGCCCTGAAGAATCCAGTGGATTCAGACTTCCTTACCGGCTGCAGTTTTAGTTCTGCATGTGAGCGGCAACAACAAAGGCTCTCATTGGATGAGACGCGCAATGAAGGCTGTCTAAAGCCAATAGTAATCAAGATCCCGCCTCCTCGCAGCGACTACTGGGTTTGTGTGTGTCTGTGTGTGTGCGTCTTCATAATAGACAGCCCAGAGAACAGATCAGACAGAGAAATATAAAGAAACGGCTTTAACATGAAAAATTATCGTTGTTAAGCGTCGGCTGCGTTAACGCGTTAATAACGCATTAACGTGCCCAGCACTGAATTTTTTGTTTTATACTTTACTAATTCCAGTTTTTGTGTGGTAATGTCAAATTCACCAAAACAAACTCCACATAAAAGCTTTTAAAAAAAGACGAGAGAAATTGTTGACCTGAAAAATAGAGAGAGCTACAGTATTGCAACATATTAGGAAAACTACTAGAAATGTAGTATCTGAAAAAGAGAAATAAATTATTGGCTGACTAACATTAGCTGATTCACCCATGATTCAGCTGTGATCGACCAGATGCAAGCATCAATTCCTTTCAGTTCTGCATAAAAACATCCTTCCCAAATGTAGGATTCAGTTTATAAAAATCAGCCTCCTCTTACAAAGATAAACTGCAGATACGCCGACTTTTGAGATGCTATGTATAAACTGTATCCCACTCAGCCTAAATATCCCTCAGAGTTCTGTCACTGGGAGATTAGAGACATTGATCCATAGTGGAGGAAAAGGGTAACAATAAATGCATCCTACAGTATTAAATCCAGGGTTACACAAGAATCCCTGACCTAAAGCATATTTGCGCAACTCATCACATTTACTCTTTTGGCAATAAACCCAGCTCCATCCAACCCCCCCATCCACCTTATCCCCTCTTCAGATGGTTTAAACAGAGGTTTGCCCATGCGGATTTATTCGACCCGTCAACTCAAATGTAAATCTGAGATGTTCCGTGACCCAAGGATTATATATCTTACATTTAGCGCTACCGTTTGCCTGGGCTTTAAGGAAAGGTGTGCCTCTGATGCCGCTAAGGTGATAAGAAAATGGAGGTGATTGATCATTTGAAAGCAGAAAACAAAATGTGAAGAAAACTAGAAGGAGGTGAGATCACAGTCGGGGTTATTTATTCACAGCTCTGTGCATTTAAAAAGACCAGAGATTCGTATTTTTCATTGAGGTGAGATGTAATTAGCCTGCTTCAAGCAAATGATCCATACGTAGAAGTAAGCAAACTTTATGTGAATCAGACACATCTGCCCTAAGGAGGCCTTTGCTGACTTTAGCCCTTTCTGAATATCTCTGCCCACCTCAGCACCCTGGGCTTGTATCTGTTTATCCCGCAGTGCTGATAGCACAGCTTAGATGGAAGGAGTGCAAGACAGCATGGCTGCCGCTCCAGTGTTGAAATCTCTCTTTTGAAATGCCTACATTTGAAGAGGTGTATCTGTGGCACAGAACACCTAATGCAGCGTGGATGCTGTGAGGGAGAGGCTGAGCCTACGAGACGTTTACGTGATAAATATTACATTCTAGACAAGAATCCTGCATTCCTAAGATGTAGATGGCACAGAATGTTTTCATAGTGGCATTCCTGCCAAAAATATGTTGTGCATCTCTGCAACCACACTGACACGAGTTCTGTTGCTCAAAGAGGAGTATTTGCTCAGAGAGAGGTCTCTTAGTTCTAACTATCAGGAGTGATGAAGTGATGAGGAGACAGGGTTATACAGTGACAAGTTTCCATGGAATTTATTATTTATTACTTATTGATATGTTGATGCATTCATGTTTAATGGATTAGCTTTACATATTAAACAATTCTCAATTTTGCTCAAAACAAACTGGAGTGAAAATAAAATTGTACCTCTGCCGTGAGTGCAAGTGTTCAAATTGCTGTTACGGTATGCCTCTGTAAGTGAAATCAAAGCTTTAAATGAAACTGAGCAAACAAGAGATGGATATTTTCAAATTACTGTCAGTTGTCAGGGTGAATTCTTCAGCTAGCTGTATGTCTGAAGGCTGAATTTTAATGATTCAAAAGCTGTTTGGTATGCTTATCCTACAAAACCAACCATTTGAACTTGGTTTGAATATGTAATTTTCTGTCATTCTGCATATCGGACAGGGTTTCAACAAGCCTGTGGACACAATCCTTCTCTGGGTTAATCTACAAATATACAGCACTGGTTGCTTAGAAAATACACTAAGATTTGTGAATTGTTTTGTCTCCTCATAAATCATTTCAGCCTAAATTTGTTTGTGGATTACATCCCTTGTTCTTCTGTAATAAATATTTCAGATGCTTTCACTTGCAAAGATTGATTGTTGCACATTTACCTGTTGTAGAAGAGGAATATTAACAGTCTGATCGCATCAGGAGATTTTCACAGGTTACTATTTTAACTTATAAAAGTGCAGCTCCAATGCTGAGTAGGGAAATGACCAGCCAAGCTGATAATGCCAAAGTCATAGTTTTGTTGTAATTTTTTTGTCATACATCAGCTTTATAAACCCAGAACATCTCTGTGGGTTCACTCATCGGTAATTTATTACAATTTTTATAGGCTTAAGTTGAGAGCTGTTGAGCATTTTGGCTTCTTTTGCGACTATAAACTATACATTTATTGGTGTTTTGGTTAATAATCTCTTGCAGGCGCAAACAAATCTAAGAAAGTCAAAAGACTCTTGCTGGTCTAAATAAAAATCACAATTCAACTTATCCCTTACCTCCCATGTTTATCATTAGAAGATTTCACAGTCATAACAACCCTATGTACTGTTTGGATTTGTTTTTGGTCATTTTAATCACAAAGTCGATGAGATACATGTAATTTTTGGGATTATTTCAGACTGACTATTCCTAAAAAAGGGTCACTTTTTTCCAGTTAAACTAAAAGTTTGTACAAATGACCTTGGCTGT
The DNA here is from genome assembly GCA_031762555.1 of Cynodonichthys magdalenae. Taxonomy (NCBI): domain Eukaryota; kingdom Metazoa; phylum Chordata; class Actinopteri; order Cyprinodontiformes; family Rivulidae; genus Cynodonichthys; species Cynodonichthys magdalenae. The sequence continues at coordinate 18,380,869 of JARVJO010000269.1, forward strand.
CATCCAGCTACTTAGCTGTCCAGTCAAAGCTGGAGCCTTGCCAGCACAGTGGGTTTATTGTCCAACCAGAACCAGGCACTGCGTCAGGTAGACTGGGCCCAATGCACAGTCTGAGGGACAGCAGGCTGCTGACAGCCTATGCTAATGCCCATATGTTCATGACTGTGCTGGTCTCTGGATCCTCTGGATACCCAGCAGCGACTCAGTCACATGTCATTCAATATCAATCAAAACTTAACAGGCTCTACTGAGAGAGAAAGAGCACGCTGCAGGATATGCTTTTCTGTCCTTTAAGGTATTTACAGACTTTTAGTCCCCGAGTTCAACTGTGTGTCTTTAAACAACTTGATTTAAGTGTGATTCTGCAGCTACTGAAGTTAAATTTTTGTTTTACATTCTGCATCTCCCATTTTTTAATGGATCGCCATCCAAAACTTATCAAGCTTTGTTTTTGCCCAAGATACTGTTTTCAGCTAAGATAATTGCATGAGCGCAGTAGCCTATGTAAAATGCACTCTGAATACTGGGAAGAAGATTAGATTTTGAAAAAATGCTGTGTGTAATTGGAGGTTTATTTACTGTGCAGTAAAAAAAAATGGATACTCAAAGCATGAATGCCATGTTCTAGATTTTCTCGGCTATCCTGCTTATTATTTTTTTTTACTCAATAAATTTCTGTTGTTGCAAACAGCAGGCACAATAAAATGCTCTCGTCATGTTATTTGACTGTACTTTTATGAAATGGAAAATGCTGACAGTCTGGTAATTCACACTTTGATGTCAGTTTTGATGCTGCTCAGTTGCAAAAAGAACAGCAGCCAAGACTTGTGTGTGAATGGATGGCTCTTTGGCTGGTTTTACAGTTATTATGATTTGACACGTTTGAGTGTTTCACAGTTCAGGTTATTTAACTGAATGTTTCTCTTTGGTTCCTGGTCAGCTGCAGTGCAAAATTAATGACTGAAAGTAACCAACATTAAATCCTCTAAAATAAAGAGAAGTTATTTTTTTATGATAAATTTGTAGGAATGGACTGATTGTTTGGCAGATGGCTGAAATCAACTGATTATCAACTTGACCAGTAGAACCTTTGACCACTATTAAAAATCTGATTTTTTTTCCCCCTCTCTATTTTGTGAATATAGTAGAAATGAGAATATTAACTTGCCCCTACAAATTTCTGTAATTATTAGATGAAAAGTTAACAAACCTATTAATTTTTCCAGTAATCCACCTAAAAAATAACAGAAATTTTGAATGAGTTGTTAATGAAAAATGTACTTTATATTCTGTGTAGACAGATTTTTTTTTTAGTGTTGAAAAGAGTTGAATATTTCACACAAGGCCTCAGTTGTGTGTGTTTGTAATTGTGGGTAATCAGGTTTTTTGGACAGTTATTGTAATTTTAAAACAATAGATGTTTGTAGGCAGTCATTTTTATTACTGAGTAACAATCATACCTTTATAATTGATGGAATCATTTTTTTTCTTTCCATGTTATTTTAGTTTTGATACAAAACAAGGGAATTAAAACTAATTTTGAATCATTTAATGTCTTGATTTCGGGCTAAATGGTGTAAAGTATTGGTGTTTGTTGCACACGTGTCTTTAGTAAATCAGCTTGGCAATGTATTGATGTCTGTGCTAGTCACAAACCAGACATTTAAATCCCTGGAATAAACCACATCTAGTGGCGTGTTTTGGAAATTTTCACTAAAGACTGGTGAATGAGCAATTCACATGATTTATAATGTTTTAAAAAGTTGAGCAGAAATCAAACTTAAGCACCAGACAAATGTAAATGAAGATTTAAATTGGTAATTGTTTCAATTATCAAGATTTAGCAGCTTTAACAATAGGTTATTTTGTTTGTATTATATGCTTGACACTGCTGAAATATATTTTAAACTAAGGTTTTGTAGTGAAAGTGTTTATCCTATAAGTAGTACACTTTTGTGTTTCACATTTTAAAAAACTAAAAGGCTGTGGTATAATCTGGATTACATAGGTAATTTGTGTTCAGTGCCCTGAAGGCATCTATAGCTGCTCTTTTAAAAATATGTAAATTTTTGCGTGTTTTCTTTGTGAAAAACATTGAAATTTTTCAGTTTCTCCAGAGAAGAAAAATAAAAGTTTTGCATGTAAGATTGGAATCAGACAAAATTGGAATTGAAAAGTCGGAGCTTTACAAAAATCAGCCCAGAAAGCTGCAATCAGCACGTCTATGGTAAATAGTGATAGAATTTACTCCATTATCATAACCCTTGCATGAGCAAACTTTTAACACCTGTGCTTGTGCGATCTTTGTACAGGTTGTGTGTTAGTCTATAGTCCTCCAGAGGAAGGTTTTCATTACTTGAGGATAGAACCACATTCTTCTTCTTGCGTATGGCTTCTCTCTGCTTATTACCCCCAGCGGTTCAATCATCTCAGGTTTGCACATTCAAACAGCCTCAGTGTTGCTTTTTGAGCTTGATTACGAACCAAACATAGCTTTTTTTTCTTTTCTTTAACGTTGAGCTGATTCCTCCTACACTCCACTCAGATGTAAACTGGCTTTTAGAAAGATAAAAAACATCCCAATGCAGCATCTTTCTTGAAGTGATTAATTCCCTCCTTAATCTCCATTTTTTTGTAGCTCTTAAAACTGAGTGTTATTCTTGTCTATAGCCATATGGGTATAAACTTGAGGCCATCTGAGCCTTGGCTGGTTCATCCATGCCAAGAATAGAAAAATGATGATGTCTCCAAACAGATGTAATAGACTTCTTCTGATTCTAAGACAGATGTTTCACCACATGAGGGCTTCGGCTGAAACAGAAGGCATTCGGTTGTAGAATCAGACCTGCACCAACTGCAGCAGGGTTATGTTATTTTCAGTGTAACTCTGCTTCTTTCTAGAATTATTTAGTGCACCTTTAGCTCTTGTTAATTCAATGTGTGCCCCTGGCTCCATGAAAAGCAAACAATTATAATACCCTTCGAGTACTGTATAAATACAGAGCTCTTAAAAGTGAATCATACTTATTTGTACTTCAGCTTCTGTGGATACAGTTTTTCACCCAGTGCCATCTGGTTTAAAAAAAATCATGTACTAAACTATGCTGGCAAATTAAATTTTTGCTTGCAGCTAGTGTCTTACTATTCTTTTAGTTTGAAACCATAAACACCACCAAGCATCATCAAATCATTAAAAATGTTTGCTTTTACCATTTTCCTTTTGTAAATGATGCCTTTTCTTTTTTTATATAATTTTTCTTGAACCCCATTAAGAACATGATCTCCATTATTATACTTGGTTAACAGTTTGTCTCTTGATTTTTCTGACTGTAGTAGAGGTCCCTTCCGCAAACTGGCAGTGCGTCCCGAACTGTGAGCTAAATCAATACAGGAGGCAGCAAGCTGTCAGTCAAAAGACAATATCGCGTGTGATGCATTAGTTTGTGTCAGCTCCTTCATTGGTTATCAGAGCCATATTGACAAATCACATCTGAAAAGACAATAGGGGATGTCAAACCGAAGCTTTTCTTTTCCCAGAGAAGTTTACTCGTCAGGTGGCGATGTTACTGCAGTAACACCAAAGGCACAGATTGGTTGACAATTTCTCTTTCATTCCTAATAAATTACAACCCTGCATTTAATAGGCATCTGTGGAATCTTATGGCTGCAGATATGTGTTGCACAGGACAAAGCTCGCTAGTCTGCAGCAGTAATGAGCAGAGACTCCTGGCCTCCTAATTGCTTACAGGGCCCATGCATGGCTCATCAGCGAGGAGCTTAATTGGCCATCACTACCCAGGCAAGCATGAGGCTACGGCTAGTCCTGTTCCCGCTTACACCAAGATGCTCGCAGAATAAGCAAGCAGCTCCATTCATTCTGCGCCGCTGCCACTAATGAACACTGTTTAGGCCGGAGGTCTTGATCATGCCGTCGCACTCCATCTCAGTCTTTCCTGTGTTTTCCAACCGCAGTTTGCTGGTGTTGTTCCAGTGTTGGGTCTTTTTTTTTTTGCTTACTGTTAAGCATCTACGTAATGAAGTGCTTCCTGGTTATTGAGGCCTCAAATGCAAAGCTGACTCGCTGGGAGATAAGTGTCTTCAGCTGCTGGCAATCAATTTATTTGCCCTCAAACGTTGAATACGTGTGTGGAATGAAAAGACATAAAAGGATGTAAAAAGAAAAGATATTTGAGATGGCGGTCTATGTACATTCCAGTTTTGTTTTATTTTTAATCAAGAGGTTGTCCTTTTCGTGGGAACAACACAACTCTTCATGGATCATTTCACTTCCTTTAACAAAACAGTCACATGAGTCTGAAGCTAATTTCCATAGATACCAGTTAAAATATCATAATTTACTGTTTCATTTCCACACTGGAGCAGCTGCACATTGTTTCTTTCTTGCTTCGTCTGGTGTGATTGTAGAGGATTTGTTCCCCAAATCCTCAAAGAAGAAAGAGACACCCACACATAATGCACTATTGATTGGTACTTAAATCAGTTTGATAACCGCTTTGTCAAATCAGCTCTTTTAACAATCAGATTAGAGCTTTTAGTACAATCGATCGGAGGGGATTTCAAATCTGCCAGATGACAGTAACAGAGAACGTTAGCTTAAATCTCACCACATATGAAAAAGATATAGGGTCACGTTCATATTTATCTAAACAAGGCCAAAAGTGTGGAACATGGCCACAGTATGGCAGTAGCTACAGTAAAATAAAAAAACAACTAGATCCTTTTAAATATATCAGAAAGATACGTCAGCCTCCCCTGCACGTGTCTGATGATTACAGTAAGATTGTTTCATTGTTTCATCATGGAACGTGTCACCTCCCGACGTGTCTCCCAAAAGATGCTATCGATTATTGCAGCTGAGTCAGAATTGATGTCATGCAGCGTGACATCCAGGAGAAACAAATGCCACCTAAAACACAACACGCAGTGAGCGCCTCAGCAGTGGCCCTCCAATTACAAAACACTCCTTTGAGATTAGCAGTATAAATACTTTAAACACTAGCAGTGTTAGGCTGTGGCATCAATTATATCAGGAGGACGAGTTTGTGTGCATCTGGGATGAATTTAAAATAGCTTTGCGAGTTACCTCATCAGTTGGAAAGAGCTAAAGAGTGAAGGTATTGAATGGTAATTGCTGGTATTCTCTATATTTGATGTTGAAAGGTACTCTCTTGAGCCATAATTCTGGTTGCCAAGTCAGCGAGAGGCGACTGTGAGACTGCGCTAGCTTCTCTCCTGGGCTTCCTAATTGGCTTTGTTATTGCAGACCTGCACAGGGTGAAGACGGCATGAGAGGATCTGGGCTTTGTTGTAGAAGATTCAGAGCTTTTGACTGTGACCCTCCTCTCAGTGTTCACAGCAGGTCTCTCTCTGGAGAAGGTGACCTGGCTTTGGATCCCTCTCTGAGTTTCTCCCATAGGGGCCCACCCCTACAACTCATCCACACATGCTTTCCAGTCCCCATCTTTCACTCCCCTCTTTTATGAAGTTATTTTCCTCACCGTTTTGTCGTTTTTCCTTTCCTTTATCCTTGTCTTTTTTTTTCCTGTCAACTCAACTGGGATTGTTAATTTGCTCCACATTTCTTACTTTTTTTTTTTTTTTTGGAGGCCAACATCTCTTTGAGTGACATCAGCAGCCATCCCACCTTTTTTACCTATGTAAGACTCATTTCTTCACACTGCCTCAACCCCACGATCGTAAGGCTTTTAGCAAGCAGAAGTGGCAAATGTAGCGAGTGCTGATTTTTGTAAAAGCTCAAAGGTTAGTTGAGAATTTTTGTAAAAGGTTTCAGTGGAAAAAGCTCTTCCTTGCTGTGGATAGTTGTTTGAATGGCCTAATTTTGGCAAAACAGTTTAATTCCAATTGTATTGATGACCTAATAGCTAATATAAAATGGGTCAAGACCAAATTGCTACAATCTTAAAAAACAAATTTGAGTCAAATATTTTTCATAGCCGTTCATGCAAAACTGTATGACATGGATATTCTTACCAGCAGTGCCTTAGGCCACAGTGGAAGTGCTACACCCAGCTGCTGCCACTATGTGTGCAAATAACCACTGAATTCAGTGCAAAGAACCATGTAAAATAAAACTGATAGTGGTGTAAATGGTAGTAAAATAACATTGACAAGAATTGCTACGAATTATTTGAGCTATCCAGTTGATACTGGCCCTGCTTTAGTTAGTTGTCAGCTCATCAATCCCGTCAGGACTATTTATTTCTCCAGAGCTGAGTTTGTTTGAAGAGTCATCTACAACAGGTAAGCTATTAATTCCTCATAGCATTTTCACAAAACCCCATTTCAAACAATTGGAACTATTGGTTTTGGAATGTGAAGGGAAGACCTATGTAGGTATGTGTTTTTGTATTGTGGTGTATGTGTGTGTGTGTGTGTGTGTGTGTGTGGGTGTGGTGTTTCAGGGTAAAACTTACAAACCAAATGGTTTACTGCGGTTGAGCTACCAAATTACATCTCCCATCAAACCTTTAATGTTAGTTCTTGATCCATTTCCCATTACAGCTTATTATCATTAGCAGCCACAAGGCTTTGATTTCCTGTTTGTACCTCTGAGCTTCCATCTAAATTATAAATCCAGTATATGGGGGCATGGGGAAAAAAAAAACACTTGAGGTGCATTTTTTTAGACCGACTTTGGGCTTCTGAGCAGCTTTCAAGTAGACAGTAATGTACATGTGACTTGATTATGCAGCATTAGTCTATTTATTATGAGGAAACTGCTTTTGAGCTGTCACAGCTGAGGCTGTCTCGCTCCCTTTAAACAGTTTTGGGGTCCATTTGTGGAATTAAAGTTGCAAATGACTGCTCCTAGGACAGACTAGAAGCAGGCTGTCAAATAATAATTTCCCCCAATATTAATGCTTCATGTTGGTGATATTATGTGATCTTGTTTTTGTTTAGTTTGAACTGTACCTTGGAAATTTTTATGCAGTTATATTTCACAAGGAGAGAAGTGCTCATTTGTTTCCAGCAATGAATGTATTTTGTTTCTGAAAGAAAAAAAGAAACCTCCTACAGCTGAGAAGTGTTGTTTTTACATTTGTTTGTCCTTGCATATAAAAACTAAATATATATAGTGTGTTAATTAGTTTCTGTAGAAATGCTAGTTTTAAACTTCAGATGGAGCCAGGCTGTTTTGCCCCGTATCTCGGTCTTTATGTTGAACAAAGCTAATCAGCTCCTTGCTGTGTCGTATCTGTTAATCAGCATATAGTGCGTGCACAGGCTCAGGAACCTGCCAAACTATCCATCTATCCCAGAGCAACAAAGATGTATAAAAGATTTTGGCTCAACTAAGAGGGGGAAAAAAGAAAAAGAACGAAAAGACTCAGATTACCGAGGTTGCAAGTCACAAGTGGTATAAGTTGTAATTACTGTAAATGCTGGTGACAATAAACTGAGAGTGATTGGCACAGGGAGTATGGATGCAAATGGGTGTCAGCGTTGATATCCTGCTTCGAGTGAATACTGCTGATGTGCATCAACGGCCCCATCTGCAGAGTCTGAATGCAGCTAGATTTTGACTGAAAGGCGTAGCTGAATGTTTAGCTTCTCAGCTGTTTAGGTCCCTTATTGCAGCCTGAGAAGAATAATGGCTCTTTTAACAAGGACTCAGTTGTCCGTTTGTTGGATTCTTGAAATGCAAAAACAAGAAAGATAGTATATTTAGAAAATGACTCCTTGTCAAAAAAGACATTTAAAAGTTTATATAATTAATTATTTTTAGCATTGCTTAATACGTTGTTTATGAAGCAAAAAAAAAGTATGCATATATTGCACTACTTTTTTTTTATTTCTAGTCTAATATTTCAAACAAAGGCTTTCATAATAATGTTTTTTCTGCAAGTGATTTCCTTTTGTCCCCCAGAGCTTCTTTCTGCCACACCGGTTAAACAAACCACAGAGGTGAAAGCAATCATCTAAAAAGGCTCTCCGTGAGTCCAGAAACTTGATCACGTTTCATCTAGGACACATTCATTACAAATGCAGCATAAGTGTTCATTAATGAGCTGGAAAATGGCAAGTAATCAAATCTCTGCAGCATATGGAAAAATGAGCTAAGGTGTGACGTTTTGGCTGAGCGCAATACGAAAGGAGGTGTCCAGGCATCAACTTGTTTAGGACTTTTTGAAGCTTTTTTTTTTTTTTTTGGTGGTAATCTTGACCTCACATAAGCACATCCTAATTCCCTTTTACACAGTCCCCTCGACAAGAGAAGCTCTTCCATTAAAGGTGCGTACAGCCGGACAAGCAACAATAGGCCTGCTAAATAGCTTTCAGAGTCGCATCAAAAATTCCTTTAAATTTCTGGAGCAGTGCTCCTGTTCCTACGCAGCAATCTCATCCAGAGAATAGCCTTTGTGCCCACTCCATTGTACAAGTGCGATATTTAGAACAGAGCGGCCCAGAAATCAATACCCACTATCACCAGAAGAATGACACGTCTTTACTAAATATGGCGAATGGAGCGAGGAAAGATTACAAGTCGAAGCAAGTTGTTCTGTTAAGAGGGCTAATCAATGTGCTGGTGTTCAGGATTTTACATCTCACAGCATAAGACATTGTGTTATGTGGGACTTTTTTTTTTTTTAAGCCTTGAAAGTTTGTTTTTTTAACACTAAATGTGTTAAATCACTTATTATGTTGCTTTTGAATAATAAAGAATAAAACAAGTAAAAGAAAAAAACAAGTTAAAGTGTAATCATTCTGGACATAATTTTCACCCAAAGCATAAAAACATTTTTGGTTTTATTAATTGAAGTCTTAGCCTGAGTTTTTTGTTGATTTGCATTTCAGACATTTACAGGTATACCTACATTATTTCTCCTGAAAAAAGACTTTTAAATACAAAAAGGTAATTAAACCTTATGATGAAGCTACTAAATTTAAATTATACAGTATGTCCATTTTTTTCTAAAGGAATGCATATTGCCCACTGTTTTTCATGTTCAAGTTTTAAACTAAGATCATCCCACAGTCAATAATACTGAGCTGTAGCTGTTTGGGTCAAACCTTGTAAATAATGCTATGAGCAATCTCATGCAATTATTTTGAGGTCTTGCTTGATCCATCAACAGTCAGTAAATGTGCTGATAACTTAACCATCACGCCAGTTCTAGTTCAGCATATGTAAAACTGACTGAAATATACTGTAGACACTTTTGTGTTAGTTAGGGTTAGCTGGGGCCACCGACTTGGGTTCACTCCAAATGCTAATGAGCTGTAGATCTACATTCAGTGATTACCTGCTGAGAGTTCTACTAATTTATGTCTTGTGGTTCATGGGTCATTGTGCTAACAGCTGTTGTATGAAACAGTTTAAAGCCCGAACTGAAAGCAAAAATCTTGTGTAACAAGCATCCAATGAAGTATGTGTTGACGGTGACTTCCTGCTATCGCCGCACCAACGTTTTGCTCAATATTCATAAAACTAACAAAGTTGGAGCCATTTTTGTGTTGGATAATGTCAGCTAGCTGTGGCAGCCATCTTGATTTGGGTTGACACCAGGGGTGGGAGTCTTACTATCTTATGATTAGATTCAAAATCAATTTTCTGGTCTTTGTGGTAAAACTGTGGCACAGCTGTCTCAGTGAACTGGATGGTATGTCATTCTTTGGTTATGAAGCAGATGATAACGTGTCAGTTATTGATCAGATCACTGCTACCGCTGTCACTGTATTGTCTGTATTGCCATAAACCCAGGGCTGCCTCCGCCTCTAGCTAGCTGCGCTCATCTTTTTTGTATTTTTTTTGTCCCTTCTTTGTTGTCGTTTTGCACCCTGACGTAACACGTTCGCGCTCACGGTCAGTCGTGTTTGAAAGATGGAAAGAGCAAGCGTGAAGAAAGTTAGAATTAAACAGAGAAAAGCTCTGGAAACTGACACAGCTAAATGTGCAAAAATTAGCAACTTTTTCAGTAAAAGGAGGTAATTTGATGATGATGAAACAGGTAAGGCAACATGTTGAACTTTGTCTGCAAACCACCGTTTAACTTAGTTAATTATCAAGTCAATGAATCGTGTGGCGTTGTGGCAAATAACATAACGTTGTATAGTATAAATGATGCGACGCCACATAAATGGGAGACTGTCTTGTAGCTTCTCAGAGCAAAATACAACAGTAATCTCAATGGGATTTGCCAGTTTAAATAACAGAAATAAATACGTCTTAAAATACGATATTTCTTTGAAAGCTACTATTTTGCAGAGGAAAAAAACACAAGATAATGACATCAATAGAATGTTATAAAAAATCTTGGAGCACAGTGGAATATGTTTTTATTCTTTATTCATAAGGATCTGCAAACACTAATTTGCTTGATATTTGATGATACAGAAAATGACATTCTGATGTTAGGAATAGTGTTGGAGATTTAACTTGTTCTCATATTTGATATAAACTAAGCTGTGATGGAACTGATTCCTTTTAGAGGAAAACGAGATGGTAGCATTATTAGAAAGTCCTACTTTTTAATTTTTTTATTTGAATGTTTTATTTATTCTTTTATTTCACTGCAATTATTTGAACAAAATATAGCCTAGATTCTGATATTATTGAAGAGGAGGTGTTGTAAAGAATAATGCTGGAGACGTGCACTTACGTTGAAATAAATCTATACATTGTGAAGCAACACCACTTGCACTGAATTGGAAATATTTTGTAAAATACGCTGAATTACAAGACTTTACAGAATAGTGCACTATTATGGTTGTAAAAATTACTTTATTAATATGTCTTGATCTATAGATTATAGATATAATTTCTGGATCGATGTAAATAAGAATCGCGAGCCTTATTTAAATCTTTTTTTTATTTTTAAATTTTTGGTTGCACCCCTGGTTGTCAATAGAAATTATTAACTTACATCTAATGATTACTTGGTGAGATTTTCACTAAAATTTGTCCAGTGTTTCATTGAATATTTTACTAACTCGGTGGAAAACAATCACATAAATTGACGGGTGTATACTTTTGCCAATGGTAGACAAATACTTTGTTTAATTGTAAAGGGCTGCAGCTGTTGTGCTGTCCACTCCAGCAGCACATCTGGTCAACATCACGGTGCTGATTTAAACTCTGGTATTGTTTGGTATTGTGTCCTCACAAAAGTGACAAAAATGAATTTAGTTTGTATTTCTAAATGACTTGAAATGATTACAAGAATTTGATTGAATTTGAAAGAATTTGTTGGAAATGTTTCGCACAAACGATTTAGCATCATGAGACGGCATCAGAACCCTGTTTTTAATTCTCTAATGCTGCTGAGAGGTACGGCCACTCCAGCCTGCAGTAATTATGTCTGTGGGGAAGGTTAGTATGCAGAACATGTGAAGACTTATCGTATTCTTATGCAGTGAAGCACATTAGTCAACCTTTGCCTTTCCCTCAGAAACCCTTGATACTCGTGTTTTGTTGTTAAATTCATGTTGGTGCTTTTTTTTTTTTTTTCTGAGGCTCAGACTATTTATGCTCAGTAAGATTCTGTTTTTCCAGAGGTTTGTGTTTCACAGAAAACTGTGAGACCCCAAGGCATCACTGCTGCCTCCTCCATCGGACATTTGTGGGCATATATGCCATTTTCTCAATCTAATTAGATTTATTTTGACTTTAGAGCTGCTGCTGCGTGTTTCACAGCAGGTATATTCTTAGACACATTTTATTATAAAAATTCTTAGGCTAAAAAAAACTTGTATAAAATGATGTCAGTGCAACTTTCAAACACGAACTCAGGCTAAATATCAGTTTCTATTCTGGTTTTGATTTCTGATTTTTGTAACAATTACACTTGCTAATTTTAATTTTGGATAATCTAGTTGGACTATAATTAACAAAAGTATTTTTTTCCCAAAGTTTTGATTTGAACTATAAATTTGATTATTTTTAAAATACTTACAAAAAACTGCAAAGTTACTAAATATTTTCCCTGTCATTAAAAATATACAATTATCCTCCAGGGTAATAATTTCTGTTAAACAAACAAAAGTTCTAACAAAACATAATTTTTTGATGAATAAGGGTGGGAAATAAAAACCTGTTTTTGGATGCATCACAGACAAAGAATATTCTGAATTGATTTTCAAATGTCAAAAGTTGCTTTTCTTAATGTTAATCAGTGCTGCCACTTTACCAGCTCCATCTTAGCCTTGTGGCGCTACTATTGCTTCCTGTAGCAGAAACATTTTGCATTATATTAAGTTTTCACATCTTTTCTGTATCTTGTTTTACTGAACCCCAAAAAATGTCTGTAATAGATAAATATTATAATTGTCGTAATAATGATTTTGAAACTTGGATTTGTGTAAAAAATGTCCAGTGATGAAAACAATGCTAATTGCTTTAATTTTGGTGCTTTCAATGTTAAGTTAGTATTTATGCTAATTCTTGATTATTATCTTGTGAATAGGATTTATTTTGATATATATTTTACTGTGCTCTTTTTATTAGGCATGCATATATAAAGCCCTTTTTATTATTTAAAATAAGCCAAAGTCATGTTGGTTTAAAGATAACCAAGATGCATTAAAAAATGTTTAACTCCCAAAGCAGATCTTGTAGTTGTAATTGAATTATGAGGTGCCTGAAAATTCCCATACCTATATTTGGCCCAGATTATTTTTAATCTATTTTTTAAAAATGTTTTTAACACTTTTTTTTTTTTTTTTTTTTCAAATCAACTAGTCAAGCTGAATTTCCTACTATTCTGGTCACCAGCCAATTGAATATGCAGTAATTCCTTAATATTTAAAATCAAAATGAAGATCACGGTTCTGGGACTTTTCTTCATTCTGTTCTTTACATACATGACATCATTATACAATGAAAGTGGAGCAGAGAAGATGGTCTTTTGAAGAACTAATTATCTTTTTGTCTGACACCACACTCATTGTTCTTAATAAGCTGTAGTGTGCCAAGAAGCATGTTGGCTCCTATTTTGTGGCTACAGTAAACATTGACAAATTATTTGTAGCTTTTTTGTGTGTGTGTGGATCATTAGTGAGTGTTAAGAAATATGTGATATAAAACACTTGTAAAATAATGAAATTGGTAAGAATTTCATCACACATTCACATAATGACCTTTTTTTATTAGGTTATCCAATTGCGGAAAGGAATTACTTTTGTCCTACTTTTAGTTTCCCTTGAAGAATAGCTTACGTGAACGTGTCTATAATTGTCTTACTTGATGAGAAAGTTGACCTGACAGTTGAGCCTCACAGGTAGATGTCAGACTTTCTCAAACACTGACCATTACTTTGGTGCAATTTCCCACAGCCTTTGCAAACTTATTGATTCCACTCCATTTTTTTTCCTGACATGCTTCCCACATATCTGCTTTCTGTCCTCCTGTCACGATCCCATCATTCTACCTGCAACGCAACACAAAAAACCCTTAAATGTCAGGGAGGCACTAATGCATTAAAATAAAGCCACACTAAGGCTGCTTTACACTCTGGTCCCTTGTTTTGCTTTTTTATTAAACTAGTATAGATTTTAATGACAACATCACAGGTTGTACCAAAGGGGAGGTTTATCTGAAGCGGAGGGAAGGCATGTTGCTTCTCATTTTATCTGGGGCATTGACTTTTTAGCAAGGAAAGATTGTGGCTTGAAAGCACAATCCCTCTGAGTGATCGTACCAATACAAAGGTGCTCTTAGTTCTGGCCTGTCGATACGGCCATGCTCACTTGAAAGATAAGTTCCCCGACGATAGGGCTGCATGCTCTGTGCGGCTCCACTCGCTGGGCGGTGAGGCTGTTTTAGGACAGAGCCTTTGAGTAATACCACTCGCTGCCTCCCATTGCAGCCGATTACTTATCTATTGATTGAAGCCAGCGTTGTACAGATGGATGCCTCTGGAGTGTGACAAGTGCTTTAACAATCCCCGAACCTAATGCTCCTTAATGTCATTTAGGGTCCTTGTTAAATAATGCACCCCTCCTCCCCCGCTGCCCTCCATCTCCCCTCACCTCGACAATCTAAGTCACTCGGATTCACTCGTGGTCAATCCCAGCAGCAGAAAAAAGGGATCCATTGTGATTGGTCGTCTTCAAACCAAAAGATCCATGGCCACAATTACATGTGGGCATTCTTTTTTTCGCAGCAGCTGGTGAGATGTAATAAATAACATTAAGACTGTGAAAATCCTTTAAACACACTTTCTTTGTCCTCTTCCTTCCTGACAGTTAAAGCGATGAATTCGCAGTCTGCATCAGGAGCAACTTGTGAGCTGCAGAACTGTTTGTTCTGCTCATCACTTTCATTTAAGCTGCACAATAGATCCAGTCTCACACACACACACACACCTCATAACACATTACAGCAGCCTATTTATTGTTTTTACCAAGCAAGGAGTAAACGCTCAAAGAAGTGCATTATCTGGTTTATCCCACCAGTGCCACCTTTCACATAAAAATATTTGCATTTCAAAATTGTAACAAACAACAAATTGTAGCTCAATATTTGTAAAATTGACTGAGTTATAGCCATTTTTTATGTTTGATAAGGTCGCTTAGTTGTGGCAGCCATCTTAAATTAGCTCAAAAAGCTAATTATTTGTAGATGTTTATGCATTGATTATAACTTTGATTCAAATTTGTTTAATGCTTCATTAGGTATTTTGCTAACAGACAGATGAACACACAGACATGACTCATTAGGAATGTCAAAGAGAAGGCGGTAGGGCTGAAACGTTTCGCCGAGTAACCCCAAATGAATTGATGACAAGGAAATCTTGATAGAAAATCTTTGATTCAATGCTTAGTTTAATCCACATGACTGCTCAGTGGCCATCATGTTTTATAGAGACAATTATTACTGTCACACAACAAGCTTCCACTTCATGTGTAATGGAGGAAGAAGGAAACTAACAAGGAGGAAAATCTGAGTAAAAGATCTCAGAAGGTCAGAAAGTTGGGAACTATATCAAATGCCGAAAAGCAAATTAGGAAGGAAAAAAACAAATTAGCTTATCACAACAGTGCAGTATCAACAATAAGGTTCTACAAACAGTAAGCTGATGGATTTCTGATTAAAACTGCATTCCCTGTAAACACAATCAATCTTTATACTGAGAAGAGCAAACAGGTGCAGCATCCTGAATCACATTCAGCTCTTCTTTACTGAAAATTTATCAACATGCTAAAATATAAAAAAAAAAAATCTGTAACAGACTGTCACAAACAACTTTACATTTCCTACCTGGACAAAGATGAGCAAGATACACAGACTGTTAGCTTTTTCATATAAGAAGGAAAGCTTTTCAATAAATATTAAATGACTGAATTGATATTTCATGATGAACATGCATATGTGTGTGCCAGTATGTTTTTCTATCTGGCAAAAAAAGGGATGCAATTGCTTCACTTGACTTTTTTAACAATATAAAATACATGTAGATAATTAGTCTCACCTAAATAAAGTAGTTGTCAAACAGCATTTGAAAGGGTGTATAAGTCTCGAAACATTTGCAACCGTTCTCAGCTTCCTTGCTTAAGTTGCAGAGGCTAATACTTGTGTTACTTGAAATTTGAATATGTTTAAAGAATTTGGTGCAACCGATTTTCTCAAATTTTTTGCAGGTGTCTTGTCTCAATTTAGTTTCTTTAACTCCAGAGCTGTATTTTGACACAAGCAAGGGAATTCTACTTATAACAGCAAACATCTGAGACTTTAGACCTAAATGTGCTTTTTTTTATTTATGAAGTATTATTTTGTGAACTGGTCCAAATCTGACTCTTCTGTTAAGAATGGTACTTCAATTGATTTCCATTGATTTGGTTCAAAATGGGTGTTTTCATAAAAAAGGTTGGGATTAATTTGTGTATCATGTGCATCAAATTACTAGAGATGCAGGTTTTTAAGGCTGCTGCCAGTACCAATTATTTTGACATCAGTCTAACCAATCCCGATGTATGCTGCTGATATTATTTTTGGGTCGATTCTTGAGCCTATATTGCTTTTTATTTCTCCATTTAAATGATAAATTTACAGACATGAGCTGCGTTTCCATTGCAAATGTGCGCAAAATTTTGTTGATATTCTGTTAATGTCGAAAAAAAAACAGTTTCCCAACTGCGGTGTTTCCATTAAGTAAGAAATGCTATTAAAATCACGCATGAATATGTTTGTTCTCGCGATAAGTCATTATAAACATGGCGGCAACAGATGTAAGATCTTGATGATAAATGCTTGCATTTCTTTGCTGTTTTGAATCTAATATGTTTGTAATACCCCTGTCGCAAACTAAATGAAGAAAATACTCCATCTCCTCGTGAGTCCAAACATGCCGTGCCGTCATCATCCTACAACTTCCTGTTGTCTTCTTCTTCGTTGTCTTTTTTGCCAGTAGAAACATCCGGTTGTTGACCACGTCACTCCCGTAATGCGAATAAAATGTTTCCATTGCAGTTTTGCGAAATAAACCGATTTCGATACAGCCGAAAAAAACCACCTCATCCTAGTGCAAAACCATTTTGTCGAATAAAGGACGTTTTTTCGAAATTGACGTGTTTCCATTAAGCAAATTTATTTTCGAAATTTTAATTTGCGCATTTTCATGGTCAATGGAAACGCAACTAGATTTTCAAAGGGCAGATAAAGCTAAATAAGTTGTTGCAGATACAGTTAAAGCATAGCTGCTGAATGTGCTACTGAATCAGCGAACGCATGCATGTATCGGTCAATGCCAATACAAGGAAAAAAAAAAACCAAACTAATATAGGCCCAAAATATTGGTCAGCCGATGTATCGGTCAACCTCTACAAATTACTTCATTAACTGTTGGAGGATTCATTTACTAAAATATTCAATATCTGCAGCCCTACAAGACAGGTTGGATTTCAAGGATCTACAGGGTGAGTCAAAAGACTCAGAACAGCTTTTTTTTTTTCAGAAATGATAGGGAAAATGAAATATAATAATAATCCAGCAAGTAATGGGTGAGGGGGTATATCTCTGATGTTAAGTCCAGAACATGGTCGCCATCCTGAAAACCTCTCTAATGGAAAGTCAAAAGACCAGAATTGTCTCAGAAGTTGATTTCTGCAATCAGATTTCCAATATCTCTTGTAGTTCTAAAGTTATCAACACAGAAAGTTGCAACTGGGAATCTTGCCTGTTATTTGATGTGTTCAATGTTCTGTCCCTGTTTTGTTTTTAACACGGGGATGAATTTTTACTGCTGAATATTGTTTTCCCTGCGTCCCATGTATTGAGTTAAACTCAAAAAAATCTACTTTTTGAACAGTTGTTAAAGATTGCGGTCATGCTCTGTTGTTTGTACACGTACAAGCCTTTCATAGGTAAACAAAACTTTAAAAATAATCTAAGGATGTGTTTCTTACGTTAGTTGTCCAGCTCTTTTCATTTTTATCCCAAGGACATTCATTCACAGAACAAAGAAGTGTCTTAATCTGTCAGCAGCACTTAACACCTTGTTTTCAAGTTTGCAGTTTATGTCACTTTGCGTTTATTGTGTTTTTCTAATTTTACGACTGCAATTGAAATATTTTGATTAATTGGAAACAATTTATTATTTTGTACTCAAACTCTCCTTTTGTCTTTATGTACTGTACATTAATTAATTTACCACCATAAGTTTAATTTAATGTTTGGTGAAAGATAGAAGTGTTTGTATTTATGTGTCGCTGGTTTTAAATCTGTTTAGTTACCAATAGAAACGTCTGCTACTCAAATAGAGAAAAAAGCTCTGGATGTTAGTTTTATTGAAATATGAGCTGCTGACCCTTTTATTACATTGTCTAATTCACGCATTAGTAATTTTCAAACATTTCTTACAGGGATTTAAAAAAGGAAAATATTTTTTAATCAAACATCAAAGCAGCTTATTTTCATAGAGCAGCCCTCTGGTGGAAAACCCACAATAGGATTTGTGAGTTGGTTCAAGATGTTATTGCTTTTCTGTCTGTTTTTTTTTTTTCCCCATTTTATTTTTAGCAAGTCCTTTCAAGCTCTTTCTTAGTAAATTCTGTTCACTTGAGGGTGCTTTCCATTTACACGTCCCTAAAGAGTGAGAACAAACAGCCTCCGTGAGTGACCAGTCCTCACTTAACTGCAAGCTTGAAAATGGCCGGACTCAGTGGCTTGTCTTGTACAGAATACAGTGATAACTGAGTATCCTGCTGAACTCGACCATTTGCCATCTCCACTCTCTCATTTACCATAGATTCGCCTTGATGATTTCCTGCTGGAAATCAATGATTCACTCACTTTCAGAAAAGCAGCTCCTCTGAGGGTGTTGGCTATGTTCTCCCGGTGGCAATGATTTCAATCAAGAGGCATGTGAATTCTCGAGCCTCTCACTATAGAGTGAAACAGTCTGTAATAAATTGGACAAATAAGTAATTTCTCTGTGGAGGATGGATTTAAATAGATTCGTGTTGAGACCTGTTTCACATGCATGCATGCACACAGACATACACCTGTAAATTCACATATTTACTCACTGACTGTGTAGGTATGTTTTTTTGTTTTTTTGTTTTTTTTTTTTTCAACATCAGAGTATGGCGCTACAATAAGGGGGGGCGGGGCATTATTGGCCTGCCAGTTGAGTAGCCTTCTATATGCTGTGGAGCGGCTATGGTGTAGTGGTAGGGCAACCGACTTGGGACCAAAAACTCACCGTTTTAATTCCCCGCCATGCCCACATGTTGTGATGTCCTTGAACAAGACACTTATTCCCTTACTGCTTCCCGTGGGCTTATATGATATAGCTGCCCGCTGCTCTTCTTGGGTGTATCTCACATGTGATGGATCAAACTGTATGGGAACACACAGTGATAACAATACAAAGCAAATTATTATTATTACTAACACAATCCTTGCTTAATGTAGATTCCTTTGATTAAAGGCTTAACGTTTCATGAAGAAATACATATCCCCCACTGCCTTTTAGTCTAGAGTTTAAAATAAAGTCATCTTATGTTGACAATGTCATAGTTGTTTTGGTCAAATCTTTAAAAGATGTTTTATGCAATGTAACATAAGCTTGTGAGATCTTGTGTAATCTGTTAACACTTGAGCATGTGTTGGAGATGATTCAACTTTTGCTACATTAAATGTTAACTTCATATCTGTAATTTTGACTGAGTTAAAGTTTGTTGTTTTTTTTGAGAAGGTCCATTAGCTGTGACGACTATCTGAAATCTGATTCACTCCAAAGTTAATACGTCTTTGATATACACCCAACAGTTTGAGAGTTTCATTCAAATCTGTTCATTGGTTTACATTCTTCCTGACACACACACACACATATTGGCAATTAATTATTGCCCACTTTTCAAGATGAATTCAACTGAACAATACATAATCGTCTACCTTTCTGCAGCAGGTGGTAATAAGTGGTGACCTTTATCAACTGTTGGCATCCTAAAATATTGGGTGTGTGTGTGTGTGTGTGTGGGTGTGTGTGTGTGTGTGTGTGTGTGTGTGTGAGAGGGTGGTGGGGAGCAAGATTTAAATGAGGCAGAGGGGCAGTAAGAAAAACAACAACCTTTTTAGATCAAAGAAGAATATGTAAAAGCTGCTGTACACTTTCCAAAGACATTTTTATTAAAATCTTCCTACGTTGCATGAATTGGTCTCATTTTCATCCCTCACCGAGGAGTCATAACAGTAATTATCAAAAGGCACCATGCTGGTGAGATGCCAGGCTGCTTATTTCAACATTAATCTGTTCATTGTCATTTAATACCGTTTTTTTCTTCTTGACCAAACAGAATGATTTAAAATGTGCTAGTTTTTCTTTTTTCAAAACGCCTTTTTTATGTCACCAGCACCCAGACGTCAAAAACTGCAGGCATTGTTTTTAAGACTTGTATGACATGTTTGTCAGGCAGATTTCTGCACTTAATTTGCAGCCAAAGGTTGGCATGTAATGGTGCTTTAATCCCATAAAACCCACTGCCAGCTGTTTTAATCCCATATTACCATTTAAATAGGAATGTGTTATCCTGCACGACTAATCTTCAAATATTACCAGCAATATAAATGTGTTAACTAACTAAAGCTGGATGTGTCTTGGGCTGTAGCTCGCTGTCCCTGCCGAGATGACTCTAGCTTCACAATAAGGCCAGCAAAGACATGAATCAACAAAACAAGTGTCTCTGAACTCTTTCTGGCTATTAGAAACGAAGAGAGCTCTAAATCACGCTTTGTTACAGACAAAATGACTCAATTACTCTAATTTTTAACCAATTAGGTCACACAGTTTTAATAGTAGATCCAAGCCTGCAGTCATTGTGCAGAAATCTTGTTTCAGCCATTTTTTTTTTCTTTTATATTAATGGAGGACTTGCTGCTCCCAGCCAGGTGGAAGCAGAGCAGTAATAAATGCAGCCCAATATATCATCTGCAGCACATTACAGGGGAGCTGGGGGGTGATTATTCATGCCGGCAGGGGCACGAACAGACCTTTCAGGGGTTCATGGGCCCAAACTTTGAAAAGGGCGTCTCCGTCATCTTTCTCAACAGGGTAGGTAGAGTCCTCCCCACGGCTCCGGTCTTATTGACTTATCTCATAGCTCCTATTTGGATAACAAACATTTTTTATTTGTAATTGTTTTTGTTTTACTGATTACTTAATGAGTTTAGATTGCTTTTGCACATATTTATCATGACCTTTTGTTTATTTTCACACATTTCATGTAATCATCATTGAGGGTTTTTTTTTTACCTTAATCATCAGCTTTAAACAAAGCAGTGTTCAATCTGAAGTCTCAAGGGTACATTACCTTCTTGAAATGCAATTGTTCTAACCATTTTATCAAGTCTCGCTGAATTTTAAATCGTAGAATTAGCCTCTCAAATGAATGTAATCAAGACCCAAATTACCATACTTTCTGTGAGGTAACTTCTTCCACCATTTGCCACATTCTTAGACTCAATTAACTGCTTCAATAACGATTTAGTTGAAGGGTAGTAGTTGATGGTGCTGTGGGGGTGGAAGAAAGTGGGTGTTAGAGCAGCCTGTGTTTGCTATCTGTTTGTAGCCATCAGAGCTCACGAGCAGACAGATGAAGCTCAACAGCTGGCTCTAATGCGTGTTGGGGAGGATCAGCCTGGCCCAGTCACAGCACATCAATAGACCCATACGTTAGGCGACAGGGAGAGCACTAAACTGTGCTCGCATAGCAGGTGTCATGTGCCTCAGCCTCTGCACAGGTGATGGAAAAATATGCAATCAGTCCTTTACTCTGGAGAGCTGTATGGGAGCAGGGTGTTGGTTGCCCCTGGACATTACAGCTCTGATCCTTCACAACAAAGAAGAAAAGGTCCGTTTTACATAACAACAAACATTCATAACCCTGACTGGTAGCACACTTGCGATTGTTCAGCCTCAGTGTTTCTGGATATGGGTATAAAATTTCTGATCTGTATACAGTGGGTTGCAAAAGTATTAAAAAGTAATCTTGCCTTACAACTTAGAATTTAAAATGGTTTTAAATAATTAAAATTGTATAAAAGTAAAAAGTGGTGTGTGCATATGTGTTCAGCCCCTTTTCATTTGGAGGTCCAACCATTGCCTTCAGAAATAATGTAAACTGTTGGACTGCTCACAGGTGGATCTTATTTAGGTGTCAAACGATCTGAACCTGTCAAATTATATGCACCTTTTCTGACAGCTCCCATTATTAAAACTAGCTCAGCACATCTAAGTAGAATTTACTACCTAGTTAAAGACAGCAAGGCCAAAACACTCTCCACACAGATCTGAAACAAAGTTATGGAGATGTACAGATCAGGGTGGGCGATGAGATATATATATATATATATATATATATATCACAGAACTTCATGAAATCCATTATTAAAATCTGGAAATATGATGCCACTATATCAAACCTGCCAAGAGTGTCGTCCATTAAAACCTATGGGTTTAACATAGAGAGCATTAATCAGAGAAACATTCAGAAGGCCAAAGATAACCCTGATGGAGCTGGGCAGTTCTTCTGCAGAGATCTGTCTGTAAGACCATTTTAAGCAGCACAGGGTTGGGCTTCATGAAAGAGTGGCCCAGAAAAAGTCATTTTCAAAAAACAAAAGTGGCTCTACAAAGTATTGAGTTTTGGGGGCTGAACCCTTATTACATCACACAAAAGTTTTCTTTCTTTCTTTTGTTGTTTAGAAACAAATTCCAAATCAAATCAGATTTCATATTTTAAAGCAAAAGCATAGAATAATATAAATAACAATGTTATTAATAATTTTCTAGACTGATTTGTATTGTATGCCCCTTCCTTACACTCCAACATCTTTCTTTTGCACGTTCCATGTGTTCAAACAGAAAAAGGGAAGCAAGCATTCAGTGTTATGGCTCCTATAACACGGAATCAGCTCCAGTCTAAACTCAAGATGTCAGATTTTGTTTCATTGTAATTATTTTGGTGGTTTCTAGAAGAACAAGCAACTTGATTCTATCCATCAGTGGCATTGCTTTAAACTGTTTTGCAGTTTGTTTTAACTTGTGTATGGTTTCATTTGTTTTAATTTTGTGTGACCAAGTTGTTGTATATTGCATATTTCTGCCCAGGTCCCTCTTGCAAATGAGATCTTAATGGGGTTTTATCTGGTTGATTGAAGGAAAGAATAAACAAGATTATTCAGAATCTTTGACCTGAGATTCCCATAATGGCACATTCAAGTTTCTTTCTAAAAGCCCTGTCACACTGTCATTTTAGACAACTTATGCCGCTTTATGAAAAGTTTGTCCACCACTGAAGATGTCTACACTGATAGAACTTCTACTGGAAACCTTTTTTGGACATATACATACTGTAATGCTACCAATAAAATTGTTATAAATCGGCATAACTTGTCTAAAAGGGTGTGTTACAGGGCTTTAATAACTACAGACTACAGTCACCAGCAGATTGATTGGTGTTTCCCTAAGTGATGATTTTAAACATTTTAGTTCGAGAATCATAATCGGTACATCAACTGCAATAATAATACAGTAATTACTGTAGTGTGTGTGTGTGTGTGTTTTCCACTACTGATTTTCTTTTCTAATTGAAGCAATAGCTTTAACCCAGAAAACCAAATTAAAACAGTGCAGTTAGGACATGCTGTATTTTTTTTTTTTTTTATAATTGTGACTTTAATGACAGAACTTGATGCACTGCCACTGTGATTTTTTATTTTTTTTTTATTTTTTATAAAACTTGGAATAAAGTAAAAAGTCATGATTGTAAACATGCGAACAGTGGATCCAATCATCTTTTTTTAAACTGCGATGCTCTGACAGTCCCATCTTTGTTGCTGAAGATCTTAGAAATTGCAAAAATAACACGACAGCGTTTGCTGTTGAACATAATTATGTCTGAATATCTTTCTTTTGAACTTTGTTTCTTGCTCCAGCTGTTTTTGTATCAAAAATGTTGTTGGCCAGCATTTAAAAAAAAAAAAACGACTTGAATGGGAAAATGTCTCATTAAGAGTTTATTGAGTTATTGAAGTCTGGGTAAATAAAAGGTTCAGACAAACATTGAATATGATTGTTGTTTTACAGGTGTGGTGGGGTCTGGGCTGGCTGCTCTTGGTAATCTTTTTAGAGCATGGTTTTAGTGCAATCTTAGTTTTTTGTGAGCTGTTTCAGATCAGTTCATCCTCCCTGTATGAGTTAATTCACACTCTCTGTGCTCTTTCAGCAACAGTGCAGCACTGAGATATACGGCCTCTTCTTGCCATTGTTTCAGAAAGGGTGTTTTTCTCTTGCTTTTTACTTGTTTTTACCTTTTGTTCCATTTTTATTCTGTAATTGCTCTCATTGTCTCATTTGAAATCTGTCTCACAGGACACTAATGAATTGGACTTAATACTTAAGAGAGCAGGGCTATTAGTCTCTCCCTAATTGATTCTTTTACCTTACATGCCCGCACATGATCTCTGCTCTTCAACCGAAGAGGAAAAAAAAAAAAGGAAGCATCAAGTCCACATTTACCTGAAAGTCAAACTATGTCCAGCTTTCGCTGAGGAAATGGCTCATCATTCAAATTAATAATATCTTCAAATGAAGCCAGGCCCGTCATGCTAGATTTAATATGACTAACATTTCCTCTTCTCAGAATTTGAATTGTCATTAAAACCAAATTGACTGGATGGTTTGTATGTAGCCTGTCGGGGTCTACAGCTACCTCACATTTTGAAGCAGCTCTTTAAAAAAACATTGAATACTTCTCAATTATCCAAATGACATTCAAATGCTCTTGGACTGAGCCCATAGTGTAAGATTTCCATTTCCAGGTAGTTCTACAGTCAAACAAGAAAAGCCCTAATTGCAGTTCGTCTCCAAGACCCTATTTTCTGCACGGCGTTGAAGCAAGACCGAGCCGACATGCTGACTCACTTTATAAAAAAGGTGTTCTTATTAATTTTGATAATAATCTGTCCTGCGATTGCAGCACATTCCCCTATTTTTCAGTTTTATGAACGCCGGTTGACAGCTCTGATAAGATTAGTCCACTATCTTCATAGCTTGAAATCCGTTGGTATATTTTCCAGGAGCAAAGTGCCTCTTTTCAGATATTTATTGCCAGTCACCTAATGCTTTGCTATTGTTCATGCACATTATTGGGTTGGATGTGGAGGCAATTTCTGTCTGTGTAATGTAGAGCGTGGCCATCAAGGCTCTTTATGGATTTTGGGGGAGCAGAAGGGAAGAAAAAGCAGGAGCTGACATTATTGCCATTGTGGTGGAAATTTAGAGGAAAACTCTGCCTTGCTGAACACATGTACTGTAATAACAAAGTGGCTCGGTTTTGACTCTGTGTTTTAGCATTCACAATGCACAGGCGACAGATTTAAAGTCTTGATAGATGAACTTCAAGAACATTTTATAGATTTTATCTTTTGTGTGTGAAGGCCAGCATGTCTTTGTAAATATGTTTGAAGGGAGACAAAATAAAGGCTCTTGTGATGATAAATTCACTTTGACCTCTGTGTTGGTTCAGTCAATCTTTGTGCTGCGATGATGGACAAAATATTTTTATCGTTTCTGCCACGAGTTCAAAACAGTACAACAGATTTAGGTGTTCTGATATGATAAAAATACAGCAGTTTGATTTGTCAAGCTGACGTCTGACTACAGGAACAGAAACATTTTCTAAAATAAACCTGTGCCATCCTGCATTACCCTTTCATACGCCTGTTCATACGCTCTGTTTTTTTTTCTTTGCTAAATAAACTTTGGAAAATGTTATTACATCCTGCCATTTTTATCTCGCTACACAGTAAACTGCTTAAAAAATTTGATGTTGGTAAACAGCCAGTGCACAAGTTCAGCAAGATTACATTTTCAAATGTCATTCTCGTTTAGTACACAATTAAACATTTGAGCTCCAAATATCTTCAGTTGGCTCGCTGAAGATAAACATGTTGACATAAAGTGCTACAAATTAGTGCAAATCTGTCCTCCACATTACCATGGCTGTTACACACCGACCACTTATACACTTTAAATAAATAATTGAGTTTGAACACATGAGAAACGAAGCCTTTTTATACATTGTGATTAGTGAATTTTAGATGAACCTTTTGCATAAGTATTAGCTTGTTGTTATCACATGATAAAGGTCTTCATTAAATCTTTAATAAATCATCAGAGCAGCTGATGAGGTTTTGAACTGCCAGGAGAGCATCAGCCGTTTTTGCAGCTTCTTTTTCTCCAAGTGTAAGTAAGAAAGTCAGTTTTTACTCAAGGACCGCTGTTCTGTAGAGTTAAGTTTGGCCTGTGATGTCGTGTGATATCAATAGGATTTAGTGATTTTGAATTACTTGAGATGAGTCATTGAATTGGGGTCCTGATCAAGGCATTTTTAGGAGTAGCTGACTATACTCTTAGTCTGTGTTGCTGACCTTTTGTCTATGCCTTTACATCATAAAAAACTACCATATAGCATTGTGACATACGGTGCCAGCATGTCTGAGGTATGAAAACATTCTAAAATGCAAAATAAAAGCAGTTCAGTAGCTACATTCAGTGTTTGCAATTAAACTATTTCTGGACACTTTCAGTACTAGGGCTGGGCGATAAAACAAAAACAATATATACAAAAGATCAATGTGAATAAAAAATAATGTGCAATACAATGTTGATCATTTCACTGAACTCTGATCTAGAACCAAACAACATTCTGGGGAATGTAGTCAGAAGCAAGGCTTTAGCTGCTTGACCTCTCACAGTCCCTATTTAAGGTTGTTGGCACTCACTCACTCACTCACTGACTCACTCACTCACTCACTCACTCACTCACTCACTCACTCACTCACTCACTCACTCACTGACTCACTGACTGGTAAAGGCCCTGTCACACTATGACGTTTTAGACAACTTACCGTATGCAAATTTTGTCCAACACGTTGCTGTAAGTCGCACAAGTTAGGTGTAAGTTATGAATATGTTGTCAGAATGATGGCATAACTTTTTTAAACCACTGAGTACCCTCAATTAGCTACAAGGCTCATGTAAATAGCCAAATCAACAGAATTGATGCCAAAAAAAAACAAACCATTTTATTTTTCATATTTTATCAGTCTATTATGATCTATTTCATCAAAATAATGTTCCAGTCTGGTTTCAAATACACACAAGTTTACTTCACCAAACCCTTGTTTAAAATCTTGTATTCCTGTATTGAAGTAAAATTTTCAAGTATTTATGATCAATTTTAAACACTCTGACAGAAAGAACAGAGGGTTGTGGTACAAAAAAATAAACAAACCACGTCTTTACTTTAATCCTGATAATAACCAAATATATGTTTTGCTGTTAATATTGTTTAATTCTCAAAAGTAAAGCAGCATTTGTGAATGGCAGAGAAATGCGCAGTTGAGCGGAGCTCCAACCCAAGCGTCACATAGTGATCTGGGGGGGCTTCCGCAAAGGCTGCGTGCGCCACGCACCATTCAGTTTGTTTGCTTGTCACGCTTTTGCCATTAACAACATTTCACAAATTATAAAGTGCACTTCCCTGTGTCCTTCTGGAGAATATTACAACAACGTCAGCGGCAAGTAGCTATAAACACCTCCACCGCTGGCGAGGGCGCGTGCGCCCTTCATGAGTAGCCTACCCTAAGCGCAACTATTACCGCGCCTTCAGGCTGCGGGCTTCAGGCACTCCAGGTTCATCTCCTGCGCCAACCTCCTCCTCTCAGGTGGAGCATGAGACTTTTTCAGTGGATCTTTTCTGACTCCTAGTTTAAAAATATCTGCCAGCTTTGGTTTGCTCTCTGTTCATTCTATTTTATATTTTAAAACTCAGTCTGACAAATCTATTTTTTATGAGCCCTTCTCTCTGACTTCTTCCCCGAGATGTTGACAGCTGTCAGTCAATCATTGAGGGACACGCCCACATATTCGGACAGAAGTTATTTGTCTGCTTCATAATTATTTCTGACAAATGTCCACGTATGAGCAATGTCCATGTAACCTGTGTGAACATATAACAGACCTGGAACAGACCTGAAACGTGTGCAACAGTTCTGTGCTGGGATCTCCATATGACAATGTACTCCCTCTTACAATTAACATGTTGGTAAGTTATCCTAAAAGGTTGGCTAACTTGCATCAGCGTGTTGTAGATTTTTTCATAAGTTGATGCTGTGTGTCACAGTAGCTATGTTTACATGCGCAAAATTCTTTCATCGGATTGAAATATATTCGGATTAAACAATCCGAATGCATTGTTTACATGGGCACAATCCGATCATGAGGAGTGTTTACATGCACTGGACTTTTATTCAGAATAAAAGCACTGACATGTGCGGAGTTGTTAACTTTCCCTAAAAAGGGGGACCGCAGAGTGTGTTCCAACTATAGGAGATCACACTTCTGAGCCTCCCTGATAAGGTCTATTCAGGGGTCCTGGAGAGGAGGGTCCGTCGGATAGTCAAATCTCGGATTCAGGAAGAGCAGTGTGGTT
>JARVJO010000269.1:18416316-18437076 GCA_031762555.1 Cynodonichthys magdalenae
TGCAGGGGCGTGTCTGAGAGAGAGGCTTTTATACCAGAACACGGCAGCTGTGACGAAACCGTGGAGACGTGACGACTATGTAAATGAAGCTGCAGTACCACGGTTCAACCCATAGTATGCAGCAAAAAGACATTTTTAAACCAAATATTTCAGATTTGAACAAATACGCACAAAAACGTCAAAATTAGCACAGAAATGGTACCATATAACATTTTAGACACATTCTAGATAGTTTATCACCTAAAAAAAAGTTAATTTTGGGGTAAGTTACACTTTAAAAGGTGGGAATTTGGCAAATACAGAACATTAATAATAATCTTCCCACTATTGCTGCAACCTCAATAAAATATGAGCTGATCTTAAGGCCCTGTCACACTAGACAACTTACGCCAACTTATGAAACATTTTATGTCTAAATTGTTAATAAAGGTTATATTTGATCAATTTGTTAGAATCACATTATGTACACGCCGAAAATAAGCTTCCTGTTGATTTTTTCAATTCCATCTTCAAGTTGGATATCTTTAAAATGCTCATAAGTTGGCTTAAGTTGTCTACTGTGACAGGGCCTTTAATATTACCTTTTACCAAGATGTTTTGACCCTATTAAATTTCCGTGCTGTACTCATGTAACGTTTTCCTGTTGGAAAAAAAAAGTTATTTAATCTAAAAAATTGGTAACAAAATATAAAGTGATCATCTTTTGTTTGTTTTATGCAACATATTTATTCAGTTTATTGAGAAGACGTTTCTCAAAGACAAACATAATGAGGAAAATTCAGGACGAAACCAAAAAAAAGGGACTACTACAGGTGGCTTTTAAAAACTGTTTTTCATTTTTAAGGTTGAGATGTATAATTTTATATTTGGAGGCCCAACCGGTTTTGAAGCAGCTGCAGAAGTTGCGACATAAACAAATCCACATAAAAAGTGACCCCGCATCAAAATCTTGGAAACCAAAACTAAATTTACATCACAAAGATACTAATCCTGGTTTGTGGTACAAAATATTGGTAAGAATCAGAGGGTTGATAAGTCGTAATAGACTTGGAAAACACTTTTTTTGCCATCTGCAGATCACCAGTGACTCCATCTTCCTGTTAATTCAGGTTTATGGCTCTTGATGATTTTATTCTGGCAGTCCAGCCCACTTTGTGCAGTTTGAATTGTTCAGTATTTGTAAAAGGAGGCCTGTGAAACCTCGTTTTAGCTGTAGGTGTATTCCATAATTAAAGGATTAATTTTGTAGTCTAAATTGTCTCTCCTTTTTTTCTATAAATATTAACTTCCGTTTAAATAAAAAAGAAACAAGAATATTTTTTTCTTTGCTTTCTCTGCCTGCGTTGCTGTTTCTTCCTCTGCCTGCTCAGAGCTCTGTAATCAACTCGTGTACGGATAACCTCGTTTCCGGCTAAGCATAAGAGGACTACAAATCCAGGAGCGAGTGCGTGCTGTGGATAGCAAAGTCTGAGCCTTGCGTCTGCCCCTCCTCGCAGATCTGAGCGACTTCAGCTCCTTTCAGGATTGTATGTAGTTATTAAGTCAAATGTGTTTAAATCTCTGTGGCTCTTTTGAGTGAGGAAAAAAAAGACATCATGTTCTAAAGTGCAGAACAGGTGATGCTTTAAAGAACCTGATGGATTTTCACAGCAATTTTTTATTTTTTTGCAGCAAAGCTTTTTGTATGTTTTTCACAAAATGAGCCACATCTGCCGAGTGTTTCCCTCACGTCTGCGAAAGCTTTGCTGGAGTTTATTCAGC
Source organism: Cynodonichthys magdalenae (assembly GCA_031762555.1). Taxonomy (NCBI): domain Eukaryota; kingdom Metazoa; phylum Chordata; class Actinopteri; order Cyprinodontiformes; family Rivulidae; genus Cynodonichthys; species Cynodonichthys magdalenae. The sequence continues at coordinate 18,418,078 of JARVJO010000269.1, forward strand.
TGTTTGTGCATTTCCAAAAACAGTCTGAGGCTTTCTTTTTTAGGGGACATGGTTATTTGAGATTCTTTGTTTTTCAGCGTTTCGTCAGACAGGAAGACGATACAAAGAATATATGAGTTCATGTTTTGCTTCTAATAACATCAGTTTACATTTGCATCTGCCACCAGTTCTGTTTCTGTGTGTGTGCGCATGTGAGGTTTGAAAGATTGGAAAAGGTACGGTTGTTATTATGGCTGTGTATTGGCAAGAATTTTGTGATAAGATGCATATCAGGGGTCACGATACATATATCTCAATATATTGCAACACTGCAAGCAAGGCGAATTATTGATATCTTTTAATTCAAAAATTCAAAAGAAAAAAATGGTATGTTGTGTGTCTCGGGAGCTATAAAAGGTGTGTGCGAAACCGAACGCCAACTGACCACGTGACCGGGCGTCGACCGGTCGGAGGCGGAGCGAGCATGCTGCAGGCTTAACAGATACAGTTCACCCCCTCAGAATTCCCTTCCCCACTTCTTGCTAAATGTGAAATATGGACTCTGACATCATTTTAAGACCAAACAAAACAATTTAAAAGCAAACAATAATAAAGACTTCAGCAAACACAGAGTCTCTGATGAATTAAACAAACACATTTGTTTTAATTATAAAACCATTATCAGTAAAAACTGCCTGTGGCAACATGCTCCTGTGTCCTGTGGCACTCCTGTCCCTGATTTCTGGCTGAGCATCATGAAGCACCGCGGATGGAGAAGCTTAATGGGTTTAAACCAAACATTATCTCTATTGGTCCTTATTACCTGATATTTTTACAATAAGGTTTTGTCCAAAATTATTATCATTTGAGAACTGAGGCTCATCCTGTGAGGTGATGGAGCAAACCACCTGCACCACCAAGCTGCCAGAACAAACACACGTTTACATTTCTTAGGGAGCAGGACTTTACCAGCTCTGCTTTGCATGTTTCTGAATAATAGACTTTTCTGCAACTTGTCATACTGTTTTGAAGATTGAAAATAAGGTACAATGGCAAAAACTGACCCAATTTCTAAAATAAAATGTAACCTGATCTTTACTCTTCTCAGAATCGAATTCTCTGCATAAGATGTTCAAAAAAAACAATCACATTGTTGTAAACGCCCCTTTATTATGACCCCTGCACACGAAGCCTCATAAAAAGCAAGACTTTCTGAATGATGGATTTCCAAATCCCACAAGCTGTCGTTTTAGCAGGAGGAAATCTCGCAGCATGCTCTCCCGCTGCACCACTCAGTTGCACAGCTTTTTGTGACCCGTAGTGGTCACAGACGACCCAAAGCCTCCTGTCCTCATCTATTCAGTGCGCTGTCAGCTCCTGGATAGCGAGATGCATTCAGTATGTTGTCTAGATCTGAGATGATGCTCAGATGTGAATCTTTTATTTATTTGTTTTTGATTGAATAAGACACCTCCGTGATGTAGACCTACTGTGTGTGGGATGCCACAGACGTTGCCATCTTGTGAAGCTCGTTGAATTTTTGTCTCCGCCTCACCTGGCCTATTCATCAGGTCTTCCAGACTTAAGTGGTCAGGGGTGTTAATCGTAATCTGTCAAAGTGACGGACAGCTTTCAGACTTTTTCGTCACCATGTAAAAATAAAACGGTCAAATACAGAAAATATTCCGTTAACGCAACCCCTGGCTAACGGCAACAATTTGAAAAAGAGCAGGTAAAAGTTGGTTTAAGCTTCTTTTTAAAAAATAAGGTGTAGATATGATACGATATTTTTCTTCACTCTGCACCCTGTCATTCAGAATTTTTTTTCTTTTTCTTTTAATTATTGTATATACATTTTGTTTTTTAGAGTGAAATAAATTATTAAATAAAATATATAACCTATTAGTAATTTAGACAAGTTGGCGTAAATGGTATAAAATGTTCTAATGTGACAAAGCTTTTAGCAAAACAGTAGCTAAAAGCAAAAGTTAGCAAACAAGTAGCTAAAAGCAAATATTAGATGAAACCATTGCAAAACTGCAGCTGAAAGATCAAATGAACATAAGGAGACAAAACTACAACCAGTATGCTGAAGATTTTAGTGAACAATGTTTTAAAGTAACTAAAGACACCAATGTAATTCTAAAGAAGAACATTTTATAGATAAAGTTAAATATTAAAAACTAAATATAAAAGTTACAAAAACTTATTGCAGACTATTCTCTTTTGAGCTGGAAAATTTAATAAATGAGCAGTTAAATTAGCACAAAGTATGAAGAAGTCGTTTGATTCCAAATGTGTGGAAGAAACCAGAGAACTATGGCGTAAATGCTCCCACACAATGATTCAAGTATCAACGTTGATCACTAAATTTCCACAGCAGCTTAATGAGTTTATGTGAAAGTCAGAGGCAGTGATTTAAAACCCTGACATACAAAGCTTATGCTTTCAGAGGTTGTTTGGCCTCGAAGCTTCACCGCCAGTGGAAACATCTGGAACTGAAGCGGGGACAAAGCATCAGCTGTGACATGATGAATGTGAACATTTCAGTTCAGTCAAACTGTTAATGATTCCTGGAAAGATGAAATATGGCTTCAGAATCACATGTTTGACCACGCTACTATTAAAACCCCAGCAATGGTGAGTCTGTCTGTCGGATGCACAGTTCCAGGCTCTCAGCCGCTCATCCTGAAGCATCAATCCTAGTCGTGTTCACACACAGAGAGACGAGCAGCCGATCTCACTTTACGCTCCGCTCTCAAAATGTCAGCTCTTTACACTGACAGGAACTTAAAATGGTCTCGTAGGGTTTTTTTTTTTCTTTCTTTTTTTCCAAGGCAAAATGCGCCTTTCAACACAATGCCGACTTGAAAGTGAGCTGAAGCGAAGGTGTTGCAGCGCGTCGTCTCGGTGTCAGCGGTAAACGACACAAAGTTGCCTCCCTGCCTAGTCTCCCCCCTCCCCCTCCCCACTCCTCACCTCCTTCGCTGAGGTGCATCTTCAAAAAGATGACAAGAAAAATTAACAAACAGGATTCAACAAACCGGAATAAACAGATGTGTAAGCTCCTGTTCAAAGGTGTAAGGCTCATTAATTGTGTTGCTGGGGAGCGTTCGTACACAACTTTCTCTCCCTTTGACAAACTGTGTACTGACATAACTTAAAGAAACAACTTTTAATCATTTAAAGAGCTGCTTGTTTGCGACTTGGCACCAATAACCGTCAACTTCCAGTTATCCTCAGTCTAAGATGAAGACGTGATGGAAATATTCTCATTGGGAACACTGTAGGCATCATGTAAGATCCTGAATGAAAACAAGCAAACAAACGCATGTACAGCCCTGAATTTTAGAGTCATTTAAATGGGGGGAAAAAAATTAAAAACGTCATATGAGGCTTATGTAGGACTGATTTGCATATTCACCTCATCCTCACAAACTCTCCTGCTGTCCTTCATTCTGATTTTTCTTTAAGTCTTTCTGCATCCTGCCTCTTTTGCAGACATGATGTGAGGAAGCTCACCCTGCTATGGCTGTCGGTTCTCCCACATGTTTGTTTAATGCAAGATGCTTTTTCTGCACAGGTGCACACAGCTCCTGATTGTTTGCCAGATCCAAACTTTAATAAACAGATGGATTTTGAACCAGTTTGCGGTGTCATTTCTGGGAAAATCTCTTCTGCGTCGTTCGCTGATTGAAACACAAAGCTGTTTGCGAGCAGGCGTCTTTCTCGTTTGCATCCTCGCAGTTTGTGTTTTTTTTTTTCACCTCCTTGTGTGTGTGTGTGTGTGAGAGAGTTTCATCTCTATAAATGTGGGTTCTTCAGTGTGTGTGAGTGTGTGTCTGTGGTTGAAGGAGTGCTTGCTGAAGCGAGGTTGTCTCACTGAAAAATTTACTCGGAGCTCCAGACATGTGGAGGGGTAAATATTTGTCATCTGGAGACAAACATAAATCACTTAGCCACTCTTTAGTGTATATATGAAAGTGGATGGAGCTTTTAGGTTTTTCTTTTTTTTTTATCCACTTGCACATACAATTTTTACTTCATTTTGTGTAAATGTTTGTCGTAGTTCTATTGATGCATTTCCAAGAAAAATATTAGCAGTGCCCTTGTTCCTAGAACCATTATATATAAACATGGGTTTTGGAGTGATTACTAAGTAAGGACTCAGTGAAAGCACTTGGACAAAACCAACCACAGGGTTGGAAACATCACAAAGTGGGTGAAAAATCAGTTCTTGGTTCTAATGGTCACTAAGCTCGAAATGGTATAACATCCTTGATAGTAACTTTAATTGAATTAATTTCAGAGCACATCATAAGGACTGATGGAGTTGTAAAACACTTGCCATAGCTGTTGTTCATCATTGTGATGTAAATTATGTCCAGTGATTGCTCAATGATGCTTTACTTCAGGGACACGATGTTGTTAAAAAAACGTAATTGGCTCCAAAGGGCACATTGTGTGTTGATGCTGTGAAGGAGAAACATGGAAAATAAGATATTTTCTCCCTGGCTGTTTCTTTTTTTACCATTTTAATATTCTTGGACTGTAACAGTGGCACATTTTTTGCTATTTTGTTTTAGAAGCAGAAAGGAGTGATTTTTTTTTTTTTCTTTAGTAGTCTTTTGCAGATGGTGATAAGATATGTTGACAGCAAGCAGCAACCTGACACTGGAAAAAGACTCGTGAGGAGGGAAATCTGGAATTGTGTTTCAAAGTGTGACTTCAGATTTATGTGAAAACAAAAAAGTGGTACAGCAAGTATTATTAAAGTGTAAATCAACATCAAGTATTAGAGATAAATGGAACAAACAGCAATTCTGAGAGCCTGACTACAGTTTGTGTCTCTTCTGAAATGTTTACAAGAACTATGTAGCCGGCTTTTCCGATTTGTATCAAGTAGTGTTGGGTAATATTGTTAAAGATAATTCACGATTAATTCTGACATGTAGCCGATAACGATTAATGTGATGATTAATAGATGACTGTTGCACTTGAATGTTTTGACTCTAAATCAGTCATCCTGTATTCTAAAATTCTACGTTCAAATCATCAATCAAACTAATTTCTTCATTTTAGGAGGATAAAATATTAGGCTGTGAAATGAAACCTACCTTTTTCACTTGGAGTGGCAGCAATCTTTAGTAGGGATGTACTGATTTAAAAGTGTGCATGAATGAGTCAAAGCAAGACTCTGGGCATGTTTTTGATGAGAGAATAACATCATAACATTATATTAAACTCAAAAAGTTGATTTTACATGTTATTGTCCCTTTTTAATATAGGCTTAGTTTTACTTACCAGACTGATTTGACATGCCAAATAATGACCAACATCAGCCGATATCGATGTTAATGCCGATGTATTGTGCAACTTTAATTTTTAATAATGCATAATACCAAAATATGTCATCACGTGGCAATAATTGCAGTAAGTGGCAAATGTTAATAGTTGACGGTTTTTCTGGTGATTAATTCTGCACGATATGATTTTGCCCAATACTAGTATCATGTTGGGTTTTTTGTACCAAACTACTTTTTCTTGGTCGTCCTGTAGTTGTGCTCAGTCCCTGACTTGGGAGTTGACATGGTCAGCTGGACAGATGAGACATGGAGTCTGTGTGCAGCAGGAAATCTGCCCTGGACATCATGGCTCAGCACATTGACAGCTGGTGCACTCATGTTCCGCTTGTTTTGTTTGTGTATTGTTTTGTGTTTATGTGTGTGTGTGTGTTCAGCTGAATTGACTCTGAAGAAGCAGCTGCAGCCAAATATGAGTTCAAAACCTTGTGCATTTCTTTCTAAAAACTCTTCAAGTTTCTTTTTCATGTACTGTAAATGTTTGCAGCTGTTCAAGAGGTTGCTTCCTCTTTGGTGTGAATCAAGATTTATCTCCAAGCGAATTGAGATCATGGTTCTGTAAAATTCTTCTAACTGGAAAAAGAAAATTCACTAAAGTAAAAAGGTTAGGATTTCAGGGAGGACTACAATCTTGTATTTATGTTCCCTTGTGTTTCCTGAGGAGAAACTTATTGCATGGATGCTGACATTTCTTGTATTCCTTCAGTCAGAACAAGTAGATATTTTCTTTGAGTTTCTTGTAAATGAAAAGTCTTAGTTGATAACATAACATGACACATCAAATAGAGCTGCATCTCTGTACTTTTATTGCTTATAGAAACTGTTACCTTGTGTTGCTGTGAGCTCATCATGATGCTAAAGCACTGCTGACAGATGGTGACACATTGTGCATCACCATTAAAGCGTAATCACATAAGAAACATCACACTATTTATTCATTTGCTTACTAATTTGATCAAAATATCTATAAATTTGACTGAGTTATACCCATTTCTAAGTTTGGTAATGCTGATTACCATCTTGAATTAGGTTTACTTTGAAGATTAAACAGTTGTATGCATCCCATGCTTCCTTTCTGAGACATTCATTAAAATTTGCTCAGTGAGATATTTTGCTAACAGATAATGTTGACTGGCAGTTAGGCTTGGGCAGTATGATGGTATTGCAGCATACCTCTGTATTGAAATATGGTGATGGTATTTAAAAATTATGACTGTATATTAACCTAGTCACATGACCTGAAATCACTCTAGCCAGAAAGATATATCTACACTGAGGCTTTTCAATTTGTATAGAGACTCTAAACCTAATTTAAAAACTGGTGTATAGTTTATAGTTCAAATAAAACCAAACTTATGATAAATAGTATACACCACTTTTTTCCCCTCAACATTTTATTCTACTGATCGTCCTGTTTGAAGCGCGTTGCAGCAGCAAGCAGCAGGAAACACCGTAATCTCATGGTACAAACAGCTCAATCTGCCGTCAGTCTCATGCTTCTCTCAAGCCGATAAAACATCAACCCTCCGCCCTGCTTTCTGACCGAGCCACAAAGTTATTTGACAAACACCAAAAACTCTACAAGAAGAAGAAAATAAAAGATGCAAAAGTTAAATGAAGTTTGGCGATGATGGAGAGAGCGAGAACAGGAGAGAATAACTCAACATGCCACGTCCTGCACCTTTCCGCCCTGCCCCAGTAATACCCTTTTATTATCTAAAGATAATATGTCGGTATGAAAAAGATCAATACCGCCCAACCCTACTAACAATTAATTTTAAGCAAAGATCTTGAGCAGTGTGTAGCATTTACGGGTTGTGAACGACTCTCAGCTGACACATCAAGCCTTAGCTCAACCTAAAGAAAACTGACTGACGGACAGTCAATTTTGTGATTCCTGATACATTTAACTGTGGCGGCCATCTTTGAAAATCTATGAAGAAAGTCAAATGTAGACGTACACCAAATGATTACATTTTCAAATTTCTGTTAAAATCTTTTTGATGGTTAATGAGATGTTTTGCTAAAAACATGTTAAACAAACAGACAAAACTTCCTTTCATTTTTAGCAGGGTGTGATAATAAACATGCCATGAAATCAGCATTATTTAGAAATAAGATTGCTTGTATGTCAGAATTGAGATCACATTTTTTTTCCCCCTGAATAATTGTGGGACCATACTTTGATGTTGCACCAAGTAAATAACTTTTACTGGCTGCACCATTTAACCAATGAGATTTTTAGCTTCTATTGTTTTCTGTTTGTGCATGTAAACAGTCTGGCAATGACCTCAGATGCTTTTGACTATTAATCACAGCCTTAGTTGATCACACTCAGAAGAACGTGCCACTACTGTAAGTCTATTTGATTTGTGCATTGACCCGCAAAAAGTCTGCTAAGTGGCTTATACTTCCTGTGAGCGTTTGTGTGCTTGTGTGCGTGCACGCGCATTGACTTTGAAGTATGTTGTGTCATGACAATAATCTAAGCCAATTTAGTAGCCATCAGCCTTTCATTATGGGTTTGACATGGAGTAGTGCGTGACTGGAATGCCCCACCGTAAAAAAAAATTATAATTTACTTCTTCAAAGAAATTATGCATTTAACCTCATTAACCTAAAGAACATGTGCTAAAATGGAAAGCATATAACCCCAGTCTCATTTGAAGCACACAGCTCCGCACCCACACACAAATACAAATTGGAAACATCATCAAAAGTTGGGAGTTCATCCTGAGTGTGACCCCGGTGGATGAGAGAAGCAGCGGAGAGTTAACGACATCAAGCCATTCTCACAACTTGTCAGGCTCCTCGCGCAGGCTTTGGCTTGGGTCCCCGCTTGAACATCATCTGTCTTTTAAGAGATGATTAACCTGGCAGGTGTGAGGCGGGTCTCACCCCACAGTTTTAGTGAGCTGTCGTCTTTAGTCTGCAGGGAGTACGAGAAGGGGGGGGGGGTTCCAGCGCAAACAGCTAATGGCCGTGGTCACAAAGCTGGAAGCCAGCCTATTAAATGAAGCCGCCATCATTAGGGCCAACACGTTTTCAAACAACCTGACCTACTGCTCCTCTGCTGTTTATTAGCAAAGTTTTGGCTCCGCTTTAGTGCAATTATAGCCACTGTTCACAATGAACTCTGGCCTTTTCCTCGACACTGTGAGACGGGAAACACTTGCATACATAGTAAATAATGTCAGACAGTTGTGTCTGTCCTGAATAGAGAGCTGACATGTTTATCAATGTGTGCAATAATAAAAAGTGCGTGGAAAAAACAATGGGGGGAGGAATGAGAAAGTGTCAGGAAGTGATGTATGCCGTTCATTGGACACAGAACATTTAGTTTTCATTAAGAGTTAAACACGTACACGAAACATTAATGGGGTTCAGCAGCGGCGTCCTGCCTCACTGTATCTCATCCTGATGAATTAGCAACTCAGCACATAGGTGACAGACAAAAAACCGAAGGCACTTACCTAGTGTCAGATAATGTCTTTATTTAAATGTTGCTATTTATGACACAGCCTAATTTTATCCTTGACCTGGGCATCAATCAACTACAATAATATTCAAACAGCTGGGTGGGGGAGGGGAGGCTAAGCAAAGAGAAAGGTCAGTAAAAGTGTTGCCATTTCATTACAGGAGACTCCTTTTCCTCTCCTGCTGCACAGGGAGTGATGAAGAAGGTTGTTAATGTCTGGTCTGTCAGCCATATTGGATTCAGGGCAGTAAATTAATATTACACTCCTTTTAAAGGGGTTTTATTTTGGGATTTACTGATCTCCCCTGAGTGTCTGCTGTGTAAAGAGGTTATTTCCCTCTTTCTGCTTGGCGCTACATCCTCTCACTATCTCTCATACGAGCTTAATATGTTTAGAGAAAGAGAAACTGTGTTCATGGAGGAAGGATGTGTGCGCTGCAGGCAATTTGGTGTCATCCAGTGTTTGTTTAGCGCATTTTACAGGCAGCACAGAAAGCCTGCTGTAATTTATAGCAAATCGTCCAGACAAAGACAGCTTCTCCTATATCCCCGCGCAACAAAACAGTAGATCGCCTCTATTTTTCCTCCCCATGTCCTGTTTGTCAAACAGGATTCTAAAGTAATTAAAAACATCTGGAGTTTATAGGGAGCAATTTTGAGACAACAGGCTTTTTTTTTATCCGTCGGCTATCTTTAGCCTCCTCACCTTTTTGCTTAGCTGTGCATAATGTAGAGAGGGTTAGAGTCCTTACTGAAGAGCAGTATAACACAGTGTGAAGTGGTCTAGTCGCTGAGGATTTATGGCTGCTGGTCCATCAGTGTTGATGTTAAAAGGGCTGTGATTAAGAGCTGGACTCTGCCGGCCTCTTCGACCCTGCCAGAAGCACACAAGGCCAAGCTCTGTCACGGCTAACGCTGCACCATACAGATTTGTCTTTCTTGTCTGTCTGTCTTCTTGCTTTGTTCCATGCTTGGGTTTTTGAGCTAAAATTTACAGAGGACGTTGCATCTGTGCATTTGATCTTTGCTGCATTTTCTGCTTACAAGTTACAACAGCGAGGCAGGAAATAGGCTCCGCTTCCTGCCATAGTGACAACTTCAAAAGCCTCCTAAAGCTTTTTCATTTTTGTTTGGAATCCCTTTCAAATCAATCCTCTGTTTTGCTTTTCGTTTTTGTTATTCTCTCAGGTTCAGAGCACACTGCCACTGCAACACTACCCGCTGCGTTCTCAGACCTGTTACCTCACTTCCTGGTGGAGCCAGAGGACGAGTACATTGTGAAGAACAAGCCAGTGACTCTGACCTGCCGCTCGACCCCGGCCACACAGATTTACTTCAAATGCAACGGCGAGTGGGTTCACCAAGACGACCACTTGATTGAGCGAACCGTAGACCCGGCCACAGGTACACTAAACAAGGCTGTTCAGACCTGTTGTTAAGTATCCATCTTTGGCAATTCATTTGCAAGTACTCAGCTCTGATTGAGTGTGTTCATACCTGGTTGGTTAATATGTACCCTGAACAACATGTGCTATGAGCAGATACACACACCCAGCCATGTCGCAGAGAGAGCTGTCAGACAGAGGGCTGGCCGATATGCCCTAAAATCAATATCAGGATATATTGACCAGTTCATCTCAATAATGATAAATATAACACAATAACGCTTACTGCCACCACCCACTACACACACAGACCCAAACACAAGTACACTGTATAGTATAGTCATAACACTGTACACTGTGTCCATGTTCTTAGTCATAATACACAGTTTAGTATTCTCTAATGAAGCATTATACAAAAATTTTAAACTAAACCCATTTGGACCAAAGGGATTTGTAAGGAATGAGTTTGATTTTCAACAGCTTTTCTGTAGTTTATATTTGTTATTTTAGTGTTTTTAAAGGTGCAATATTATGTGTTTCTCATGGATATTTCAAAATTCTATATCAAAATAAAGTAACTATGTCACCTTCAGTTGTTATTAAAATGCTATTTATTTAGACAATAAACATGACTTCTCATCATATCCGTTTCTAAACACCTTGAAATTTGTCTCAGGTTTCTCATTTCTTTAAATACTGAAAATACCAACATGGGCAAAATGACATCGATCATCGTCATAAATGTTGGTATCTATTATTTTCCGGTTTATTGCTCAGGCCTAGTGACAAGTCTGCTGCTGTTTCTGTAAAAATGTTTTCAGTTATTTTAAGTTTTTTTTTTTTTGGACATAGCAAAGTTCAGAGCCGTTCGATGTATATTGTTGAATAGTTACCTCATAGCTTATCTACCTAATGCTGTATCAGAGATTTTATCCCATAAAACTTCACAGTGCACTGACAATCGTCAGCTGATTTATTTATTTTTATGCTCCACTGTGATTAAGTAGAAAAAGTGACATAACACCATACAGATTGTTGTTTTGTGATTGACACGGTGCATTAAAGCTCACAGTGACCGCAACAGGCCCAATCACCTCTAAGAAAAATTTAACTGAAGAGAAACTCTCCACACTGGATCCTGCAATCCAATCTAATCGATTAAATCACTGAAGGATTGCGATAAAAAACAACCTTCGCTGCTTTTGTGGAGTCATGAGTTTAGTTGTAGGTCCTAAATTTTGGCTCTAGTATTAATAAAATTCAGTCTGATAAACATGTGGATATGAGTGGCTGATGAATAGATAAAGACAGTGATTAAATACTAGTCAGATCAAAACAATTCATTCTGTGGAAGACGGCTCCTAGAATTAAATAACACTGTTCTGTATAACTCCATGGACACAAAACAACAGTTAAAACTGCATCACGATTTGGCTTTTTGAAACTTGGTTTCAGAATAAAATGTTCATGTTCAGTTTGTATTATGTGAGAATGCAAAGCCATAAATAATATGTTTTGACAGCATATATGTATAAATTACTTATATACACTATATTGCAAAAAGTATTTGCTCACCCATCCAAATGACTGTAAACCAATGCACAAAGCAAGGTCCATAAAGACATGGATGAAAGAGTCTAATGTGGATGAGCTTGACTGGCCTGCACAGAGTCCTGACCTCAACCAGATGGAACACCTTTGGGATGAATTAGAGTGGAGACTGAGAGCCAGGCCTTCTCAACCTCACAAATGCGCTTCTGGAAGAATGGTCAAAAATCCCCATAAACACACGCCTAAACCTTGTGGACAGCCTTCCTAGACGTGTTGAAGCTGTTCTAGCTGCAAAGAGTGGACCAACGTCATATTGAACTCTATGGATTAGGAATGGGATGTCACTTAAGCTCATATGTGAGTCAAGGCAGGTGAGCGAATAATTTTGGCAATATAGTGTATTTGTTAATATAGTTAGGATTTTGACAAAATGTAGTCTACTTTTGGTGAATTATTTTGAAAATATGGATATTTTCCTCGTTCATTTTCCTGTTTGTGCATTGTGATCTTTATAGATTAACTCTGGACTTGATCTGGCGTCTGGCAAAAATAGAACCAAGTCGAATTTTAGTTGATGGCTGTGCACATGGTGCCGCCCTGCAGAGGCAGTGTAAGTGCTCTCATTAATGGGTGAATTTTTATTGTGGCATTTGTGCCACAATATAGCGGAGGCAGTGTAAATAGGGCGTCAGACCATCTCTAAAGGTGGTGGTCTGAAGCACCTCCAAATGTGGCACAAAGGTTTTCAATGCACAGTGATGTCATTCATATCTGTATTTAGCACTATCTGAATGCAATCCAATTGCTAAAAGACACATCAAAGAACCTGGTCTGAACAGGACCTTCTTTAATTAATTTCAGTTGAGGACTTTCTTTTAACCAGAGATGTGTTCACCAGTATCTGAACGTTGTCTGCTGCAGATGTACACCTTGTCAGATGCATTATGTAAAGTGTTTGTGTGCTGAAACTAAGGTCTGCAAATTACCGATGATTACTGTGCTCCATCAGACTCCCGGCTCATCCTCCAGCCTTATTTAGCTCGCCACTCTCATAATAAGCACATTGGTTTCAGACGCAGAAATCTTCTCGATCACCTTGGAGACCTGTTTGTTTTTGCCTCTCTGTTGTGCAGCACACCATCACCCTTACCCCCCCCCTCGCCAACCCCCAGCGCCTTCGCCATCAGTGTCATAAACATGTATGACACTGATGTGGTGTGATTCAGAAGCGATCTGAAAATTCAGAACCACCCATTCACAGCCTGACAAGCTATCAAGGATGAGAAATGTGGAAATGACAGTTTTTTTTTTTTTTTCTGGGACAGCGGGAACTCGCATTCACAAACGTGCACATGGATTTGCAGATAGATAACATGTTTTAAAATAGAATAACAGCTGATATCATGCAAAAAAATGAAACCGAAAGAAATTACCTTCTGTACAAACACATTTATACGCTCAAAGCTGGAGAATATTAAAATTCAGTTCAGCTTTTTCTTTCCTTTAAAAGTTTGAAATTCATCTGTTTTTCAATACAGTCTAGTTAGTGTCACTGCGTCACGTTGTCTGTGGGTGAAAGAGGAACTGAAAATATGTTGCATCTCGTTAATAGCTCCTCATGTCATGCCCAAAAACCTCCCTATCTCTCAGTATTCAGTTGTATTTGTTTTATCTTCTATAGGAGGCAGAGTTTTGGATTTGAGTTGTTTTGGAGTCAGGCTCCCTTTTAAAGTGACAACAAGAAGAGTACTTGACGATGTTTGTTTGTGTATATCTTGCACAACAATAAAAAAATTCTATTGTTCGAAGGAATTATCAATGTGTCACACTCTAAAGTGGTAAAGTTTCTCTTTCTTCTGATTGAGTCAATTTAAAGATGTTCGAAAGCAAATTTAAAGCAGTAGAACGTCATCATAGTAAAAGATAAAAGTATACTTTCTCTTATTATAAGTAGTGCACATGTTCTGCCACATGCCCTTGTAGCACACTTTCTGAGCTGCTTATGATGTGCAGGACAAAACAAAAGTGTGGCGCTGGTGGCAAAAAGGAGAGATAATTAATTAAAATAAAGTGCAAGTGAAATTGAAAATAATTCAAGCCCTCTAGGAACTTTAAAGTGGCCCCTCGAAGTGTAAAAACACCAGCTGAGCTCCGGATTAATTTAAAAAAAATTCTCCCTGCTCGAATGAAGACTCGTCTCACTCTGCTTGACACAGCCTTCTGTGTATGAATGAAAACATGAGGTTGATCATCTTTATATTCTGCTTTTCTGAATTGAAGTTTGTGTTGTGTCTGAACTGCATGTTTGGGTCCAAGTTTAGCGGAAACCTCTCCACTGTCTGACGAAAAGGGAACCCCACGAGGAATTTAAAATGAGCCTTATTTTTCTGGTGGTTTCATTGAAAATGTTTTATACAGGCTTCTACAGATGGATCGAGTAATTCAACAAACTCTCAGTGGGATTAGGTAGTTTTGTATTCTGAAGAAATGTATGTTTCCTGTCGTCTTTCATGTCAGAGTTTTAAATAAGGCTATCTGATGATGAGAAATGAAAGCATTACAGCTGTTTTAAGCTCTGTAAATCGCATTATTCAAAGTAGTGTTGTAGTCAAGACCACCTAACCCGAGACCAAGTCAAGACCAAGACCAGAGTGAATTGAGACAGAGATTTTTTTGACTAAATCTTTTTGTGTGGGGGCCAGGTTAAGAAGAGGCAGATTGCTAATGTTAGCTTTGCTAACAACACCTACACATACAGTAGGTTACCTTTCTTTGTGCTTCCTTCCTAAATGACGATAAAAGTTTGTCGTAGTCCCCCCAACTCTGAAAGCAAAGCATTGCAGAATTTACAAGTCGCTGTAGGCTTTCTCCTGGATGTTTTTTTACAGATATATTCTTTATTTTTTATGTTGCCGAATTTTATTACTAAAGATTTTGCAGACATCTTCTCCGCTCCCAGACAATCACTGCTCACTTTCTTGGAGTGAGAGTGAAAGTGGGTGGGGATGGTTGACAGCAGTAAATAAAATGCATTAGCAGCGAGTAATTTTTAGATCAGTACTTTTTACATCTAATAAAAGCAAGGATGTTTAGTGATATTTCCACAGTTGCAGTCTTGAAATAAAATCCCAACGCCTCAATATTTGAGTCAAGACGAGACAATCAAAAAGTGGTGACCGGTCTCGAGTGCTACAACACTGACCCAAAGTACGTGGATGACTTTAAGTTACTACCACATCAAAATTTAGTGCAATATTTGAAAATGTGACTATAACTTATAGCTGTTTGTGTTTGCTAATGTTGGTTAGCTGCATGGCCATTTTGAATTGCAGTGACTCAAAAAGTTAGTTCATTGTAGATGTTCTGTGTTTCTGATTACATTCTATAAATTTCATTAAATCCAGGGGTTTGAGATATTTTGCTAACAGACACCACTAATTAATTCCAAGCACAAATCTTGTGTAATGAAGCCTAGGCGTAAATTCAGACTGGAAGACTCTTCTCTCCTCACCTGCTCCACCTGTTCACCGCGTCATGCCCAGCTGCGGCTCATCAGCACCTGATCGACCTCCTCGCTGTAACAATCATCTCGGAGAGAAGTCTCTCCAGGTTGAAATGTGTAGCGCTCTGAGTATGTATTATAGAAGACACTCAGCTACCACCATACAAAGTATTAGGGCATTATCTGTAAAACAGGGTTTTAGCCATGTTGGTGTGGGCTACAGTCGATTAACCATGTAGATTTGGACTGAAGTGAATCTGTTGTAGATGTATGTCCAAGAATTTATATCTGAGATTTTCATTAAAGTTTGCCTGGTGTTCCTTGAGATATTTTGCAAACATGACAAAAAAAACAAACGTAGGCAAACCCTCGACACCTGTCTTTCATCTTCCAGAAGCAGGTGATAATGTTTTAATTGATTCAGGCTTGTCCATACATAATTTAACAGTGTGGAGCGTCTCACATCTCAGTCTTGATCTTTTCCCCTAAATTATTAACTTTACTTAGGAGAGTTTATCTAAAAATGTGCAGTTGTCCCAATTTTTGTTATCCATCACATCTCTACAAGTCCTTAACATTTAGCCACATGTTCAGAAAGACTGAGCATTTTTCATTTTGGCCATACAAGTTCTGAGCAAACATAACTCTGCTGTAAGTGACCTGAATATTTAAATTCTTATAAACACACATTTTCTTTGTGCACAACTGGGTTTCACACAGCCCTCAAATGGGTGACATCCTTAACTTTGACATGCAGAATATAATTCTTTTTCCGTCAATATCAAAGGAAAGCAATGTGGCTCATAAACTGCCGAGTTTATGGGACCACATTACAAATGCTCTGCCAGACTTTAATGATGATGGACCGTTTTTCGCGTCTGCTTTGAACTGTTACAGTCAGCGTTTATTTGACTGTGGACCAGATCTGGCGTGCTGACTGCTGCAGACCCCCGCAGCAGCCAGGGAGCTCCATCTTTAGAAACCTGGGAGGTTCAAGGTTTTGCTCTGTGCTCTCGCCGCCTTTGAAGACGGATGCTCTGTATGTAGAACTGTGTGATTATGAAGAACACGTTGGGTTGTTCCCAGGTTTGGCTGCACCCACGTCGATCTCTCGAACGATTGTGCTGTTTAATGTCACCGCTGCCCCGAGGAGTTTACCGACAGCCCGTTCTAATCCCTGCTGTGCAAAAAACATCTAAGGTGGGCACACACACACACATTCAACTGTGTGTGTGTGTTCAACGTAGGCTTGTCAAGCTGTCCTCTCACCCTGGTCGTCACAGTCACACTGGACTCTAAACTTGTACCTGTTGCCAGGCAACCAGTGCTTCTGTCACACCATAAGCTACCCGATGGCAACGTCAAGAAAGGAGGACTGAGGAGGAGACGCACCCTGATAGAATCATGTGTTTATGAAAAGATAGAAAGTCTAGGTGTGTTTTTCCTTCGTTATTTTCTTTAAAGAAAACAAGTGAAGCTTTTTATTCCATGCCAAAGAAAGGTGAATGCAGATGATGATAATTTACCTGTGTGTGTGTGTGTGTGTGTGTGTGTGTCTGACTGTCTGTTTATTAGCAAAAGATCGAATGAACAGCTGAGCAAATTTTAATGAAACTTGTTCAAAGTAGTCACTGGATGAATGTCTACATTGAAAAACTTTTAGACAACCTGGTTTAAGATGTCTACCAAAGCCAACTGACTTTAAATGGATCCACAATTGTTTGTAACATTAGACATTATTTGTTAAATGTTTGCTTAAACTGTAAAACAAAGATTAAAAATGTAAGCTGTTTAGTTTTTACAAGTTTTAAAAAATTGTCACACCAACAGCGCCACTTTATTATCCCTACAGAGCATACCAGTAAATGTTGACGTTCACTGGTTTAATTTAAAATGTCTTATCAGGTACTGTCCAAGTTAAGCTTCAGGGTTGATAAGAGCTCACACAGTCTCGCATCGGAAAACCTAGTGAACGTCATCATTTACCCGATTTTACCTAGATTTTTGTTTGATAGAAGATGAGTCATTCACAACATATACTCAAACTGCTACTCATTGTGCAATATTGTTTAGTTTTTTTTTATTTTAACATTAACTTATAGAAGTAATCCATTTCAAGATGGTGGCCACAGCACTTCAGACAATTTTCAATGAAACAATAACCAGACAGGCACAGAAAATCACCTCAGACCTCCTCATATCCTTCAGAGTATCAGTTCCTCCCTTCAGGTCAGCACCTCAGAGTTCCTGCATGCAGACTGAACCGCTAGAAGAACTCATTTGGTCCACCTTCTATCAAAGCCATAAACGGCAACAAACACTAAAATGTGAAAGTATGTAATGGTCTTTTAAGATTTTAAACTATATTACTATGTGTACTATTGCTTATTTTTCTTTTGATGTATCTGCTTTATAAGTGGTTTTTAAATGTTAATGTAATATTGTGGTTATAGAGTTTGGACTATGCAGCAGCCAGTGAAAGACAAATTTCCTTTTGGACAATAACACTTATCTTACCTTTAATCAATTTTAACATGCACATAAATGGCTTCACCTAGACTAGTTATTCAGATATTTAGTGAAGTTTGTTGTGGTGGAAGCTCAAGTCATCCCCAGCTCTTAGTTCGAGAGCTAACAGATTGTGTAACATCTTTGTTAAAACTTTGGCATGAAAGGCTGTGGGTGAAATGCATTTCTTCAAGGATTGTTAGTTCCATTATTTTGTATAAAATGTGTTATTTTATTTGTTTTCACTCTGTGTTCAAAGTACTTTTTGTGGGAAAAAGTTCAATATAAAAATAGTTTTTTTTCTGTATGGCTGATTTACTTGAAGCATCTTTTTAATTATCTGCGAAGAGATCAAGGGATTTTCCTCAGTCTTAATGACTTATTTGCAAGCTGTTGTTGATTTAAAAATATCAAATGGGAAAACAAACTGATCATAGAGCCAAAGCCACATTTGATAATCCCCCTCACCTTCACGCTGTGAGCAAGAGTTGAAGAAATATGAGGTGTGCGCTGCTTTGGCAGAGAGGAGCTGGTCAGGCTCAAACACAGACAAGATTCAGCTATCTCCATCCTTGTTCACTTCCAGCGCAATCAGTCAAACGCCAAGGAGAACCGAGAGGGTTTGAATTGTATTATTGACCCAGGACTGAAGTGCGGGCACGTTTTCCATGGGGTTTCTGCTCAGCACTCAAAGCTCAGGCAGGAGAAAACATGACATGTGGATAAGACTTTGTATCAGACATGACCCCACTCTCATCAGACAGGCTGCTTTATTGAATCTGATTCAGTGCAGCAGAGACAAAAGAGGAGCTCCATCTGACTGTATCCGCTGTTCAGTTACAGTTTGTGTCCCATCGTGTTGTGTGAACGCTCATTTTCCTCATACACACTTACACACACACAATGTCTTTTTATTGCCCAAAGAGGGAGCAATAAAGCCTTTGTAAGTGCGAGAATGCTTGTGTGCGTTTGTCTCTAAAAAAATATTTCATGAATCACTGAACAAATTTTAATAAAACATTCATAAAGTAATCACTGGGTAGACCTGTACAGCTGATTAACGTTTGGAGTCACCCCAATTCAACATGACTGCCACAACAAAGTGATCTTAGTCTACACGAAATGAGTTGTAACTCAGTCAGTTTGTAAATCTGTAATTTGTCATTTCGATCGGGTAAATTTCCTGAAAAGATGAAAGTTGCCAAAGTTATTCCACTTTATAAATCTGGGGAC
>JARVJO010000269.1:18462344-18488812 GCA_031762555.1 Cynodonichthys magdalenae
AATAACTATAAATTATTTATTTTGCTTATCAGAAAACATATAAACGATATTTTGTCGAAACATTTTTAGCATTTTATTCTGTTATTTTATTGGAAATTATTGTATTTTTGTGTACCAAAAATAGAGGGGGGGCGGCGAACGTGCGCCCCCTATTGACCAGCCGCCACTGCTTGTCTTGTGGGGCAAGTAAAAAGAAAAAGTAACGGTAACATTGTTGCGAACATATAAATATATTTTACTGATTTCAAATTTGGATGCGACTAGCGCCTTCCTGTGTCTGTGTACCATTCATTCAATTGTTCTTTAATTGAAAATTGAAAAAGGAACAAAACAACATTTTTTGTTATTCATTTTCACATATGGTTCAAAAAATACCATTCATCTTTTTTGCGTTTTTGACTTTAACCTCACATCAAATATCAAACATTTTAAAAACGTGCTGCGGACTCCTTTTATTTTGTAATTGTGTTTTTATCTTGTGTGACCTTGGAGGGGTTTTTTGTGTGTGATTTGCAGACATATCGACACCATGGCATCTGTGGAAATACACTTTCCATTAGTCAAAGAGTTGTTTGAAACAGGCAAGACAGATTTTTACTACGCTGCACTTTCAGAAGTCAGCCCTCACCCAGTTTTGTTATGCACATAAACACAATGAATTAAGGAATCACAAAAATGTTTTCTGTTGGTAAAATAAATGAAAATAACCCACAAATATTTTTTATGTTTTGGCTCTGGTTGATGGATGCCATTCTTGCTGCTCCATTATAAAATTATTTTAATGTCCGCCTGTGAATTAGGAGTGATAATATTTTTACTTCATTGCTGTTTTTTGTATTTATTGCCATTATTATTTGGGAATGTCATTTTTTGTAAGGTTCCATTAAAACTAAAACAAAACAGTTTCTAAAGACCAGTCTTGCTTCTGGGTCACTGTAAAACACCTCAAGATGTGGCTCAGCAAATCAGATGATGTAGAATTTCAAAGTAAAAGTCTTTCAATCCAACCAATCACGTCTTTAACAAACTACACCCACAAAGGTCAAACAGACCAATCACACAATAAGAAAGTCCTACTAAGTGACCACAGAGACCTCCCTTCTCCACTCTGGATGTGCCAGCCTAATATTTTCTGTCAATGCAGTGATTCATTGGATTTAACATACAAAATACTGGGAACAAAAAGTTCTGGCGTGTGATGCAGTTATCTTCTAAAAAAATATGAATGTTTGACACACTTTTCTTGCAGCTTGTATGTAAAAGTAAATGCAGATGCTGTGACTGTTGATTTGATGGGAAAAAGGGCATTTCATCTGCTCCATTTGTTCATTCTCTATAGTGCCCATTTTGCTACTTTAGCCATTTGTTTTAGCTTTTAGGCGCTCTCTCTCACCCTGAGTCTGACACACTCGCTGCAGACTTGCACACATCAGCACACACAAACACACACTCAAACACACACACACTTAACAAAAGAGCCTAAATCCAAAAAGACAAGGCGAGAGTAAACATCCGTTTCTTAATAATGCATTTGTTTTTAACTGAATCAACATTTCCGAGACTTCTAGGCAGAATTATTAAAGGCAAAACAAACATGCAGAAATATCAAATATTTCTTCCCTTTTAAAATTAGTTGTTGGTGAAGCACGCGGCATGGGGTGTTGTTGATGCTCTGAGAGGTGCTTCAGGGCTTGATTCAAAGCACACAGACTGACATTTACCGTGATCACATTCAGCAAAAATCCTCTGCGTTAAGACACGAATACATGGCGGTCTGCCATTGACCCTCACAGCTACTTATCACTGTGTGGCTGCCGGCGATGGACGCCAACACTTTGTGGCACGGCTGGGCCAGGCTGCACTTTCAGCCCAGCACAGAGCTCATCTGTGAAATTATTTTTAGAGAGAGAGAAAAAAAAATATATCCATGTTTGGTTTTGATGTGTTGCAACAAAAGCAGAACATAATTGCTGTATAGGTTTGTTGTCCTGACAGGTGCCACTTCCTCAAGCCTCACTCTGGAGCTGGAAACGATGAGCTCAGACAGATCAAGATTGCGAGGGGAGTGGAAGAGTGTCACAAAGTGCTTTTATGCAAATGGCAGTCGGGGAGAAGCTCCCCGTTGAATCTGAATATAATGGTCTGTGTATTCCTCCTCTATCAGTCTCCAGGTTGTGTCCGCCGTGACTTCAAAAAATGTACTGAGCTCATATGAACTCCTCTCACCCATAAGAAGATATGAGACAGAGCGACGGCTGGAAGCTCAGAGAAACATGGCAATCTTTTTATCAGAGAGAAGACACTGGGGTGCACATGGTGGGGATCAAGGTCGCAGCTCAATATATAAAAATATACCTGTGGATTTTAGGTCCCAAATATAAGAGCAAAAGAAAATAAAATGAAAGATTTCTTCACAAAGATACGAGACAAGACTTTGACAATGTTGTATTGTTTGGACAGTTTAACAGAATGGATTTTGGCCCAATTTTGCTTTATTTGGAGAAGACATCTCTGTTCTTTCTGCCAGAAAAGCAATAAGTTTTTTTTTAACCTCATGTTACAACAGCATCTCTTATATATACACTGTTGAAGAAATGTTCTATAAATTGAATGCTTCCTCTCTTCAGGATTTGATAATGGAGAAGCAGTCTACAGCATGCTTGGTACTTTTGTTTGCAGGGTTTGTTTAGCACTCCGGCATCATTTCCCAACTGTTGCCGTTTTAACGCCCTCCAAATTACAGCAAGGATAGCTGGGAGGCTCTCGTCTCATTTTCCTCAGTTAACAAGCTCTCTGTTTATATAGGATTACGGTTGTCTGCTCGTTTATTCTGCCAGGCTCCTTTTTTTTTTTTAATTACTTTGCTGGTTTAGTTCAAGGTACAAAACACACTAAAGGTTTCAGGTTTGCTCAGTTGTTCTTCCTCTCCAGTTTCTTTAGCCCTATGTTTCAGCCAGACAAGCTGATGTCTTATTCTGAGCACACGTTCATTGTTGTTGTTATTTCTCTGCTTGCTTTGCAGCGCTGCCAGTCATGCAGGTGACGATTGAAATCACCAGACAGCAGGTGGAGAAGATTTTTGGCCTTGATGAATACTGGTGTCAGTGTGTCGCCTGGAGCACCACTGGAACCCAAAAGAGCCAGAAAGCATACATCAGGATTGCTTGTGAGTGCACTTTAAACTGATCTGAGTGTCCTTACAGATGCATGGGCTGTTAAAGCAATAGTTCAGATCTTTTGAAGGGGAGTTTTGTGGAAACGTTACAGGTGGTTAATGTTTTAAACAACCTCAGTTTGGAGGAGTACTTCATTTTTGACTGGCTAGTCCAAGTAAAACCTAACTGTATTACTGCCATCTTAAAACTCTTGCAGTCTCAGAAATGTCATAGTGATCCATATGAACATTATTTTCTAAACCTTTATGCTATCAGATCTGGATTACTCCGTTATTTAAATAGAATTTTTATGTTATTTGTGGGTGCAAACAGTCGCAGCTAACTAGCACAGCAAGATTACCATCATATTTCTGAGAGAATAATTAAATAATGTGAAACTGATGACAATGATGCAAAAACCCAGAGGAAACTTTTAAGGTCTGAGTCTGTTTTAAAACAAAGTTTTAACTGAACTTTTTCTACAAACTGGGGTCATACAAAGAGCTGCCTACATCAGGGAAGACATTATTTCTTTATTACCTTTCCACAGAACCTCACTTTAAAGGATTTGAACTGTGTTTATAATGAACTGTGATAAAACTCAGGGTAAACACAGGTCAACTATCTTTTATATGCTTGGTCATTCTGATGTGTTTCATCGCAGTTTACAGTGTAGTTACATAATCTTTTGTGAATTTACTGATTAGAAGAAAATATGAGCCCACAGTAAAAGGAGTGAGAGGAAAATATATATCTCTGTAAAGACAATTTGAAAAAGGGAGAAAAAAAAAAAGTGGAGCACTAAATTTAAGTATTCATGAGCACATTTTTCACTAGCTACACTATATCAGCAATGATCCCTATGAAAGTAACTTGAATAAAAACAGAATTGAAATTTATTGCTGTGCAGCAATCATAAATCTGTCTGGGGAACACAGGCACATCCCTTGCTGCAGCCTCAAAAGCTTTATTAGAGGAAGCCATTTTACATTTGAGCATTTTACAACATTCTGCCTATTATTTCCCACATAAATATGTATTATCCCAGTCACAGCCAAGCGCAGCCTCCAAAACCACCAGGCTTTTTGAAAACACACATTCATTATCTACTCTTGTTTGAGAGCTTAACAAAGTCAGATAGATGGAAGATAAGGACACACACATGCTTGAATAGCAACGCGTAAGGACACATTTCCAATATTTATTTGCACCCTCTTATATCCTCATACTTTAGAGCCTTCTAGAGCTGTTACATCTCGAGTGTCCTCCAGTCCCATTGCATCTGCTTTAATTAAATTAAATGTTGTGAAACTCTCTGCTTATCTTAACGTTTCTCTCTGTGTGATTCATCAGGACAGGCTCAACATCTGTTTAAAGGAATCCAGCCCCTCACAACACAATAACACATCGCATTGCTCTGAGTCAAAACACGGAGCGAACGCATCAAATTTGCACCAAGCCGCCAGCGATCAGCAGCCCGCCTGTCTCATCTGATACCAACAGACTTGGCTTTACACCCCCCACCCCACCCGTACACTCCCGCAAGAAGCAAGCCCTCGCCACTTTTACCTGTGTGTAACTCACAGCCAGAGCTCACAGACAAATATATTGCAGGGGTTGATGCAACAGTAAGAGTGCTCAATGAGACGTAATGTGAAGCCCCATGCAGCCAGCCGGGCTTGCAGGAGTTCTTGTCCAGGCGCCTCGGGGCTTTTGTTTTCGTGTGACTGCTCCAAGCCGTCACACAGATGGAGGCTGCAGGCTGCTGGAGAGAGAGGTGGGGGGGGTGGTGGTAGTGGGTGGGATGAAAGGGGGTAATGCAATTGCTTTTGCTTCATACAGGTCCCTCTGGCAGCAGACAAACATCTCTGAAGCAGCCAGGCAGCCTGTAATAAGCAACATGGTTGGTGCCACTGATTCCACCGTGGCTTAGGGGCCAACTGGAGTGCGACATGCTCACCGAGGCCACGGTTGAACATTTCGAGAGCGGAATTTAGAAACCAGACCAAGTTGATATATATATATATATTTTTTTTTTGGTAACGGAAGGATTTCTTTCAAATGTCACAAGCTCTTGCAGACAACCTAATTGGCTGCGTGTCTTTCCTCCCCCTCCCTTTTTTTATTTATATATCTGCAAGACCTGAGAAAGAACTTTGAGGAGGAGCCGCAGGGCAAAGAGGTGGCATTGGACCAGGAGGTGTTGCTGCGCTGCCATCCCCCCGAGGGAGTGCCACAAGCTGAGGTGAGACACAGAAACAGGAGATATTTTTAGGCTGAAATGTAGCATCAGTTCACCCATCCCTCACCGGGGGGGACAAAGAGCACACACTGACTCGGCTCGGTGGTATCTTTCTGCATTCCACAGGGAACAGACAACCCAACACAGATAAATTACAGCTCTAATTATTCCCCGTTATTGATTTATTATCTCTTTTACATCTCTGAGAAGCCATATATCACATCATCTCGTCACATTACTCAGGATAGGCTTGGAGGCTTCACTCCCCGTTTGGCATCTCTAAAGGCCCATCTATAATGAATGGCTCTATTTGCCTCACTGTGTCCTTATCTCATGCCGTCTGTCCACACACAGCATCTCTCATGTTCTACTCCACTTCCTTTTCTCGTAGCTGGTGTGTGTTTAGAGGGCCAGAGTGGTGCCAGCTGTTTCACCTCATGCGCTGCATCCTCCCCGTCCCATATAGGCACTAACTGCTCTAATAACAACACAACAGGAGCTCGGGCTTGGAGCTCAGGCAGCCCAGATACCGAGAGGCGGCGGATGAGCCAATCACAGCTCGACAGCGAAGGGACTGTGTGGAGAGAAACTGGAAGGAAGGTGCCAACTGCGGTTCAACAGAAAAGAACATCAGAGCAGAAGTCTATATGCGGTATTATATGCGGTATCGCAACTGGCAGTAATACCAGCAACAATGCTGCCATACCATGGCTTCTCCAGAGACAGCGCAAGGTCAAGTGAGAGCAACAAAACAAGCAGGCCAGTTCGCGAGCACACTAAAAACTGGAAAAAAAAAACATCAAACTTCGCTCCTGGAAAAGAATAAAGAAGCTGCAGAGCATGATTGGCTTTGGTCTCAGACCACCAGCAGCTCCGAAATAAAAGCTGCCATCTCCTTTCAGTAAAAAAGGAATAAATATTCAAATCAGTGGACACGAGTTTTCTCAGTTTCATGCCAGTTCAAGCCTTTTTTGTCAGATTGCATCAGAAAAAAAAAAAGAAATCCTTTTGGTTTTTCCCCCTCACCCTCATCGTGTCTGTTCAAGCTTGTGTGTCCTCACAGGGAATTTTGACCATTAAAACTTATTTCCAGGTGGAGTGGCAGAGGAACGAGGATTTGGTCGACCCAGCGAGCGACCCCAATTATTTCATCACGACCGACCACAATCTCGTCATCAAAAAAGCACGCCTCGCCGACACGGGCAACTACACGTGCGTGGCCAAAAACATCGTCGCTCGCCGCAAAAGCAACTCTGCCACGGTCCTCATCTACGGTAGGTGGTGCTAGTTTCTGTGAACAGGTGTTGAAAAGACACACGTGGAAGCTAACGTCAGGTCCGAGCACAGTTTCATCTGAAAAAGCAAACCAACCTAAAAGGAAAACCAGAATCATTTGTGGACACATGCTTTTTGTTCATTTCCACATTAAATTTTGCATGTGGCATGAAACATATCTGGTTGAAGGTTTTCTCTTGGTTTTTTTGGCGTTTGTTCATTTTTGTCCATAATTTACTGTGAAGTTGTATCAAATATGAAGCAGCGCTGCATGTGAGGGACATATGGTGACAACTTGCACACGTCAGCTTTCTCTTTTTTTCCACCAAGTAATGAATAGTAGTAGCAAATCTGGACATTAATTAACACAACCTAAAACGCTGCTGGCAGGATTTCTGAAAGAGCTGGCAGTCTCGGATGTCATGGCTGCCATCCTCCTCCTCCCCTCTGCTGCGGATCCAGGAGGAGGGGGAAATAATTTGAATTAAGAGCAAACTGTAAATAATGGCTTGGCTGGATAAGCAGAGTGACCTTTATTAAAATGCAGCATATTTGCGATCACAGAGGGTTCAGTGAAAAGCATCCGTATATACAGATGGTCTTAATTCTCAGTTGCACGCAAACAGCAGATGAAAATCATGTGGTATTGATTTAGGTCTGGGAAAAATGGCAAAAAAAAATTATCACAATTTTTTTCATGTAGTCCAATCTCAATTATTATCACAATTTTTTAATAAAACTAAAAAGTGTTTAATTATAAAGTGATTACAATAGCTAACAGCTACAGAAATAAGGAAAAACAATGTCTGTTATTTCACTTTCACTAATATAACAAATAGCTGTGGTTCAGAACATTAAACTCTTTTTGCAAGTTATTTAGATATATTTACCAAGTAAAAAAAACATTCAACCCTACAAACAGCAACAATTTGTGCACATTTAGGATCTAAGGTATTTTACTTCTGTTATGGAAAAACCCGGCAATGGCAGGTACAGGGAGCGGCAGCGGCCAAAATACCCCAGAAACTCACCCAAATAAGCGAATTGTGTGGGATTCAGCATTTTATGCTGGATTACATTTTGTTTGGTCAATTCCGCGATTCCTTCCGCGTTTCCTTAGCAACTTATAAATGGAAGTAGAGCAGGAGAAGGTGGATTCTGATTGGCTGTTGTCACGCACATTTCTGCCACGTTTGATCGAGTAAAGAGGCACACAGCTGACCACCGTGATCGACCTGAAAATGTTATTGATCAATAATCACAATCAAATAATCGCCCAGCTTTAGAATGATTCATAAAAGCACTTTGTGAATAATGACACATAATCCGCTTTAGATTCCTAAAGAAGACAGAACGATGCAGTGAGGAAGCAGAGCAGCCTTTTGTGTATTTGTAAGGCGAAGGCTGATGAGAATGTTTTTATCCTTGTCTATATGTGTCTGTCTGTTAGCAAAATATCTCACAAACCACTGGACAATTTTAAGAAACCTAAAGAAAATAGTCTTGCAAACAGAAATGATTAGCTTCTGAAACTAATCCAGTTCATCTAAGTGTTTTATGCGTCATTGTTGTGAAAATCTTTCTTCCCCAAAAAATAAAGGAGATGTGAGAAGAATGCAAAGTAGAATTTTAATCCAAAATCAATAAAAATAAAAAATAATCCTGCACAAACTGGAGTGAGGCGTTGTAAAATATATATAATACATGAACTTTATCAGTGATCCTAATAGATAAAATAGTCCAGTGTCTTTCTGTCTGCATCTTTACTCAAGGATTTGCAGCAAGAATTGAGAGAAAATTAAATCCCATTTTTCTGGAGCTGACACATTTTTATTAAATAAATCCCAGGATATTTTACTTTGTGTTTTCAGCATTTAGGACATTAAACATATTAGCTCTGATGAGAAACTAGCCTTCATTCAAACGGATTCAGTTCAGTGAAACATTTCCAGGACAAAAGAGAAAATGTTTTGGTTCGTCAAAGGACAAATGGTTTATCTGAGAAGGCCAAACAGAGTTTCAGGAAACTCTCTCATTCACCTCTGTTTGTCGAAGAAACTTTTACCTTGTGATTAAAAAGAAAAGCGGACCATTACAAACACCGTAACATCTCATCGCTAAACAAAGGTATGCAAGAGAGCAAGGTGACTGTTTTTAATAGGGAAAATGTTCTTCAAAGGGTTTTACAAAACAAGTTAAACAGTTTTGTGTGTTTATGAGTATTTGCATTTACAAAAGCATGATTCTGGCCGTGGAGAAAAACATCACAACTCCTATTATTATTATTATTATTATAACTCAATGACTTAAAGAGAAAACTGAGGATCACTGATGTAACTTATATATTGGCTTAAAATAGACAAATGTTCATATTTAGATTGCATTTATTTTTTGTTTGTTTTATTTAATGTTTTTTGATATCTAAACAGTACCTTAAACTAGAAGAGATACATTAAAGTTACTGAGTATTTCATTTGAAATAAATAGAAAACGCTCTCTGGATGTTAGTGGATATTTTTAATGAGTTATAAACTTTATTAACATGCTTTATGCGAGTTATAATAGGTGGTCATTGTGAAAAAATAAGTCATATTTGAACACAAATGACTAAGGATGTGAGTAGAAACCTATAATTTACCAATTTATTGTATTTTTCACAGCAGCTACATTTTAAAGTGCAAATAAACACCTCCACACCTCCGTGTGAAGGTGCTGCTTTGGGAAATTTCAAGGGGAGGTCCACATCCTACAGACAGAGTGTGAATGTGTGTGTGTGCGTGTGCAGCAGAAACGTCAACACAAAAAGAGGTGACAGCAATTTGAAACGGGCTATGTTTTTTATAGTTTCTCACATATGTGTGCTGTCATCAGTTGGCGCACACAGAACCTTCTCACACAGGCTGCAGCTGGAAAATATTCAGAGCACAACAAAATTGTAAAAAATTAAATAAATAGGAAGGGAAATCCAGCAGAGCAACAAATCTGTGGATAAATATACAATCAGACTCTTAGCTGGTCAGAAAACATGATGATAAGAGGGGCTACTTTAAGTCTGTGTGGAGATTGTTCAGAAATATATCAAATAAATATAACATTTTTGCCAAATCCTTTAAAAAAACACACATTTTGTCTAAATATGTGGGGGTTTTTGTCCCTTTGTGCATTCAGGTTTTAAATCTAAAAACTAAAAAGAAGCCAACAGCTTTTATTATCACCTTAAGGTCAGAGGTGTTTGTCGTTCATTCAGTGATTTCTTTGAGTTTGTTTTTTTACTTTTTTCTTTTTTTTTAGTCCAATGGTTCCTGAGATATTTTGCTAACTGACATGGTTGTCTCAACAGTTAGTGACATTTTTAAACTGTGATGTTGGGCAATACATCAGTGCTTCAAACACACCAAAATTTATCTAATTGTTTGTGAAATTGTAGCCATTTTTTCTAGGATTGATTAGCTGTGGCAGCCATCTTGAGTGGCATGGACAAAGGTTCTTGGTGCGCATTCACTGTTTACTTTCTAAAAGTTTCCTTAAAAGTTATCCAGTGGTGCTAACAGAAAAACTAAAACACCTTCTGAAGCCAGCAGGAACAGGTAGACGGGACCTGCCATGTTGATTTTTTGGACTGTGTTGTATTCATGTTGTAGATATAGAGCTTAGTCCTACTGTCATATAAACTTTGTTTAAAACATAAAATATCTTACAACTAAACAGGGTAAGACCTACATAAATCATAAAGAGTAAACATTTGAAGTAATAATCTGAGAGTTTTATTTTTTACTAAGAGTAATACGTTGTTTGTTTACATGGAGAGGTGGAACTTAAAATTTTATTCTTTAACAAAGCAGCCCAGGCTCTCCTTAATCAAGTTCTAGTAAATTTTATTCATTTACATAAAAGACAGCTGGCAACAAAACTTGACTGAATGTATCACAAAGACCAAGTAACCTGTTTTATCAGTCTAATATTAAAAATCTAAATGAGAATCTATTATTTGACATATTGACTTTGCACCTGATCAATAAAATGTAACTTATATGTTGTGCAACGATGTGATTTTTTTTATTGTGATAAATAAAGGCGCTGTCACACTTTAACGTTTTAGACAACTTGTGCCAATTTATGACATAAAATCTTCCACTAAATTACTAATAAAGGTTAGATATTTGATCAGTTTGTTAGCATTACAGTATGTACACGTCTGTGTTTAAGTTCTTGACGAATGATCTTTTCAGGCTTTTTCTTACATTTGACAACCTGTAAAATCTGACTGCATCCACCCTTTATGAAGAAAACTGTCTAGAAATAATCTTTTAAAATTACACTATTTTTTTCTTAATTGTGATGGGTTTTCAGAAGAAATGTGTTCATTTAGAGCGGGTAGTCAAAACACACATCCTCATATGCTCCCTCCAGCCTCAGGCATAAAAATAAAACGTGCAATTATGCCTTGCACTGATTATAATTGATTAGTTTGCTATTAAAAGAAATACAGAGTTTTCCGTGGAGGCAAGAACATTCACTCTTCTGCTGTTTGCCTTTTTTCTGACACTTAAATGTTAGTTTATTTTTATATTTTTTTAAAAATTGCTGGTAAACCCTCTTGTGCAACGCCTTCCCTTTCTTAAAATATGCTTGAATAGGTGTATATACTGAGGTTAAATCACAGCAGTGTAATTTGTTCAAAGCAGACCTGCTACTGATGTCCATGTTTCCTTATCTTACAGCAGGAAAATAAGTTTCCCTGTCCTCCATGCTAGTTAATCTCCCTAGCGGTAGCAAGTCCTAATAACCGCTACTTTTCCAAGGCAGTTCAACAGGGGGCCAGAGATGCATTTTAACGAGGCCGGGCTGGTGTGACTGCACTCTGTGCTAAGAGGTAATCAGAGGCCGAGTTGCCTGGCAATTTACCTCGCTGTGCCGGGCAATCAATTGCATAGAGAGGGTGAGGAAATGATTCAGGCACGACAAGCACGGAGAGTTAGGGGGAAATTAGGACAGGAGTATGTACAGAGAGGCAACGACAGTGCTGCTCAGGTCAATAAATCAGGAATCTCTGTACTTCATAAGCTGGGGGAAAACAGAGTGGATGCTGGGACAAAACCTGCAGGATCCGATGTAATCACCACTCCTGATTGAGACACTGAAGCTGCAATTATGTGGCAGTTCATGGTGAAAGTTTAGACGACGAGCCCTGTTTCAGTGAGTGGCAGCGATAATAGAAAATCCGTGTTTAAAGTTCATGAACTGACTGAACTTTGGCTACAGGGTATGTTTTTGTTTAAAGGAAGTCACACAGTGGTGTCAAACCAGTAGTGAACAGTTTGATCTGCAGTCATGTTTTCGTCTAATTATTTTTCAGTCTGTCGTCTTTTTCAGAGGACGAGGTGTTCTTTTTAATTAATAAAAATCTTGAGTGTTGATTTAAAATAGCATGGCTTTATTGTGACCTTTTCCCCGTGTCGTATACAGTATTTTTAATGGATTTGAGCTAAAATGGAAGAAATGTTTGAGATGTCCGCTTGTTACTTTGCAGCACCTGTGCAGACCTCAGAGATGAGGTGAAAGATGGCAAGTTGTCAGATTATTTTCTGCTCCCTGTTGAAGCCATCTTGTTTGTTCACCATATTTGGCTGTGATTTCAGTTCACGCACAGGAAGCAACCCCCCCACACACACACACACACACACACACACACACACCCACCCCTCGCTCCGCCTCTCCCATGTGTTCACCTTACAGTGTGGACCCACGGAGCGTAAAAGCAGTCACGATTTTTCTTGCGCAGCACACCTTTTTCTTTTTTTTTTTTTATTCCCCCACCTTTTTTCTGCATGTCGGGTAATCCTGGCTGCTCTGTTCCTTCATCCATCCTTCCCTTCCCCCCCCTTACCTCTCCACTCTCCCCCCTCCCTCCCCCGTCTCCCGGTGTTGGTCTGACAGTCAACGGCGGCTGGTCCACGTGGACCACCTGGTCGTCCTGCAGTGCTGTGTGTGGGCGTGGCTGGCAGAAGAGGAGCCGAAGCTGCACCAACCCCACGCCGCTGAACGGAGGCACGTCCTGTGAGGGTCAGAACGTCCAGAAAAGTGCCTGTGTGGCCACCTGTCCAGGTAACTCCCAGGCAACCCTCGTGTGTTCTATGGCGCTTGGCTTCCCGTGGCTTCTTTTTACTTTTTTTTTCTTTCTTTTTTTTGCATCTAGAAGTCATCAAATCATCTTTTCTTGGCTGCCCTTTTGTACAGCACCTTTAGATTTTTTTCCCTTTTTTGTAGATTCAGAGCTTTTGTTGCTTCCTGCAATTAGTCTGCTTACTCAGCAATGTCAGAGCCTAATAAGACCTCATCCAAAAAGTGATTTATTATCAGACTTTGTTCCTTTTATCATCTGCACTGCGCACAGACCCAACTTTTATTTCAGCCACATTTCTGCTTGAAGCTCATACACGTGATCCCAGCTTTGGTTTTTGTGTCACAGCTGCTTGTACATTTGTTAATATTTGCTGCTCAAGCTGCTTTAGTAAATAAGAGCAGCAAAAAATGTTTTTTAAAAAGCTGAAATACGGAGCTTTGCAGGTCGTGTTGTGGGCGTTTCGTTTACCACCTTGGTCTTTTTTGTGAGAGCGCTGGAGTAGCAGAGAGTGTCCTGCCTGATAGTGAGCAACACTTATTGATCTCTGGGAGCCTGAGATGGAAGTCAAGCTGCCTCATTTGCAGCCTTGCATTAGCCCCCTGACAGGGAGAAGACAACAAGGCAGAGAGCAGCACAGGAAAACGCAGTTAGAAGGTGGAAGCAGGGATAGAAACTGATGAAATCAGATATAATGGAAGAAAGAATCCAAAAAGAGAGAGAGAGAGAGAGCGCAATAACAATGAGGGGGAAGTAGACAAAGGTTGAGTGTTTCTAAGAGCAGATCGGTGTGAGGACAGACAGCTGGGATGATGCAGCCGTGCTGACCGCAGGAGAAATCTCCCACCTTCTGTAAATATCAGACAAGGAAATCCAACACCTCTGGTAGTGGCAGCTAAAACTGAGGTTATCTTCCTCAAGGAATCAGGGTGTTGCCTTACATGTAAAGACATCACTAGATGTCAAGAATGAGTGTAAGTAACATGGCCCGCTGGAATACACGGCAGCAGATGGGAGTACCAAGGAGGAAACACAGACGCACGACATCAGGATCTGGATGGAGTTTGAATTATTGGCGCCGGAGAAAAGTAGTAATGGAATTAGAATTAAAGCCGTGCCCAGGGATGCTTGACATTCCTCCACAGCGAAGCAGGATACTGACCTCCATGAGCTTAAAGAGATTAATGTCAGTCCAAGCTGCTATTGTTAGACTAACCCCCACCTCCCTCCTCCATCTATCTGCTGCGCCGTGAGAAGAAAGTGTGTAATTCCAACTCTGAAGGAGCTGTGGCAATAAGAAAAAATGCATTGTGCCCTGCAAACACATTTTACAGAGAGTTTGTGAAAGAAAGAACTCAATTTTTTACTGTTGATGAGAGATGCCAGAGCAACATGACCCCACTTACACCTGTCAGTCCCGTTGTTTGGCAACTGAGCGCAGACACCCCCCCCCAACACCCCCACCACCACTTGTTATCCATCCGAGACCAGTTCCAGACCTCAGCCGCCAACACCTGGAGAAGCTAAAGTCTGAAGTCGTGTCAATCCCTCTACACGACACACCAGCAATTGGATCTGCAAGAACCATCTGAATCCTCTTTTTGGATTCTTTAATACTTGATTTACAAATGGATGATTTATGAACGTGACTGCACGAGTAGAGAAAGAAAAAGCTCTGCGACAGACAGAGAGCACATTATAATTTACTGCAGTTAATTATCACCAAGCATATAGTTTTCACGGGTCTGCAAAGTGGTTTTGGTCCGTCTCCGAACGAGACTTGAGAGGAATGAATTGCATGTAGAGATGTAATGCAGCAGATAGGCATGATGTTATTCATTCAGACACGACTGACATTTGGATTCAGAAGTAGTGTTCTTTATTTTTTATGTTGGCCTTGAGAGGCTGCTTTTTTTTTTTCTCTCCCCTCTGCCTTTGTTTTTGAGCTGCGTTGTGAAAATTACATGATTTAATGCTGGTCTTGTTTCAAGACTTCATTAATTATCTAAACTTGGAGTTCTGTGTTGATTATTAGCTCCCTGGTGTGTTTAACTTCCAGCATTAGTGCTTTGAAATGAATATCACCAAACCTGATTTTGTTGTTTTGCTGCCTGCACTGGTTATTATGTTGTTACAGTCTGTTTCGTCTTAAGCTCGTCGGCCAGCTGAATTTGTTGTTGCGTTCGTCCTTTAGGGATCGAAGATGCTTTCAGCTGAATTTGGGGTTAGGTTTGAAATCGACAACGTGCAAATGCGGTGAACTGAGCGCATTGTCCAGCCAAGTCTTTGTTTTGTTGAAATGCTGACGGTCATTTGTCATTCTGTATTTAAAAATTAACACGGCTGCCTCAGAGCAGGGCCATATTTTCATACATTATATATCAGCTTCACAGGCTGCCACCGTCAGTAACAAAACTCTCCGCACGTCTGCTCACAATGACTCTTGTGTCTAAATGTGAGCTCCCACCTCTCGTCGGGGGGGGAAGTGTGAAGCCAGAGAGGCTCATCTGTATTTTTGTCTAAGTCTCCTCAGTGTTTAATGAGAGTTGGCGGAGGCCTGTGTGGCGGATCAGATGGGCTCCATGCTGAGAGAGACGCAGGGAGCTGTGGAGGAGGCTGAGGCTAAAGCCCGAGGCTGAGAGCAGAGCAGATCAACACTTGAGACAGCGAGTAGCCAAACTATGCGAGAGCTTATCTCATTTTTCTCCTTCGACTTTTCTTTCTTGTGTTTATTTTTTTCTTTTTGTTTCCATCCCAGCGCATCCTGCTCAAGTATCCCAGATAATTCTCCAATCCATCTCTCGCCCTCTTATTGACTCTGCCCCTGGACCGACTTGTGGTCAGAGCCGACCGTCGGCTCAGATCACGCCAACATTTCCAACAAAGACTCCAAACGATCGCAGCCAGGAAGCAGCACGATGACACCAGCTCCACACAAATGAACGTTGCTCAAAAAGAAAAAGGGAACACCAAACAACCTGAGGAGATTTCTAACTTGTGTGAATTATTTAAATATAGTAATGATCCCTCTGGCTTGCCAGAGGAGTTGTGAGAATTCAGTTAGATGGAAAATAAATAGACTCGGGGTTGGTGTCTTTGTGCATGTGCTCGTGTATGTGTGTGCCTCTTTTTTTTTTTTTTTCTGCACTGCATGCAAAAGTCTAATTCTGCTTTAGAAGTATGCAGTCACGCGTTTGTGGATATCCTCATAGATTGTTCTGCAGACTGCACATTTTATCCATAGAATAAATGAAGACTATGGAGGATGAATGTGGCAGCACAGCACATTAGTTCACTGTGAAAAGACGGTGGCCATCTGGTGACAGCTTTGCATCATTTTTAATCATTTGGTGCCATTTGTTTAACTCGCCCACCCCCTTCATACCTCACTCTGTCTCATTCTGGTTTGTTTCAGGAGTTTAATCACCAGAGGACACTAAACTCAGCTTTGTTGTATTAGTGATCGTACAATAATCTGAATTCTTTTGTTAATGCTATTATTATTATTCCTTAGGATTACAGATTATTTGTGATTCTCCGTTACCATATCCCAACTTCTGTGATGTGACGAAAACCCTTTTTTTTTTTTGTTCCAAGGCTTTGATCACTTGGATTAGGGGTGGGCACTGCTGTGTTGACAGGACAGTGGGAGCAGAGAGACATCCCACTGGTCTCAGTGGTACTTGTCCGCCTCCTCGTGTTTCCTTCAAGGACACAGAAGCCACGAGTGTTCAGTGATCTCAGACTGTGTCCGTCAGCAGCCATTGTCATTTTGAACAGCAGCGCCTCAAAAAAGGCCCTCCCACTGACCTGCAGAGAATAGTTGGACTCCTTTTTGCTTCTACACTTGGCAACACGTCCAAATGGGGGGCTTGCCACTGGGTTATTGTATTACCGTCCCTCCTCGGAGACCTGCCTGACCTGACACCTGCGGCGCTGCATGATTGAAAATCAGCTAAGGTGGTTTTTGCTGCGGCGCTAACAATCTCTTCCTAGAGGTTTGATAAGAAAAAAACAAATACACGGCCATGTGGATTAGTTTCTGCTATATGCAATATTTCAAATTTAAAAATGGGATTTAGTTCTACTTTTAATGTTTTTTTTTAATTTATTTATTTTAAGAATAAATTTTCCCATTTAGTGCATTCTTTGGTTAAGAGAAAGCTTTGTGTGATTTATACATTTATTTTGTTTGTGCTCATGGGAGAGGCGCGTTTTCTTCTTGAAATATGTGACCTGCATTCAGAGACGGGCAATCAAGGCCTGTTTATGCATCTTCATCTTTCTTTTGATTTCCCACAGCCTCGCATCGCACTCCTTGTCTCACATCTCCCATCCTGAAGCATCACTTTGTTTCCACACCAATCTCCCTGTTTGAAAATGTCATTTGCATGGCCATTAGTCGTGCTTTGTGGTGGAAAAGAGAAGTAGAATTTTATCATCTCGTCAAGGCAGATGTTGATCTCATCTCTTTATATTTCACAGCGGCGTGGATAAACTGAGGGGCAACATAATATATTCATTAGGATGTAATTTGCTATTCAATCATTTTCATTCCCAGCCTGGACAATCAGCCCACTGGCCCAGGGATGGGTCCACTCAATGCCAAACAAGGACAATTATCTGATTGGTTCTGCTCCCTCTGCCAAATAGATCTGACTCCAAAAAAAGGTCCAAGCTGTGTCAGCATCAAACCACACCACACACACACACAAGTGCTCTCAAATTCTGTAGCAGTCATTTGACAACACTCGTGGACAAACATACAGATTGGTGTGAGAGCTGAGTTTAATTCACACACTTCGTCTAATTTGCTCATCAGCTTGGCTTTCCAAATTGAGACTTGCTTGAAAATCAAACTAAACCTTTTTTTGGTCCAATTATGAAATTATATGCAGCCTCGCTTATGTTTTATTAAGCACAGCCTCATGAAGTGCTGTAGGTATGATCTGCTGTCTGGGGGTCATTTCCCCTGGACTTTTTATTGCCAGGATTAATGAACACTTAGGTTTTCTTACCTCTCTGGTCAATCAGGGGAAGGGTTGCTGTCGTAGAAGTGTGTGAGAGAGCAAATGAATGTCATCAGGTCCCCTTCACCCCTACATTTGGAAAAGAGAGCGAGACAGAGGTGTTTTTTCCCCCCATGAGAGCTCATTACTGCTCTTTTTCCCATTAGCCGAATGGTAACCTCCTCCAGGCTCCAACACCGTGTCGCTCTCAGAATCACTCCACCACCTCCACTGGCCACAATGCCAAAATTACCCCCACCTTTGCGAAATGGCCTCCTTCTCCATGTGAAGAAAAGCCACTGATATTTCTTATAACAAGGCGTGCTCAGAACTATTACAGCCCCATTTTCATTTGTCTCATTTTGCTTTGTGCTGATGACGGGGGCTGTTTGAAGTTGTGGCCGAACTGCAGGTGTAATGTTCATTCTTCCCGGCTCAGAGCAAGACCTCCTGTTTTGTGTTTTGTATCCAGTTGCGCTGCAGGCACCATCAACATCTTGTTTGACAAAGTAATCAAACTAAAAGCAGGTTGTTTAATTGCACCAGCGTTCATTTATTCAAGAAAAATTGAAGGACGTATGTTTTGGCAGTAGAAAAAAAAAATGTTCCTGGATAGATCTGGTTCAATGACAGCCGGGGCCGCCGAGCTGCAGCGCTATGCTATGTGCAGCACCTTCATGCCAGGGGGGTTCAACCTATTTGCATCTGATTTCCATGATGAAAATAAACAATGAGAGGAGAAATGAGACAACCTGGCTCTCCTCAGCAGTTTTACACACTGTGGTTTCCCCCGTGCAGCTGCTGGGTTTAAGTATGAACAAGTGGATTTGCATGTCTTTATAAGGTATCAAGACCAGGTTTACACTTTCTAACAGGTGGTTCGGACAGGATGGCAACACCTGCAAAGAAACCACGGCTTTTGCATCATTTGTGCATCAGAATTTTACACCTTGATTAGATAACTTCATATTTAGTCTACGAAAAAAAAAGACAAATTTGCAACTTTTTAGAGATGCCCTTTAGCTTCTTTTAGAATAAGAATTTAACTACATGTGTGTTTTTTATTTTTTAGTGGATGGAGGCTGGAGCGAGTGGAGCAAGTGGTCGGCATGCGGCGCAGATTGTTCGATGTGGAGGAGCAGAGAGTGCACCCAGCCCTCACCCGGCACCGGGGGCAAAGACTGCCAGGGGCTCGACCTCCAGTCTATAAACTGCACCAGCGAGCAGTGCCCACAGAGTGAGTGCAACACCACCCACATACTGCAAACTTTCTTCTGTTTAACTCTACAACCATGAAGAAGATGAAGGTTTAGACAGATTGATCACATTGTTTTTGACCATTTTGTTGACAGATAGGTAAACATTTTAACATTTAAAGCAGACATTATCAAAATCCAATATTTTTTTAGCCATTAGATATTTTTTGTTGTGTACTTGGAGTGCAAAAAATAAAAAACATTTAGTCTCTTACCGTGCTGCAAAGATATCTTTATATTCTGTTTGGGCTATATTTTCCATCCAGTTTAGTTTTCTCTATTTTCTATCATGTTTCCTGAACTATTATGTCATAGTTTTGTGATGGAACTGACAAATAAGGTCTGGATTTACCAACTACAATTTGGTGGTCTTCATTCTCCTCTGGCTCTGGGTCAGACTCTGACTCATGACAAATGGATGGACAAATCTTCACTTGTTGACATCTTTTAATTGATGTGTAAATAGAAAGTTTCTGTGTCTCTATATAGTCGTAAACCCCTCTATCAAACTAGAATGGACCGCTCAGGAAGCTTGAGGGGGGCAGGATGTGAAGCGCCTTGTTTGTAGACATTCTCAAAACAAGTAAATATGAAACACACCTCACAAAAAAGATGAAAGGTGGGTTTGTGGAGTTACAATAAGGTGTAATTTAGACCAGAGGGTTACAGTTCCACTTTATATAGACCCCAACTGAATGAATTAAATGTGAAAAAGAAGGATTTCAAAGCATGTCTACTTTAAGTAGTGAAAAAAACTGAAAAAAATGAAAATTAATTAATAACAATTATGAATTATTTCATCTCACAACCTATTTCACTAAAACACATAGATCAAAACGAAATTAATCAATTAGCCACTAATAGGAGGCTGGCTTGAGGGTAAGTGAGAAAAAAATGTTTCTCTTCATGATTTTGTTTCTACTTGTAAATAAATAAATAAATATTTTTGTACTTCAAAAACGGAGTCAATCTCTAACTTTCATTAGATCAAATAAACATCTCCTCCTTCCTCATGGTGTCAGCACTTAGTGATAAATGTTTAACTTCAGAAAAGAAAAACGAAAAGACTGTCCTTCCCATCAGGCACATATTCACACATTAGCTTCATCTGTTGCCCACCGCTGGCTCCTCACTACCTGGGTGACCTTTTTAGGTGATCATTTCTAATTAACACCCATGCGACACTTGCTGCTAAGATAATACACCGCCTTGCCACGTGGGTCAGCGCTGTGTCGCTCCCTGACCTATTAATAGAGGTGCGAATTGAAGCATCTCTCAACTGATTAAAACACAACCTGCCAGAGAAATGGCCACGGGTCAAATCAGCTATGAAAACACACAAGCAGGTGTGTGCGTGGGTGTGTGTGCACTGTGATCATTCTCGGGGGGGTGAAAATGCTTTTGTGTTGCACTCTCATACAGACACAGGTTGCTGGCCGGATGCCTTAGTTTATATGTCACGCCTCTCCCCTGTGTGTCACAAAAAAGTGCAAGTTTATTCTGTCGGGAAGCGAAACGACAGATCTCTTAGGGCCAAAGGAGAAAGGGGGCACCGCGGGGTCCGATGGTGACCAGATGGACATGAGGAGCACGCTCCATCATTTCCCACAGATATCAAAGACAGAAACATATTGCAGTTTCTCATCCAGAAACCAAGAGGGTGGCGTTCGTCTTAAATAGAAAATGCCATAAATAGTTACTCTTTCGCTGATCTGTAAACTCTGAAGTCCTAATGGGTTTTCACTTGACATGAGCCGATGAATTAATAAACTGAATTATGCATCTTGCACTGACTGACGTGATCAAATGGACTGATGCATGATATGATGGGGAGGAGCATAGTACCTGCTGGGATCTACTGTATGTGAGTGTTGCATTTTATATAGGTTTTAGCAGCACTCTTATGTGTGCGTGTGTGTTAGTCTGTGTATGTGCATGTCTGTCAAGCGATAGCTGAGTTTGGCTGGTGCAGTGATCCAGTGAGCTCAGTCGGCCAATCATCAAAGGTCAGCAGCTCTTCCTCAGAGAGGCAGGAAATATACACAAAGATGCCAGTTATTGTTCCTCTCACACACACACAAACACACACACGCAGTATTTATAGTGACAGTGTAGGGCTGAGCGCTGGCCTCTGAAGAGTGCCTGTCCCAATCTGTTCCTAGCAGATGCGTTTCCATAGACAATTGCTGTGTGAAGTATTAAAATAAGCAAAGTAGCAAAGTGGTTTTGGCTTGTCAGCAGCTCCCAGACTTCAACCATATCTGCAGGCTATTAGCTAAGATGGAAAACATTCCCTCTGAAACAAAAGACATCCTTTCCTTCCATTGTAATTGAAAAAAAAGAAACAAACTGCAGCAGAAGTCACAGTCACAATAAAATGAAAGCTGTGCTTTGTCTGAGGAACATCTCTAATCTTCTTCATTACGTTAAAAGTGACATATGTTAGATGAGGTGATTTGTTTTGGGCTTTGCGCACTCAAGAACTAATCTGGAGTCCCAGTTTTGTGTTACAGCTGGGAAACAAACAGATCTGATTCAAGCCGGATCATTTTTATAAAGCAAACAAGTGAAGCCCAAGAAGACGTAGCTATGCAAAACCAGCACAGGGAAATGCTGAACGTGCTGGCACCGTGCCTGAGCTGAAATGGTAGACAGGTGTTAGAGGGCACAGAAAGGGTAGCGGGCAAAAACAAAAGTGCCATTATTCTCATGCACAGGAAATTAGAACAACATAAAAACAATTATTTGGCCTAATGTGCGTAATGAAGGTAATGAACTTAATTTTCAGCAGCATCCCATTCTATGGTGTCAAAAATAATTAGGCAAAGCACATCAAGCTATTAATTTGTTTTTAGGCTTTTTTTTGTGATTTGGAAGCTAATTTGGTGGCAAAGCAGTCAGTGTTGTTGTTTTTTTTCTCCATCTTTATGAGTTTGTTTGTCAGCAGGGTCATGGCACTGTGTGAAAAATAACCAGACATTTATTTTGGGCCATATTTCACCAGGACCCACTGAGGGATGGGACGACTGTATTGTGGAGATAGTAATGGCCACGTTCACTTTGAGAGTTTTAGTAGCCATATTTCCCTGACCTTAAGAACTCTAGGGTAATTCATCTTCAGGCGACTGACTACGATTGGCCATGGGATGAAATATATTCTCATGTCTGCTGATAAATGCCCAGGCAGGAAGTACAGCGGGCTCTAAAGCTCTTATTTATCAATGCAGCAGAGAGAAAGCAGGTAGAGGGAGGTGGGAGGATGTGGACATTGTGCTGACTGTCAATATAGCAAGAATTCAAACTTCAACAGCGACCAAATTCATCGCCTCAGAGGAGATGAATTATAAGAGCCCATCTGAAGTCAGAAACTGATCCCTGACCATCCAGCCCTGGAGCAAGTCTGAGGAGCTGAAGTTGAAGGCTCACAGAGAGTGAAGCAAACAGAGATTGGCCTGAGGTCATTTCTAACAACAACGCACAAACACAAAAATTCTCCTCACATTTCTAGATTATCTTTAGACAGGTGTCAATCATCATGAGCGATCCCAGAACAAAAATATTCAAAAGTTCCTTTCCAGCAATTAAGTCAAGTAGAAATGGAGGATGGGATGATGGATAGGGCGGAAGAGAGGTAAATTGGTATGGAGTGCGTGGAAAGAGGGGGCACTTTGAAGAGGGACTAAAGTAGAGCCCATCCAATTATAAAACCTGATTAGCTGTGTCAATTAAAAGTGTGATGGATGTCCTTTCAATTATTGGCTGGCATCATGGAAATCAATGAGCGTGGGGCCGGAGGGAACTGAGGGCGGTTGCAGTGAGCACTGGGATCGTTGTGCTGTGACACCTGGTGGGTCAGATAAAACTTCACTCAGTGATGCTCTGATAAGACACCGGAGATTACAGTCAGAACGGAGGAGGAGAGGGGTAGAAGCAAGGAAGGTAGGGGTGGTGAGTGCCCTGATTGACCACCTTTATTGTTGTGCTGTGAGCTCACTGTTCATGGAGAGAAAAAGAGCAGCGATATTGGATCTTTGCATCTAAGGTTAGCCAGGTGTCTTTGGCATGCCCTCAGAAAACAAACAACAACAACCTGCTATTGTGAATCAGAAGCATCTGGCACATTTCTCTGCTGACAGCTTTTGCTTCTGTCTTTTGTATGACTGCACCACCTTCAGAAAACTAAAAGATATCAGTTCAAATATCACAGCATCTTCTAGCTTTGACTCACAAGAAACGGTTGGATTTGGGAACTTTAATCACAGGTTCAGAAATAGTCTCCCCTTCCTGTTTCTTCTGTACCTCATTTCTAAAGGGTTAGTCAGGTTGCTCAACGTTAAGCACCTTCTGTACCTGCCTGAGGAGACTGGAGTCAGAAACAACGAGAGGCACATTCAAAAACTGACCCTATGAGACACGCAGGGCATGTGTATGCATCCTGCACGACTCCTCGTGCCACAAGTGTGTTCTTAAACAGAACACT
Source organism: Cynodonichthys magdalenae (assembly GCA_031762555.1). Lineage (NCBI taxonomy): Eukaryota > Metazoa > Chordata > Actinopteri > Cyprinodontiformes > Rivulidae > Cynodonichthys > Cynodonichthys magdalenae. The sequence continues at coordinate 18,485,883 of JARVJO010000269.1, forward strand.
CAGTCTTGTGTTTATCTTTAGTCGGCCATTCACAATTGATTACTTGTCAAGAGATCTCTGGTTGTATGTGGAGCTGACATAGAGGTTAGCTGAATATAATCCCACTACTTAAAGTATCGGATTGTACTGAGATAATCACCCATGAAATAGATTCTGGCTTTCTTTTTAAAGTCTTTGGTACGTCAGTCTGAAAAAATGGGTTTTAAGACAGAAAAAGAAGGTAATGTCGAGACAGGGGTCTCTGCAGTCACCAAGTGGGAGTTTCTTGGTGTGTCGGAGAAGTTTGCCAAAGTCTGAAATGATATAGCGCAAAGACATAGACAAAGTCCCTCCGGACCCCCAAAGTGCTTTACACTAAAGTCATTCACCCATTCACACACAAACTACACTGTAGCCACAGCTGCCCTGTGGCACACTGACAGAGTTGCTGCCATGCACCAGCGCCACCGGACCCTCTGACCACCATCAGTAGGCAAGGCGGGTGAAGTGTCTTGCCCAAGGACACAATGACTGAGACAGCTGGAACGGGGGATCGAACCGGTGACCTTCCGGTTCCAGGACGACTCCCCTAACCACTCCGCCACAGCCGCCCATAAGAAGTCATTGGATTGGATGAACGCTGGGCAGCTGGGGGGCTGTGTAGCCTGCTCGAAACAGACAGAAAGCATCTATAATTTTAAATATAAATATTAATTTTGTCATAAGTCGAGACAGGAAGGTGCTAAAATTTGAAAGCTTTACATGTGTGAATGTGTAACAATCCGTCTAAGTCAAAACAGCCCTACCCGCCTGGAACAAGATCAGATTATGAAAATTAATGTTAGTCATGACTAATGACAAATTTGAAGTTGTTAAATTATAATTACATAGTCATAATACTTTTACTTTTATCATTACTTCATTTAATTTGCCCCATAAGACAACTCTGCCCACACCCAAAACCACCCTCCTATATTCCAAACTCCGCCCACCCAACAAGAAACTCCCTGTGTACTGCAGAGATTCCTACTTGAAATACTTTTTTATTTGATATAAATTTCACCAACACCAATAAAAATAAAAAATGTGCTTTTAAATGTGAGTGTCTGAAAAGACTAAACAGTGGTAAATACAGTGATATGATGACTCAAGTGTTAATTAAGGCTTATGTTTGACTCAAACCTTTCGGACATGTTGTCAAGATACAAATCACGCTGACAGTCAGAGACACCGCCTTCCTGTTGGCCTTTTTAATTCTAATTTTCCTCCTCGTACGATTGTTCTCATATTCTCTGTTCTGTTCTCCCCTCCTTTTGTTGTCAACTCAGCACGCGCCAGCCTGCAGCACTTTAACCTTTCCTGTTGTTCCCCGTCCCTCAAAGCTGCAGCGCTCAATGCGTCCTCCCCTCCTTGACAGTTTTCAGTTGACAGCACTACGCCCCAGTGGCTCCCGGCCACAATGGCCTTCCACAAAGGCCTTGGGAGCATCCTCTACCAGATTCCAGCAGCGCATGGAGACAGCTGCAAATTCCATTCTCCTACAGAACACACACAACTACATACACACACACACACACACACACATTGTTTTTTGGCTTAGCTGTCATACTCCTGCTGTACTTTGGGAAGAGAAAATTCCAGTTCTTCTGCAGAAACAGTAAAAATGGAAATTTTTTATTTATTTATTTTTCTGCCTTCATATGGAGATGCTTCAAAATGTAAAAGATAGAAAATGTCAATATGTAAGAAAAAAAGTTGTATAGTATACATCAGGTCTTAAATTCAGGGAATTGTGTCAGGTGAGCAGTTACAGTATAAGTCTTAATTTTACCAAAACTAAAAACAAAAATTCAGAAGTGTGTGATGAAAGAAGTAGCAGCTGATAAAATGTACTTTTTTCACCTCTGTATTGGAGTGTCAGTATGGCTCTAACAGCAGAGGATTTGGCAGTTTGCTGGTCTGGAGAGCCTTCAGGTGTGTGTTTACACACTAAACAGAAAAGACATCAGAAATGAGCTCAGAAAACCAATTATTTCTGCTTGTCACTCTTGGAAAGTTTACCCAACAATTTGGTGTCCATTATTTTACAGTGAGAATTATTCAAAAGTCCAAAACATTAAATTGGTGAACCTTCAGAGTGAACATTCAAAAAAGTTCACTGAGAGGTCAGGCTGTCTTCATGAAACTTCACCACAGCGACATCTCAGATACTCCTGTTCTAATTTTACAGGATGAATAATAAATAATAAAGTTCATGAAAGTAAAATTTAAAAACACTCAAAGAAAAAACAAGTTTGGAAACAGCGTTGTGAGAAAACCCTCTTCTTGAAAGAATATGACAGCGTGGAATATGTTAGCCAAGTTGCATCTGAACAAACAAGAATTCAGAAAAGACCAAGAAGTTTGGCCAAAACCAAACATGGAAACCAGCTATCAGTTTGGTGGGTTGATGATTTCAATTTGTTTCACAGCTGCAGACATAAAGTTGCTTATTAACTCAATTATAAACTATTTCATATTCAGTGGTGGGCACTAGTCCCCTAAAGCGCACAAGCGCTAATTGTGGACCTAAATTTCTCCTTTGCGCTTTAAGGGTTTTACTAATTTCTTCAATCGATGTGCGGATTTGTGCTTTCTAAATTTAGAGTTGAGTAGCGCTAATCACAAATAATGTTTCAAGATTGACCGTCAACATTTCTCTAATAAATATCAATAAAGCTTCATCATTATTTTCTTCAACATTGGAGGGGAACGCTGTCTCTTGTCAACACCATGGAGGTCCACAGCGTGAAAACAGCGACCCCTCAGGTAGGAGGGACTTCACAGAGCCATACTCTCACTAGCCGCTCCCAAGCATAAGGAGCTTGTCTCTCTAAGCCTCGATCAGACGCCGACGTCTCCTTTGATGGCTGATGAGCGCTAGTGCCGTGGTAGCAGATTTCTCATGTAAG
>JARVJO010000269.1:18488912-18549079 GCA_031762555.1 Cynodonichthys magdalenae
CACCGCAGTTGCGAAACTGTGTTTTTTCGACATTAACAGAATATCGACAAAGTTTTGCGCACATTTGCAATGGAAACACAGCTACTTACTGTCCTTCTGGGTGACGGTTCTCATTTAGTAGAGTTCCCACAATTCTTTGCGTGGCAGGAAGCAGTTGGAACTACGTCACTGAGCGACACTCCCAGTCCCTCCCAGCCCTTCAACACCTGTGCGCCTGCTGCTGTCACAGAACCACGCCTGAGCTGCGCAGTTTGTACCTCCTTCCCGAGGGACACCATGGAAATAAATATTGATAAAAAAAAGTTTGAACAGTAAAATCACAACACACAGCAGCGCATTGGACGTCTGCCCATAATCACACAAACATAATGAGGAAAAATATTCTATTAATTCTATTAATTTCTAAAACCTCTAAAAATATTTTATTTGTCTGAAGCCAGTTAAAAGAGCTAGGACAGCAGCTGGTTTGATCAAATGTGAGCTTATGTTCACATAACGTCTTTTTTCTATCACTACCACAGGAAAAAAAAAAGTTTTCCCTCCGCAGATGCTTCACAAAACACTGATCGTTGAGTGAAAACAAACAATATCCATATTGTTGGGAGGGCAGAGGGAGGAATTATAATTTATGTCCTGCTACATCTCCAACCCGCTGTCTCACGTCATATTGAAGTGCACGGAACAGTTTAATTCATGCTCCTATTTTGAAATGAACGGCTTCCTGTTTTTCATCCTGTAGCCTACCCAGAATGCATCACTTCAGTTTTACAATAAACCGTTTAAAATTACTATTATATCTGCATGCTTTCTTACCAAAGCCCTACCATAAACATAAGAAAATGACCAAGAAGCTGCAGAACCAGCAATCCACAACTATTTATGTTTTTAACACTGTGACTGAAAACTCTGTGTTCTCACATCACCTCCCCAAACTGCGACGACACAAACCAATCTGTCAAAGAAAATTATCATTCCACTAAATGGCGGTGTCTCGCTAACATGTCCCATGATTTTACTGGAGTGATTTCTGGTGAATGAGGACAGAGTTACGCTTTTGGTGTAACTTCCAATAAGATTATTTGAGCATATGCTTTTGAACTTGCGGACCTAAATAAACGGATAAGCGCTTTAGAAATTGTGGAACTAAATTTTGAATTAGTGCTGCCCACCACAGTTCAAATTATTTTAATATCAGTTTGTTTGATAGTTTGACTGAAACAGAGTGGGGCATCTGCAACATGATCAGAAAAATCTAGGACAGATTTATGTTTGTGTCTTTTTTAAACAAATTAAGGTCTTTGCAATGATCCAGTCCAAAACCATAAAATACGTAGGGTTGGGCGATAAATTGATTTAACCAACTATTTCGAAATCGTCATTTATAAAGATTTAATTTAGGGAAAATCTGGATTTTTTTCCCACCAGTGCACTCTTTGGGGCTTCTGTGATTCAGAGGTCACCCCACCTGGTACACGACATGACAATATGGCAGCTGGCAAAGATCATCTACTTCCCAGAAAAGGCACTGTTTCTTCAGTTTTCTGGAACTGGTTAGGTTTTGCAACCTCAGACTTAGAGCAACAATCGCCTCACTGCAAAATCTGTTTGAAGGCTCTTGCCACAAAAAGCAGGAGTACAACAAATTTGTTCCAACACCTGAAACAGGTACTCCGTTAAGTGGGAAACAAAATCGTTTAAAATCGAAAATCAAATTTGAGATTTGTTTTTTGGGCCATATCGCTCAGCCCTACATTTTGTTAAATTTTTTTTTCTCTGAATTTAATACGAAGAATGTTGAGCAGAAACCTCACATGGCTGAGATCAGTGGTTACCAACTTATTTTCCTCAAAGCCCCTCTTTCTTACTTCCAAGCAGCTTCAGTTGACATGATTGTGGGACTCTAAAGAGGCATTCCCACAAATCTTAATGAACAGAAGTAACGCTACACAGCGGAGTAAGAAAAATAATCCTCAGTGCTGTGAGAAAATACTTATTGTGACTAAAGCCGGCTCCACAACCTACTAGACAATTATAATCTAGTCTGTTTCAAATAAAATAGTGTTTCACATAACTAATAACTATTACATAACTAAATATGATTAGGTAAAAGTAAAGAACTCTTTCCAAAACTACTTTGCTAGCTCAGATTTCATCAAACTTGGGTTATCTAAATAATGTTGCAATAAACACCAACGCAAGTTGTGAAGTTCTCACTTCTCTCCATCCTCCTCTTGCAGCTGTGAGCGGAGCCGAGGATGTGGCGCTCTACGTGGGGATGGTGGCGGTGGCCCTGTGTCTGACTTTGCTGCTCATCGTGGTCGTCCTGGTCTACCGGCGCAAGAAAGAGGGCCTGGATGCCGACGTGGCAGACTCGTCCATCCTCACCACTGGCTTCCAGCCTATGGGCATCAAGCCCAGCAAGCCAGGTGTGTGGGCGCCACGGCCACGCAGGCCGCCCCACAGCAGTAGGACACTATTTTTGTTCTACCCTCGTGTGTCCGTCTTCCCACTGTGACCGTGCAGCATCCATCTACCTGTAGCTCCAAACCTGTTTTGTTTGTGGTGTGAACGTGTTTACAGTGGTTCGTGGTGCAGGAAAGATTAATGTGTGTGTGTTTCATGTTGTGTTTATTTGCCTGCCTGACACATTATGTTTTGCCACCACCTCATTTTGAGGAAATGTACCCACTCGTTTTACAGCCTGCGTGGAGCCTCTGAGATTTAACAGCAAGTAATAGAAATACAACTGTCTGAGGTGGATGGAGATGTGGAGCTGGGCTGCAGTGCCTGTGATTCACCGTGAAATAAAAGAAGCTTTCATGCATTCTGGATGCTGAGCTGCATCTGAGTCCTGTTTGGAATTGATTGTCTAGTTGCTAAAAAGACAGTGATAGAGGAGTGGGGGGAGGGGGGGGGCAGGAATTGAACAGGAATTGTGCTGTCAAGCGTGTGCATGTGCTCTGCGTTCCAAACCATGTGTCTCCTTCAGTGTTTGTTTCAGTTTTCTGCAACAGTTTTAGCGAGTGTGAGGTCTGTCTCTGCGATGTAGGATCTCTCCCCCCGCCCCCCCAACACACACACACCACCACAACTAATAGAGATTCACACGTTGCTTTTTTTTCTATCTCTGTTTTCATTATTCACACAGAAAACTCCCATTTGCTAACCATCCAGCCTGATCTGACGACCACCACCACCAGTTACCAAGGCACGCTGCGCTCGCGCCACGATGCCGCCGGGAAGTTTTCGATGACCAACGGGCCTCTTCTGGACCCGCTACCCAACGGCTCGCACACGCTGCACAACGGCAAGCTGAACCCAGACCCAGCTGAGTTTGTGAGCAGGCTGTCCACTCAGAGCTACTTTAAAACACTTCCTCGGGACGTGGCCAACGCATCCTATGGGACCTTCAACTTCCTGGGTGGGAGACTGACGATCCCCAACACAGGTGGGTTCTTTACTTTAGGTTTCATGATGGTGTTGAGGCTTTATAAAGACTCATATAAAATGTAAAACAATCACTTTGTGTGATCTAAACTGCATGTTTGTGATTTCACGTTGTCACTTAGATATCAGAGTAAATATTACTGTTGGAACAACTTAAAAGCATTTTAGGACACATTTAACACATTAGTACTGTGAAGATGCTGTAACTAACCTAAAACTACAGAAATTGCATTTCTTGCTAAAGTGCAGTCTGAATGCCTATTGCTGAATAACTTGGCTAAAAGCTGCTGAAGAAGCTGATTTATTTTTAAATGGTGAAACAGTTCAGGTGGAACCAAAAAAACTAGTTGAAGGATTGCTGAGATTTACTGAAGAACCCAAACTGTAAAAACAAAATCTTCTAAAAGTGTAGAATAGCTTAAAAATGTATAAATGTGCAGATAAAAAGTAAAGGAATAGAAATGTAGCTGAAAAAAGCAGAAAAAGCTGAAGAGGGCAGAAAGAAAGTGGAAATAACAAAATAAAAGTTTAAAATAGCAAAAGGAGAAGTTGCAAATTAGCAGAATAGAAGAAAAGATCAGAATGATAGCTAAAAAGGCAAAAAAAAAAACTAAAATTAGCTAAATAGAAACCAAAGAAAGCTGAAATGAGCACAGAGAAGTTATAAAAGCCGAAGCAGAACAAAAAGTAAAAAGTACAGTAAAGATTGATGAACATCTTGAAGGGGTTTAAGAATGTTGAAGACAGCTCCATTTATTTTCAGTGAGGAAAATAATGGACAAAAAAGCTAAATATCTCCAAAAGTATAAAATGCTGAAGTACCAAAAGTCACAGCCAGAATGTCCTGAAGGAGCTGAACGATTGATGTATGAATAACAGGAGTAAGAATGATCTCAACAGTGTGAATGCTTTATAGCCTGGCTCTGAAGGCGGCCTAATGTACATGTGTTTGGTTTGTGAGAGGAAAAAGGAGAAAAACAACACAAACATGTTGAGGACATGCATACCCCAAACAGAGAGACCCCAGGGTCAAACTGGGGATCGAACCCACAAAGTTCTGGCTATGAATCATCAGCGCTATCTACCAAACCATTTTGCTGCTAATCTCTTCTTTGTTCACAAACTTGAATTGTATAATCTTAACAAGCAAATTAGCAAATATAATTGTTGTCTATTATTTTAATTCTTGATAAAAGTCAGCTCTGGAAAAAAAAAAAAAAGAGAAAATAAAAATCCTCTTGTTAGAAGCAGACTCCTTTCCAAGTCTCAAGTCTCGGTCTGGTTGTTTTTTGCTCCAGACTTTCTTAACCCAAAGGGAGCTTTTATATTTGGGTTGATAAAAGCTCACAGTATCTCTCTATCTTATTATTTATGACTTGAGATTCAGTTGTTGTCAAACCTAAGAGCACTCAATATGTTGTTGATTTTTCTTTTATCATGTGCTTTTTGTGGCACAAGAAAATGAACTCAAATATGCACACATTTGTTCACCAAAGAAGTCTCAGCGCTACGAATGGAACGGTTCTGTTTTCTCATAGCCATAAACGAAGCTCAGAGCCACATCAGGATGTCTCTTCAGTAAAAGTTTGATTATATTCAGAGAGGGCCCTGGACAGGAACACAGTCTATCTACACAGATCATAGGTTTGTCTCGTTATCCTCATAACCACATTCCTTAACATTCTTTAGCTAAAACAACATAATGGTGCTGAAAACAGGAGTTATACTCACCGCTTCAAGAAGAATCTGTAAAGACAGGCTGGTGATAAATTCCTCCATTCCATCTCTATACCTGCATGAATCTGTTCAGGGCTGCAGTGAGCTGGTGCCAGTCCATCACATGGCCACAAAGAGTGAAACAACCAATCACTTTCACACTTATGCCCAATTTAGAGTCACCAAATAATCTAACATTCTTGTTTTTGGACAATAGAAGAGCGAAAGCTCATGAAAGCACGAGGAGAACGTTCAAGCACCACACAGCCGAGTTTGAAACAAAGCAGCTTTTTGCTGCAAGGCAACATCACCGACAAACTGTTCTACTTATTTGAACAAACAACCGTTGTGACTTCCTAATAATGTTGAAGCTGAGTACTTTGTTGTGTTTAGTTCTAGTCTAAGCAGACTAAATGTAAGACTAATTCAGAGCTTTTAAACAAGAAGGTCAAAACATTTTCATTGGTTCATGGTTTCTGACAAAAGTGGGTCTTTGATCTTACACCGTTAAGAGTTGTTGGAAACTAAATTGGTTTTAACTCTGGAATCCATTTGGAGGTAAAATAAAAATCCATATGGTGCACAGAAGTGCAGAGTGTCAGTCGCTGCCCTGGGGGTCTGCGTAGTGTTGTCTGTGCAGGATAATTGTCAGCAGTGCTGCAGACTGATTGAGTTTCCTGCCTGTATGTTTTGATGTTTTCTTGTACGTATGTAAAAGAACTGGATCCAACCAGTGAACAGGTCACAAGTCCATCACAGGGAGACACACTTTCACACTCTTACCCCCACCTCGGGACAATTTAGAGTTCTAATAAATGTGTTTTTTTGGTGTGTGGGAGGAAACCGGAGGAGAACATGCAAACTCCAAATGCCGATTTCACTGTTCTTCTGTAGGCTCTTCTCTTTACTGCTAAACTTCAAGCAAACAAGACAAGTATCATTGAAATAATTTAACATCTGTTGCTACAGTACGATGAGACATACTGTGAGAATGAGGCTGCTGTATTTTTTTTATTACACCTGTTTTAATGTGTCCGACTGGATGTTAACAAGGAGAGTTTATTAGTAACAGCTGAGTCCTAAAATCAGCTCATTGTCTCATTCAAACCTTAAACTTTATGTATATGGAGCTCCTAATGAGTTTGCACTAGGATAACTCACAAATAAAATGTGCTGGAACTTTAATGCAAAAGGAAAACAAGCAGTATTGTTTTTGTCTGGTATATAAATTACTTTAAGGAGGAAAAGTTGCATCAAATGCTTATTTTTAACAACGTGATTAAGGAGAATTGTGTGCAATAATTGTCTCTGTTTACTCGCTTGATTTAAACCTGAGGCATTATTTTCTCTGTGATATAGCAAAATGTCACATCAGGTGGTAATGTGTTTAAAAAATGACTAAATAAACCACACAGTCAGTGTAGGATTTTTTTGTCTGTGCAGCATCTGAGATGCACAATTTCCTAAAATGCTTTGTCAGTGACCTACATCAAGACTTTGCTGGCATGAATAGTTGAAGTGTTCAGTGCAGTGATGAGATGAGATGAAAGGAGCGTGTGCCAAATACACTCTGCTCAGAAAGATCCTTGGAATAAAACCTTGAACAAATTATTCCAATTAAGCCTCTGACTAATGGCAGAGCTGGTTGAAATAATTGTCAATGTCCACAAATGTCAGTGGTGCGCTAAGAGCATTGATGGAGGAACAAAAATAGGCAAAGTGAAGATTATTCTGGTGGATCTTATAGTTGAAAAAAGTCCTTCCTGCTTTTCCTATTTGCAGTAGTAAAGTACAAACCCTAAATAATTACACTGGAAGACAGTATTTCCATTTGGCTCATTGTTCGCTGTCCAGATTAGCACCAAACGATATCTTGTGGAAGAAAAACAAAACCTTTTGCATGATTTCTTTGCCACATCTCTCCTCCTCTGTGTGTGTTTCCTTTGCCTGTCTCTTAGACATATTTTATGCATGGATTAACTCAAAGCTGTGTTGACTATACCACGCATTGGCACACGTTTTCTCAAAGGGACACAGGAACAGGAAAAAAAAACACTTGCATACATCCACTCAAAGCTATTCTGTCATTTATCATCATTTCAGAGCGACGTGTTTTATGGATTCAAAGCTGTGAGCATTCAAACACCTTCGCCTTCGTTCAGACAGACGCTTTCTTAACAGTAAACAGACCCAGTTTAAATTCGGGTGATTGTTAAAACTGTGTCACGCAGTCACTAGTTGGCCTACATTTAAAATGGCATTCTGAAGGGGTAATTTTGGCACAAGAATCCCAACATAAAAGCTGCAGCTCTCAAACAGCTTCAACAGCTCTCCGTATTCTCCGACGTGCGTTTGAACATACTCCTGGGGAAGTGCAATTTTCCTGGAGTAGTCTGTTCCATGGTCTCAATTATCTACTTGGTGGCAGACGGAGGAAATTTAAACCGCGATGCAGCACGTGCTTTTGTCTCAGCTAATTGTTGACATTGGGGACGTGCGCCGCCGCCGCAGCTGCCGGTGCACAGATTTACATCTGCTGCACCTGAAGAAGGCTGCCTCTGACCTTCAGAAGAGATTTGTTTTTTTTTTCCTGCTGTACAGTTGTATCATGTGGGCTGGTTGCTTTTGTGAGATGACAAAAGTGTTGTTCAGTCAGAACAAATGAGCCTGCCCCCCCCCCCCACTTGTTTACTCTTTTCCCCTCCTTCTCTCCCTTTGTTGTTATTTGCATTAGGAATCAGTCTGCTCATTCCTCCCGAGGCCATCCCCAGAGGAAAGATCTACGAGATTTATCTCACTGTTCAGAGGAAGGAAGATTTAAGGTAGGTCTGTTTAGCACTGTCTAACTGGCAGTCTTCCCTGAATGCCACTAGGCTGTTTGTGTTGATGCTCTACTGTTCCATTAGGAAAGGCTTAAGAGGCTGTGCCAGCACTGTGGAGGAGGGATGTAAATAAATAACACAGCCTTTTACAAGGATGTGCACTGTTTAAGTTAAATGAATTGTTTGGAAGGCAGTGTTTATCTGGCCTGCTGCTCTCATCCTCTAAAAGCCCAGTCATCGCAGCCCACTGTGATAGTGTTATGTTATTGCTCAGTCTTCACATCATCGGTGAGTCCAGCAGGCTTTAATTATTCTTTGTTACAGCTGCTAGATAATTTGCAGAGGTGACAGTATCATATTCTGCTTTCAAGAGACCAGTAAATTCTCACTAATATCTTAATAATTACAAGCACTTTGTCTCAATTCGTTCCTCTCCCTCCCTCTCTCTCTCTCTCTCTGCTCTCCCGTAGGTTACCCCTGGCCGGCTGCCAGACCCTCCTGAGCCCCATTGTGAGTTGTGGCCCTCCGGGGGTAGTCCTGAGCCGGCCGGTTATCCTCAGCATGGACCACTGCTTTGACGCATGCCTCGATAACTGGGCCGTCCGCCTCAAGAAGCAGAACTACGAGGGCGCCTGGGAGGTGAGACTACACTGTAACTCCAGCACAAATCCTTTGTAGAAAAGACAAAGTTGGCAGTAAGTTTTATCTGTAAAGCATTACTAAATCTATTGATTGCTTCTGTGTGAAAAGTACAAACTTTTCACAGTCAGGACTTGAAATACACACTCTGTGCTGTATATCGCAGGAAGATCTGGCTCGACACTCCTCCACAGGGTTTAAATTATATTGACCATCAGGTTTTTTTTTTTCTTTCTTTCTTTTTTTTTTCTCGTCGAGCTAGAACAAAAGCCTCGGAGCACCGGCTCTCCTCAGCTAAAGGGTTGCTAGGCAACATGTTTGTGAAAATAGAAATTCTCTAAGCAAATTACTGATCCTCAAAGTACTCTTCTGAGTGCTCCTTGACCATTTTTGACTACTGCTTCCAATTACAGAGTTCCTTCCCCCCTTTTCTACCCATGAAATTCGAAAGCAACCAGAACTGCCAGGCTGCAATTGGACAGAGTTGAGAACAACCTCTGGTGTTCACTCATACACACACACACACACACACCTTCACACAAACAAATGCGGTTCGAGGCAATATACTCATCTCAACAATCAAAGAGAGATTGGAAAGAGTGCTGGTGGGCTTTGGAGTGTTACTGGGTCTTCTTTCATGTTCGATATTGTGCATAAATTATTCAGCCTGCCCCCCTCCTCCGTGTGGCAGCAGTGGGGTGTCTGTGGGATGGATTGGCCTGTCTGAAGCAGAGGTTAGACCAGCACTTTTAATCATCAACCCCCACCAAATATAGCCCAACGACCTGACTGTGTGGCCACTACAGTGAAGGAGCGCCAGGTGGATGAGAGAATGAGAGTGGAAAGAACCACAGAGTGTGACAGGAAGGAGGAGCAGATGAAAAGGTAGAGATGCAGAAAATGCAGATCTAGAGTAAAAAAAAAAACCCCACAATGAACAGGATGAAGAGAGATGGTGGAAAAAGAACTGCATTCAGCCGTCGTAATTGAGCTGCCTCGCTCTCTATTCCACTTTGAAGACATATTAAGATGATGAGAAAGTAAGACTCCATTGTGGTTGCATAGAAAATGAATCGTGTCAATACTAATTCCATTGATGGTGTCTGGTTGAATCGATCCTGTAGGGCCTCACTGTGCATTTGGCAGGCAGGATTCTCTTCAGAGTGATTGGCTAATGGGAAGAGTCAGTCAACTGGCATGATGTGATTTTAGAGAAAATGTTGTCACCTTGAGTCCAATTTGTCTCCATTAAATCAGCCAAGAGAGCAGTAGAATTATCTCATAAAAAGCCAACCTGTGCTGTGGTGAAATGAGATATTTTCACAGCTCTGTCATCCTCATTAAGGATGCTGTTGTGATACAAAACTTCAGCTTCCTAAAAACCAGAAAATCCAAGGTGTTGCTTTTTCCAACATGTTTATATCTGTTGTCTTTGTTTTTTTTTTTTTTCCTTTTCCATCCAACGTGTCAAATTAAAGAAGCAATTAATTCCTGTGCTGCCTGTTAGTTTTTTTTAACACATTTAACTATCAGACAACAGTATTGGTTTGCAGATAAATTGGCAACTTGTTTTCGCCTTTCTCAACAAATCTCAAACAAATGCAGGGGGAAAATCTGTCAATCCCAATAATCCAATAAACACCGCACCTCTGCAGTCTTTTATTTCTTCAGAATCATCTGTTCTTTCCCGGAATCTATTTGAGTCTCCTTTCATGTCAATTGAGTACCTCGTTCATGCATTATTAAGTAAATTGATGGTCTTCTATAGGACGCGTGTCTTGGTATGAGGGGATTGCATCTGTGTGTCAGCATGTAGCACGTGGTTCTGAGGTGAAAAGGAAAATTGAAGCAAGAACAAAGTCCCTTCTTAGAACTTCATGTAGCATTACCGTGACGACTGTTAGCTTAAATGTCACGCAGCAGGAAGAATATAGTTTGGACCTTTTACAAACTCGCTCCTACACATACATATAGCCAAGCATAAATTGGGTGCTTGACCTTGTGTTTTCTACTTCTCGCCTCCTTCAGGACGTCCTGTTGATGGGGGAGGAGCTGGTGTCGGAGCCTTATTACTGCCAGCTCGAGGCCGAGACGTGCCGGCTGTTCTCGGAGCAGCTGGGAACGTTCGCTCTGGTGGGGGAGTCCCTTCACATGGGGGCAGCCAAGCGCCTCAGACTGGTGCTCTTCTCAGACGCGTATTGCTCCACACTGGAATACAACATCAGGGTGTACTGCATGGATGACATACAGGACGTCTTCAAGGTAAAGTGTTGCAGTTTATCGTTTGCAGTAAAATCAAAACAAATGTCGTGTGCTCTCTTGTCTCTGAAAATCTCCAAATCATATTCTCCAGGTTATTATTAGACCAAGGCATTTACACAAAGAAACTCAATTAAACATAATCACAATTATCTTTTATAGTTTAGATTATAGCTTCCTAACTTTGTTTTTCACACCTCAAAATATCATCACCGTTTCACAGGAAATTCTTCAGTTTAAAATAGACAGCATTTTGTGCCCAAAGTGATAATTGTGAGGAGACAAACGAGAGGGACTGTGGCACAGTATCTCATGTGAGACCAAAGAGAATAAAAGAACAAACAGAAACGACGTAACTATTTGTAGAGAGGCTGTGCAGATGTCGTATCAGTATAACCAGAGAGAATACAGTAAGTCACCTCTGAACTCTGCACTGCATTTCAACAACACGCAGTGAGAGTGTGTAGTCAGTGATCTTTGACAACGTATGAAATGAACGTATATACCTTATGTACATTCATAAAGTGAGCATAAATGAGCCTTTAGACCCCTCCCACTTTTTGTCTGGGTAAGTTTTAAGCCTTTTCTCGCTGTTCATTAAGAGCAAGTAAAGCGCCACCGTCTACCATACACACACGTAAACCAGACGCCGCTGATGTGCTCATATCACGTTGGCTCAGAACGCAGCATAAAAGTCATGATGCATGTTTTCTTCGGTGTACATTTCAAACTGTGATCTAAAGCTTGGTCAGATGGTTTAAACACAATTTTTGCCCAGTGGGAAAAAATGGGCGCAGATTGAGGCAGAGCTGCTTTAAGCACAGTGTGTGAGTGTGTAGTCCTCACAGATAGCAAGATGCATGTGTGTGTCCCTCTCCCGTTCTCTGTGTGTTCGTCTGACAGTTTCCTCTAGGCATGTTGCTGTTTTTCATTAAAAAATGCTGGGATATTAAAACATGGTCATTTTATTTTATGTAGAAAAGATATTAATCTGATTAATGTACAAATAAAACAGAATATGTTGCACTAAATCTTAAATGGCTGAAAAATGAAATCCTGTGTGGCAGCACTTCACTCAGCCTACACCAGACAAGGTTCAGTTAATCAATGTTTCTTTTTTTAGTTTAAATTTAGACTTGTGTAACATTTGTTATCATTATTTTTATCATGTTAATGAAGGAAGAAAAAGGAGTATCGGCTTCAAGAATCGGACAAAAAAACGGCTGCACGTATCTGTTAGACTGATGTCAAAATAATATGTATCGACCTTCAAAAACCTGTATCGTTAGATCTCTATTGTGGCCCACCAGTCCTTACTCGCTCCCCTGCCAAGCTCAGCATTGTTTGTTTATTTAGAGCCAGTGCATTAGCAGCGATATTGTGACAACGGGATATGTTGCTAGGACGTAGAATTAGAAACTTAGCGCTCCACTACCTAGAACCGTCACAATACGGTAGGCAAGACATTTACCTAGAGCCGTGAGCTGAAGGGGTCCCCCGAGGATGGACTCAAGTGGCCAAATTCAACATGAATCACTGAGTTCATTGAAAAGACTGGTGTACTCCTGCTACCCCCTTAATGAAAGGGCCCAATCACAGCGCACATTTGGCCCATTTACTGGACTTTAGCACAAGATATAGACTATTGTTCTAACCGAGCGCATTAGGGAACTTATCAAGTACTTAGAAATAATAATATCAGGCAGATCCAGTCCGACATTGTTGCCGTCTTTCTTAACTTAACTTCTGCCTCTCTCTCCACACAGAACTTCTGGTACACTTCAAAACACGAGCATTACTTAAATCACTTACATTAGTGTTGTGGGTGACAGTATTTTTATAATGTTATTATAGTAGATTAATATTCTAAATCTAAAAGCTGCCACAAATATATTATCAAACTATTTAGTGCTTGTTAGTGGCACTACTTCACTCAGTGTGTGAGAGGGAGAGAGCAAGAGAAAGACTAAGGTAGCGCAAAGTTTCAAACAGTTTTTTTGGGGGAGTTTGTGTTTAGTGCAGAGGTATAGTTTAGCTTTTAAGAGGCTAAAAAGCTAAAATAAATAAATAAATAAATAAATTTATTTGTAATTTAGTCTTCCTGATATTTCCTGAAATCAGTTTGCTCACAAAGTACTGGACCAGAAACTCAGTTAATAATACCTAAATACAAAATACAGTTTTTATTCACAAGCTTCATACACCTTTTGTGTTTCTTGTGACTTCATTTTTTAATGCATAATATTACAAAGACCTGCAGTAACTCACATGCTGTTGCTGGCACACATTAGCTGCTCAGCTATGATGAGTTTGCAGTTTGTGGAGGAAAAAATCTGATTTTTAAGCGTTAGATTCAGTGGTCACTGGTCAAGCTGAAAATTGACTTATTCTGATCTCCAACCATTCTAAAGGTGCTTCAATACTTAATGTGTATTTGATGGGTGTGTGTGATTGGTGGAGACGATCGATCATCTCCTAATGAAATTATGCACAGATGTGTGTTTTGTGTGGATATCTTCATGTTTCATGCCTTTCATAATGTCAGCAGTTCTGCTCGGTTGCCGTGGGCCATAGGTTTCCCATCATACTCAACAGCATATTTCACTCTTTTTTTCCCCTCCTCCGCATGGACAGAGTATAATCAAGCACTAATGCCTGGCTCCCTCCCCCGAGGACTGCCTCTGAGTAGCCTGTTAAGATTTCATTTGCATGGTTAATTAGTAAATTAAAAGGAGAGTCTGTCCCAATCTTTTCCCACCAACCCCCCCCAGTGCTCCTTTAGTTCTCTCCACTCCTCTGTGTCTCTGCAGAACTGTTCCTCCTCCACTGTCACCACCCACAGCCACAAGTGCCACTTCCACTAGAAGCCACTTCTGCTGGCTGTAATGGCTGACCTCCTCGTGCAAAGGTAGCAGCACGATCTATGGGTGGCTGTGGGACATAAACAGTGGAAGTCACAGAGAGTTCACGCTGAAATTAGCTCGCACATTATCCAGCAGATGATGATGAGTTGAAAACTGCACAGGCTCTGGCTGTGGGGTGGGAGTTACAACAACCTCCTCTACAAGACTGTGTGTGCAAAAGTCTTGAGTAATCTGTTGTTTTTATATTTTTCTTTTTTTAGTGAAGTGGTCTGAATCAATTCTTTTTTTTTTTGAGCTGCTTTTCCCACACATTTGCAGCCCAGAACTTGGTATTCTTAAAGGATTGTTTTTGTTTCTTTAAACCACTTAAATCTGACGTTTGAATCACTCAGACATAAAAAGGCTCCTAAATTCAAGAGATTATCCAGGGTTTGTCAACACAAAATGGACAATTTAGCAAAGATCCAAACTTAAATCGGATCTTTAGCTGATTACTAGCTAAAGCTCTAATTGAAAATAGCGAGCTAATTAGTTTCTAGCTAAAGATTCAAGGGCTACCTAAGAACATTATCACATCCTGTGACCAAGACAGAAAATTTGTTAATTCTTTTGTTGAATCTATGAAAAATACAGAACAAAACAGTTTGACAAACATAAAATATTTTTTTGCACCATGATGTGATTCCCACAGAGCTAAAAGCTTGGCTTACAGCAGAACTACAGTATAAAAGGTGAGCTTGTAAATATGCCAGCATTAGTTTCAATGAACTTTAATTCATTAAATGTTAACAATCGTATAATATTCTTAAAAAAATAAACTTTATTCCAATAAAAGTATTGTGAGATACAGATAAATTACACAATATTACATTTATTTGTTTTATGCATTTTAGGTATTTGACTAAAGTTTAATGATAAACAGAACGAACAGCAGCTGTTTTCATCAGTATCATTAAAGAGGCGTCTCAGTGAGTAACACTGAACTGATACGGCTTTATTTCACTAATAAATGAAATAATTTGAAGCCATTTAATCTTATAAATGCAGGTATACAGAATTAACAATAAACCACATCATTATACAGTGAAGGTTTTCTCAAAAACATCCACAGTAATAATACAATTTAAATTTATTTTAAATGCCAAACTTTGAGTGAGTTCTTTTAATTTGTTGATGAATACCAAACACAAATATCCTCTGCTAATTTTTTTTCCCACTTCATTTCAAGCCCAAAACATATCTGTAGCCAACAGCTACCCATCATTTCTGACTGTGGGTTAGTCTCACACTGTGGAGGGGTGGAGGGGACGTTTGTCCTCATATTCTGCTCATTTCACCAACCTACAAGCTCTGTATCTTACATTTTACAGCTCTGGTTCAGCTGAAGGAAGAAGATGCAGTAAGGTTCTCTGTCAGGTCTTTACTGGGTTTAATCCTTACTTCTTAAAGGCATGACGTTCAGATGCTGTTTGTCTGCTGCGGATGGTGGTTTTTAATCCTGACGCTTCTACTTTTGTCCTCCACTTGTCCGGTTTACTCCTTTTTAAGCGCATGTTGCACAATATGCTGTTACAAGAGCTGGATAGCAAATAAGTGGAAAAGCAGTCAAAGTTTTATAAACAAAGAAACATCTTTGAAAAAAAACTTGAACTATTGATCAAAACCAGTTTGAAAGATAACAAAAAACTCTGGCTCCATGCTGGACAACTTTTTGTGATGCCTTTTTTCCACATTGAAAGCTAAAATCCCTGTTTGTAAGTCTGTAAAACGTGCAAGCTTGGCATAAAAAGGTGAAAACCGGATGGATCCTTGGCTCGATATCAACCTATATGTTCGCTTGCATTCAGATCATCAGTTAACCCGCTGGTGTTGTGCTGCAGTGTGGCTGTTGAAATGACCTTGTGCATCCTGTGTATTGGATGCAGAAGCCTTTCAGAGCACAACAAAAAAAAATACCCACACTGTTCCCTGTGCCTCTCCCTCTGGCTAGCTGTTGTTCTGCTGCTCTCCATCTCTCCCGGCCAGGAAAAGGACATCTGAGCTTGTTGACTCCAGCCCTCGCGCTGCCATACTCTGCAGCTCCCTCGACACCCTTGAGTGCATTAGCTCCCTCCTTCTCTCACACAACCTGGTCCTGTGGTAAGCCGCGGCGTCTCCGGGGCTTTGTAGTTTTTAGTGAGTGATTTAAAACGCGGCCCTTGCTGTTTAGTAATCTCGACTCCGTGCTGCTTTTGGTGCCGTTATAAAGGGAGCTGTTCATTTTGGCAACTACTTTGAGTGGAGATTAAAGTTCCCCGGAGAGGTCGGGCCTAATCACTATCTTTAAAAAGCCCCATTTATGATTAGACTTTGACTCGGACCGCCATTAGAGGTGAGTGTAGCATGCAGCAGAGGTAGCAGTAGGTGGTATGGCAGAGTGGTTGGTGTGTATAGTATATGTGAGGCTTATGGTGGCATTTCTGCACCTTGTTTTTCAGACAGGAAGTGAGCTATCCATGAATTAAGCAGGCTGTGCTTTTGATGGGGTGTAGAAAACTGTTAAGAAGCAAGAAAATGTTAGAGTTAAAAGGAGGCTGAGCTGTTTTCCCTGTCGCTGGCTGTCACTGTGTTCTGACAAGCCTCCATCAGGCAGGATGACAGCTACACACATGAATTCACACTTAAGTCTGCTTTACTCTTATCTCACTATTACAGCAGATTAGAACCGCTGCTTTTGTCTTTGATCCTGAATGTATGGGAGCTCTGGGGAAACGGTGACATTTCCATCTGATGCTCGCAGTATGTTAGCGGGGGCTCTGCCGGGACCAATTAAGTTAATATTTAATGTGCGTCCCACTCTTGTTAGGCCCGGCCAAGCCTGGCATGGCAGCAGAGGAGGCATAATCGCAGTTTGGTAGCGCCCTCGCTGTGTCCCCAGCTAGACTCACTGATGTTTCGCCATCTCACAACTGACAGAAACCACCTGCAGCCAGCCAAGCCTTTCAGCTCAGAGACGCTCGTCATCAACATCTAATTAACCAGAAAGGTGCAAACAGAGGTGTCTCGTCAAGGTGTGGTGCCACTGATTTTTATATTTAGCTGAAATATTTTGATTTGTCATTTTTGGGGTAAAGATCTTGTTGGTATTTGAACAACAGGAGGATGCAAACAGATCTGTGGGATTATTGATAACTAAGTGTTCCTCCTATACACCCACATGTCTGTGTTTTGAGGCCAGTGTTGTACCTTTTAAAAAAGGGAAAAAAAAGAAAAGATGTTGAATGATTTATAAACCACCCACGTTCTGTCAGATTTGGTTTTCCAGAGGTTGAAGAACAAGTTGTTTTTTTCGGCATTGAGGGGGATTCTGTTTAGACTTTTGAGGGATCATCCTAAGCTCTTAATACAGCTGAGTTTGTGATCAATTTCTAGAATGATTTTTATTTTGAAACCATGTTACTGCAGCAGAACATGGGGGTGTTTGTATTTTTCTTAATTTATTGAATGTACAGTGATGTATAAAATTTTCAGACCACCTGCCATTTCTGTTTTTTTTACATGTTGCTTCTCAAAAAGAAACTTTTTTGAGAAGTTTTAATCAATAGTTCTGGTTTTCTAAAAGTCTTAAAGTTTGTATTTATTTTTATATTTTACTTCGGCTGCTCTTTGTCATTCATTCTCTGTCCAATCCTTGAACCTGACCACAAAGGCCTGTTGTGCTTAAGAAAAGAGGAACGTGAAAAGTAGAGGACAAAAGAAGTGTTGCAGCAGGTGAACAGTATCTGAAAGTTGTCAATCAGAAAAAGAAAAATAAGCAGCAAAGAGCTGCAGGACCTGAGAGATTCACAATCCTTCATCTGATCATCTGCTGTGTGACATTTCCAGCTCTTTGGTATTTGTCTTGTTGGTGCTAAAATACTATTTAATATGTCAAACTGTGTTCACTTTATTATTCATATTTTCAAGAAAAGAAAAGGGGAACAGAATGTCATTTTATGACAGGCTGCTACTAAAACACCTAAAAAACTGATTGAAATGAGTTCTTTGCTAAATTGTCCATCATATGTCGAGTTCATCCCTTGAGTTTAGGAGCCTTTTTATGCCTGAATGATTCATAGATTAGAGTTGGGGGCGGGGCTTTGGCTGTTTTGTCACCTTCAGTCCAGTACCCAAACAGCCAAAGTGCCCCCCCCCCCTCATAAAAAATAAATAAAACTTAAAGACCTACAGAAAACTGGAATAACTGTTGATCTAAACCAATTAAAAAGAACAAATCTGTATCATTGGAAAATAGTAGATGACTTAAGATTTTTGCACAGTACTGAATTCCTTCCTCTTATTTCATTTTTCCCCAATTTTGTACTTGATAAATACCCTTACTTTTAGTTGACTCCATTTTATTTGAAAACCTTACAGCTTATTACTTTTACATTTCTTTGTATTTGAGTTTGTTGCTAATTATCGAACGTTTCCACATTGCAATCAAGATCTTTTGTTTTTTTTATCTTATTAATTTTTGCTTTTACTTTAAGGTATATGGTACATTTAATTTAACTTCTTTATTAATGGTGTTTAAATTGACATTAAAAAGGTGCATTTTTAGAAAAAGATAAACCTTGTGAAAACGTTTACTTCAGTTGTTGTTTGCACTGTATTAGCAGCAGACTGACTTCCTCATCAGAGTGTTAGGAGGATAATGCATCCAGCTTTTTAATTGTTGCAGGGATAAATGGGTGTTTAATTGCACGTCATGCTGGTTAAATAGTAGCTCCAGGATCCTTTTGTACAGTCTTTGACCTCGAGAGATTTATTTCTATTTGGTTTTAAAGGGCTCATAAACTGTTTATGACATTTTCTAGCTATCTGTGGAGCAACCAGCTACATCTGAGCGTGAACCTTTTTGCTTTTATGTGTCAAAGGAAGGAAAAGCGGCACATGCAGAGTGTAATACAAACCGCTTTTCTGATCATTCCGTCAGAAAAGTCACTGGCAAAAAAAAACCTCTTGCCTAAAAACATAAAAAGCAGAAGCATACAGCTCCGTAATTGGTGGCATTAAGTTAAACAAGACAGTCAGCTTCATCACTGAGCCTGGCTGAGAAATTGTTTCCATATTATATTTCTGTGCTCCCGTGTGCCGTGTTTTCCTCTCATCCTGCTCTGTGATTTATCAGGCCGAATGTGCATCTTTTCCCAAGCAAATACAGTCCCCCCACCCCCCATTTATAACAGAGCAGACAAGTCCCTTCTATTTGTAGTTATTAATCAGAGTTGACTGTAGCGGGCACGGCCACTGGAGCTCAGACTGATAGACTCTCAGTCAGAGAGGAAAAGCCTGTCACATCCTGCTGACAAATACACAGATTTATGGAGCCCACATAGCCAGTCTACTCTCTATAAACAAATACATTTGCCTGAAAAGAGCTGCTCTGGAAATGGATCGTTCTTGCAAATGCACACTTTCAAACACGGGGGGCATAGCACTACTAATAGCAGAGGGCTGAGTTTATAAGGATATTACAGCCTCTGTGTTGCAGACAGCATGTAGTTTGACTAATTAACTGATCAAACGCAGCTCGTAATCCCCATCAGAGCTGGTTACGTTAATCAGTTTGTTACACACAAAGCCCAGCACAGGAGAAAACCACAAGTAAGAGCTTGACCTTGTTATGAGCAAAGACAGTAGCTTTGTACCAGTTCAGCTTCTATTATAGATATATGGTGCTCTGCTAATACTTTGATTTGTTTAGCTCGGGTTTCGTTCCTGACAGCGGGCTGTTTTTTTTTTCTGTTCTGAGAGAGAGTTTGGTGCAGCCACTAACCTCTTTCTGTCAGCACCAGCCTGAGGAGATTAGCTGTAAGAGTGTCTGTTGTTTCCCAGAGGAGCCCAGCCCCAGTCCATCACAGTCCCGGCTCTGGTCCACGCCACGAGGATAAGGGGATGTGTGAAGAGTGGGAGGGAAAGTGGGGCTGAAGTCATAGAAAACTGTGGCCATGATTGCAGTAATCCTGTTATCTCTCTTGCTAAAGCCGACCACTTTAGTGACCTGGAGACACAAAATGTTAAGCTGCCTCTGTCTCTCCACTCTCATCCCCGCTCCGTCCTGCTCTCTTTAGCCGGGGCTCATTGAACGTCGGGGTGGTCTTGGTTCCGCTGGACTCTAAATTGACATTCTTCACACACGTACACACCGAAGGCTATCTTGAATTTCGTCCGAACAAAAATACTTTTTTTTTTTTTTCTTGCGGTACTCAAACTTCTCGCTCATCTCATGCATCATAATGTCTCTGTGGCCGGACGTGGTCAGAGTTAAAAGGATCAGCTTGTCTTCTGTTGCCTGAATTAAAACAAAAGAGCAGCCTTGAGATGATTTATGAGTGCTTTGATAAAATAGCTCCAAAACTTGCATTGTTTGTGCTCAGAGTAAACACCATGGTCAAATTTAGCTTCTCATCTATTAGCCCATTCACAACACCATTTGTTACCGGGATAATGGGGCGTAAAGAGGGCTATTATTCTCTCAGTCCAGAACATATGCTGAAATCCTGCATAAATACGCCGAAACACACACACACACCCGATGGCTTTTGACACACATAAATAACACGCGAGCAAGACCGTGTCATGGTGAAAATGAGAACACGCTCACACCTAAAGGATGGCAGTGCATCATCACACGCTGTGCATGTTTCCTCTGTAAGCTCTCCAGCAGGAGGATCATATCTTAGACCCTCGTTTGATTGTAATTCAGACGCGTCAGCCTTGATCCTGACAAACTGCTGGACAGTCGATTTAGTATTCAGTGTAGCGGCAAGATGCTGATAATAAGATAATTGGCATTCTGCACTCTTTCTCTTGCCAGCAGACCTATAGATTTGTGTCTATAGGTCAAAGACCTGATCAAAGTCCAGCAGATAATTTGCAATGCTAATCACCCCCACCAACAAATAATCACGCTTAAGAACTGTTTAAATGAACCCCTCTGAACACCGCCATAATGTGCCTTTTGTATTTTTAAGAGACGTAATAGCAGGGGGCTTTGCTGCGGAGAACGCTCTGCCCTCTGTTATTAACTCATTAGACCTCAACGCTTTGATTCACAGCTGCTGTCTGACCTTCCCTCTTAGAGAATATGAGCTGCACAACAAAACATCAGTCTAAAGCAGCAGCACACGCAGAAATATTTACTATTGTACATTTTTAATGCTGTGTAGCATTTAGGTAGAAATAATAAACTGATGAAAATGTGGAAACTGAGACTAATAATCATACAGGTGCTGAATATTCAAATATTCTTTTTTAAAGCGATAGTTTAGATCAGTTGAAGTGGGCTTCTGTGGAAGAGTTGTGAACAGTTAATATCTTACCTGTTGTAGATCGCCCTTTGAACAACCTCAGCTTGGGGAATTAGTTCATTTCTGACTGGACTAATGGGTTAAGGAACATTTTACAGAGCTGCAACTGTTTGAGAAAATAAACAACTTTCTGTTGCAGGTTGACTGAATTCTGAGTGTTTGTGACCAGCGAACCCTGTGGCTGTGTTTGGAGGGGCCAGCCTGTTTTATGCCTGGCATAAACTGTATTCTATGATTTTTTTTTTTTGTTGCCCACCTCTTATAGCATCATACCACCTCATTCTTCTTTGCGTGATTTAAAGTACTTGAAATAGGCAGATGTGGGCAAGTTTTAAAATAATAATCGTCATCAATGTGACCTTAAGACTTATAAATTCGGGAACTGTAGTCTCAGATGTTTTCTGTCATACAAATGCTCAGTAAAGCTGTTAAAATAAAGCTCTAACTTTGTAAATTTTTGCAAAAACTAAATTAAAAACTGTTTAAAATGCTTTTTGAGAGAAAATTAATTGTACATTTTTTTAAGTATGTCCAAAATTTAAGACTGCGAGTCTCTAAGGCTGAGGTGAGGAAATTAGAAAGTGGAATATTTAAATATTGGAGAGACTCATGCTAAATTTTCTTGGGCAGGATCATCATATTAAACATGCGTGATCTTATTGAGCTTCATTTATGAGAAACTCAAACTCGAAGGTAAAAGTACCAAATGTTGAACCAGACCATCCAGCAATATGACTCTTAAGACGAGAGACAGAACAGTAATGTTAGCTTTTTGTTAGCTTGCTGTTGGTATCTCGCTACTGTTGTGTCGTGAAACTTGTGTGAATAAAAACGTCACAGTTGCTGCAAACGATTCATGTAAGCTTATCTGCGTGAAAAGTAAACCCGCCCCGGTCAAAGAACCAATCAGTGAGCTGATGTCAAATTAGGTTGAGCAGCTCGGTTTGATTGGTACCACATCTCTCCAGGTTCCAGAAATCGTGGTGGATCTGGGCCATAAGGGCTAACGCAGAAACGTGTAACCTAGGCCTAGAGAGTGGGGCACAGAGTGAAATGCTGTCGTCCTAAAACAACTCCAAACACTAAAACCATCACACTACTATCAGGTTAGCATTTCATAGTTATTCTGTCAGAAATATTAAAATCATGCAGGTTGTGTTTCAAGAGGGCTACAGCAAGCTGCTGCTGCTATTTGTGCTTTTTAAATAACTTTTATGTTTAGGTTTATTTTATGTAAATAACAATGAAAGGTAATTGATGATAAAGTAAAGCTTTATTAGAAAAAAAGGTTTGCATAAATTGCTTTGAACTTTCTGAGGCGTTTTGAGATTTAAGAGAGTAACAAACTACTCTTTGCTCAGATTAGCCATCAATCCGGTCAGAACACAACTATTCTTTGAAACTGAGGTTTGTCAAAGAGCCATCCACAACAGGTAAGATATTCATTGTTCATAATCTTCCCACAAATCTCCTAAAGAGCTCAATTTTTATTTTCTTTCCACATAAACATGAAGCAAATGGTATGCTTAGCAACACATTGAGAAAACGTGAAAATAATTTGTCCAGACAGAACCAGAAATGTTCATTCAGTAAAGAAACTAATTCAGGTAGATTGGAAACTGAAAATTAGCAGCTTCCTGCTCATTTTAATTGGAATCAGTCCTTCATATTCCTGGGAAAAGGGCTGAAAATTGAATCAGTGTTATGCACATAGAAATTACTGCCGTTCTCCTCCTTAATTAGATGTCTTTGTCGAAATCATACAATAGGCAACCATGCTGGCATGCTGCACTCAACATATGGCCACTATCTCTGCACACATCTCCTCCTCTTGGTGCTGTTTCCTCCTAGATTTGTCTCCTGAACTCAGTCTGGCATGTTGTTTTTCCTCCATGCTGTTCTCCCTTCAGACAAATAAAAATAACACATTTTCTTCCTAAAGTCTTTTCAAACACTAATTTCAGATGTCTGGGGTTTTTTTTTCCCTGTGATATTGCTGTGTGCTTGCACAATGAAATTTTTAAAGACATCCATGCAGCAGTTCAAAGTGAATTGAAAAATCAGAGGAAAATGTGGCGGACATTATCATGTCATTCCAGATGGTCATTTGGATGGCAACAAATGGTCCGCTGAGCAAGTCCCACAGAGATTAAAATATTAAGCATGCATTTACAAATCTCTCCTGGCACAAAAACAAAAATGAAATTAAGGAGTTTCTCCATGCGGGAACAATGAGCAGTTGACTAATGGCTCGTTCAGTTACTTAATCACAGCCCAGGTAGCCGGCCGGCCGCGGTGGCTGCTGTATTTGCATGCTAATGCAGTTGCTGGAAGCTGGGCGTGCTCGCACTGAGGGGGGGTGGTCTAAGCCTGGTGGGGACATAAAAGCTCAAGTTGGTCCAATCTTTAAGGCCTCATACAGGGACAAAATATCCTCACTCTAAGAAGTTCTGCAGCCCTGCCTCATACTCACGCTGTGTGTGCGTGTGTGTGTGTGTGTGTGTGTTTGTATAAGTCCAAATTTTCAATGAACCTGCTGCTTCTCCCCCCCACCATTTCTGAATCTCTTTTTATCCCTGCCAGCGTGTGAGCAGACAAATTCTCCTTCCCGGTGGAACTGTTTTTGTAGAAAAGTGTAAACAGGTAGCAGTTATAGATCGTTTTGCACATTTTTCATTTACCTGGATGATGTGTGTGGTAACCGTGCCCCCTCCCCCTCCTCCTCCTCCCTTGCCTCCAGGAGCTCTGACGCCTCTCTCGCTGCCACTTTCTCTCTCATCAGGAGGTGATGCAGATGGAGCGGCAGCTCGGGGGTCGGCTGATCGACGAGCCCCACGTCCTGCTTTTCAAAGACAGCTACCACAACCTGCGCCTGTCCGTCCACGACATGCCCCAGGCGCACTGGAGAAGCAAGCTGCTCGCCGGCTACCAGGTGTGTTGGGTGGCCCCCCGCCCCCGCAGGGGAGAGGGAGGGGGGGTGGGTTCGGGGAGTCACTCCGGATCAGAGCAGGAGCACAGGAAATGTAATACAAGTGCCTGGCTGAATATGTCAAATTAGTGCAACAGCAGGTATAAAGGCGCTCTGTAGTCGGTTTAAAATCCAGGTTGTCACAAGTTGTTTTGAATTAGCCTTTCAGAGGAATTAAACACAAACTCAAGCGCAATCGCTTAAAAGTTATTCAGGAGCAACTTTTATTGTTGTGAAAGGTTCAGGGCCTGCTGTTCTCCATGGAAACTATTGTCCTTGTAGTTAGTGCAGAGCTTTATTTAGCTTCAGTTTAAAGATTCACACAAAGAGGATGGGTTATTTTCTTTTCTCAGTCCCTTACTGCAAAACGCCTCTGTATAATAAGTTTGATCACAGGAAGCCTTCTGAGAGCGTTTAAAGATCATGCATGTGTTTTCTGTGCTCTAACCCAAAGGTGCGAGCAGATTGATTTGACTGCTCTCTCTCAAAGGAGCTCAGGTAAAATACAAAGCAGAATATAAATGCTGTGCAACCTGGACTTTTGTGGACCTCACCAAGCCTGCACACAGCCACACACTGCAGCCCAGTGACTGTATAACACGAGGGTTATTCAAAGAGGACTGGAAAATGTTCAGTCTGTAACGATGTAAGCAGCAGGTCCCTGAAGAGCACACAGGCTGCAACAATGCAGCCAGAGCAGAGGCTTATTTCTCTGCACTGTGCCTGTTCATTTGGAAGTGTTCTTCCCTCTCAGCAGCACAGTCAAAAAGGCCTTTAGTCTCCCCGGAGCTCCTTGAAGACGTCCGTGTGTTTCACCCGGCTCCCCGTGTTGCAGGTCTGACTGGGTAACAGTGCCCCCATTTGGCCAGCAGCATGTCCTGCAGGCCCTCTTCACCCTCAAAGTGTCTTGTTAGTAGTTGAACTCAGACTAAAGTGGACAGTTTGTGAGCCTTTTTCTCCCTCGCTCATCATTACCAGTTTGTTTCTCCAGAGTTATGCTAATAAGTTATGAATATGCAGCAGCAGAAATAAAGATGCAGAAGATGTCAGCCTGTCTTTGGAGCCAAAGCTGTTAGGCGGACATGTGTACGTATCGATGTCCCTTGACATGTTTTTGATTTTAATTAGTGGTGCTTTTAGTGTGTGCAGCATTATACTCAGCTCTGTATCTATAAGACAAGAAAACAATAAAGCAACATTCACTGTGTGCTCCCCTAAAGCTGCTTATTGCAATGTCAGGAAGATCCAGACAAAAGTAAAATAACAAAATATGCCCTTTTTTTCTAATATCAGTGGTTAATATGTTTGTAAAGTAAAGGTTCCTAGGCAGAATTTGTGAAAGGCTGCAACTAAAGCCATTTATTTACATTTGGAAGCAGCCGAAGGGACTGAAAATTTGTCATTAGTGTTGACATCGATGAAAGAGACCCATGGGAACAAGACTTGGAACATTTTTGATGTTTTAGTAGGCATTAAAGCTCAGATTTGTTGAGTAAGGTATGTCGATAGGCTTTATAATAGTCTAAATTGAAATAAGCTTGAAAACAGGAAGGATGTAAACTTTGTGAACTGGATGGCTTGAAAAATAAACAACATATCAACTTTCATTTTGGTGAGTGAAGCATTGGGGGGGGGGGCAACATAAAAAAATTGGTTTGTCTTGTCAAAATCCAAGATGGCCACCACTATATATCTTTATATTCTCATATTCATATTCCTTTATATTTAAGAAAACTAAGGTTTCTAGTTTTTTTATTGCTTAAAATGTTTCCTCCAATGACTGGGTGTGGCTGAAGATTAATCTACGCTGACCAAGACCACCATTGACCACTCCCCCTTGCTTCACAATTACAACTGGTAATTGATAAAAAGGCTCCCTGCATTCACGAGGACCCCTCACTTTGTGCTGCTTCAAACTAGCATAATAAAAATACAATCGTACCTATAGTTCAACTTCTACCCACTTGAATATCTTAAACAAAAAACATGAAGGTTTACTTGCATTCCTGGAAAACCACTCCAAACATTCATTATTTAAATCCCTCTGCAGACATCAGTGTCTCGCTTGTTAGGAGTGAAATTTGTTGTTGTCTCCTTTAATTTCAGAGCAGATTTACTCAAATTTACACCCAGTTATCATTTTCTTGAATGTACTCTTGTCCGATTCACAGAGCCCAGCGGCGCTAATGTAGGTCAGACTTCCACAGAGTTTTCAGCAGATCCTGCCGATAGCTTTGTTTACATTGAGTGCGTACCTGTATTTGAGTTAAATGTCAATGTATTTGGAAAGCTGCTAGGATAACAACTTCCAAACTGAAGTTTTTTTCATATAGTTTGCAATGAGAACCTTCAAATCCTAACTTTAATACTTTCTGTAATGCTCAGTCATCTTTTAACTCCCATTAAAGACTCCATTTATCAGTAACAGCACATTTATTTCCTGTGACTCACTTGAAAGTTGTCAGTCTTCTGCCTCAGATCTCCTTTCGCCTAATGACTGCAGTTAGTGTCGGAGTAATTAATGATAATCTCAGTATATACGCGGGCGGGCGGTGCTGTTGTCGACACGAGGCTCTGACTGTGCAGCGGCGATGTTTCTTCTGCAGGAGATCCCGTTCTACCACATCTGGAACGGTTCCCAGCGGTACCTGCACTGCACGTTCACTCTGGAGCGGCTCAGCCTCAGCACCTGCGAGCTCACCTGCCAGCTGTGCGTGTGGCAGGTGGAGGGGGAGGGCCAGAGCTTTGCCCTCGACTTTAACATCGCCAAGGTAACGCTCACAGCAGCCACTCCAGTGACTGTGCAACCACTGTTATTTAGATGTTTCATCTGAAGGAGACATATCTTTGAAATCCTTCTTTTGCACATTTAAATCTTTCAGTTTGGGTCTTTATAAATGCAAAAATGCATTTAACAGCTAAAAAAGTAGATTTTGCATGATGTGTCCCCTTTAATCACCTACCACCACACAAGGCAGGTGATGATGTCATTACCTTTATGTCTCTGGTATAAAAAGTATCTAATGAACAAACAGACTAATGAAACTTACAAGAAGTAATCCCTAGATGTTCATCTACTACTGATTAAACTTTGAAGTCAACCCAGTTCAAGATGTCCGCCTCAGCTAGTTAACTTTAGCAGACAGAAAAATAGCTATAACTCCATCAGTTTAACAGATATTGAGCAAAGATTTAGCGTGGCAGTATCTGAGAGTGATCCCCAACACACACTCTGAGTGCTGACAGATCCTAGTTTCATTCGTAACGGGAGTAAAACACCAATCCGTGTTGCTTGTGCTCCCATCAGGACACTCGAGCGGTGGACTCAGAGTTTCTGTTGAGGGACAGTAATGCCACAGCCCTGGCGGGACCCAGCGCCTTTCAGATCCCGTACCTCATCAGGCAGAAGATCTGCAGCAGCCTGGACGCCCCCTGTCCCAACGGAGCCGACTGGAGAATGCTGGCACAAAGACTCAAACTTGAAAGGTAAACAAACCATGTCTCCGTCCAACTTTGCCAATTTTCAGCGAACTTTTAAACTTTTGCAAAATAGGGAAAAAAAATAAAAATAAATTCAAATCGGGCGGGTTTCCATCTACTGGCTTGGAGCAAACCAACCAGCCTTCACGAAGTGTAATTACATCAGACATTGACGTTACGCATGAATATAGTAAACAGGAAGTAAAAATCACAAACTCACAGGGATACACATCTCAGAGAAATGGAGAGAAGTTATCAGGATTGTGTTTCTATTGGGTAAGTTGTAATTCTTCTGTCATATCAGCTAGTGTTGGCGATGCTGCATGCTGTCTGCAGACGTAAAGAAAGAAATGTAATTCTCTTTGCGTTACGAGAATATCCAGAAAGACGCCGTCAGCAGGAACAGCTGATCAGTCATGAGAGGTAAATGTTCACTACGTCAGAGCTTTCTAAGCAAATGTGTTTCTAGCTCCCTTTTCCACATTACCCTTTTCATAAGATTCAAAAACCACTGCAAGTGAGCGTAGAAACATTTTTTGTGAAACTTAGAAAGTTTTTTTGGGAATTTTGCAGTTTCCATCCTCATTTTCTAATGCGATACTTCAATATGAGCATAAAAAGCACTGATGGAAACACAGCTTAAGTCTTTGTCTTAAGTCCTCACTTGATGGCAGATCTGATCATCACCTGAGCCGGAGGCTTAGACCATGAAGCTCCGAGGAGCCTCAGATATCCAAACTCTTAAGCCCAAACTGTGCAGAACAGCGTGAGCTGAAACTTCCTGGTCACACGTGTTGAAGCCTTCATCATCAGTCGGTGTGGAGTGCATCGCCACATTTAAGTGTTTGTCCCAAAGTTCAGGTAAACAAGGTAACGCCTTAGCAAACTAATCCTCTTTCGACTCCGCTAACTTTATAGGATTAATGTGGACTTGATGGATATAGCTATCATTTCTGCGAGAAAAACATGACCCCCGTCTTCCTCAACCCCACCCACCCCCCCACAGAAACAGGTAAGCAGCTTAAAGTCTGTTGCTAAACTTCTGCCCACGACACTCTGCTTACCAGCTGTAATTGGAAAGGCTGGGAGCGAGCTGCCCATCAGCGGCAGAAAAAGATGGAGCGGGCTTGGATCTGTGCCGACCTCGGACCAATTTGTTCCCTCAGTTACTGTATTTTATCACCCGCAGCGTGAGGAACCGAGAGGAGCCAGCCCATTGATCCTTCATCCTCCCAATTTAATTTCTCCCTCGTAATGAAATCACATAGCAGCGCTCAGTTCGTCCAATCAACTTTATTTAGCCCAATTAATTACAAATGCAACAGATGCACTACGGCTTTAATTAGCGACGTTGTGCTCAACATAATCAATTCTCATTTCGGTCTTAAAGGGAGGAACAGCTTCTTTGTTGTTTGATCCGTCCTTAACAACGTGTTTTCCTGAAAAGGCAGCAGCCGCTCGGCGTTCTGTCACGCCGCATTTCTCTGTTTGTTTCTGACGGAGCAAAGCGTTCAGCCCGGGCAGAACGGGACCGATCGATAAAACTTAAAATGCCAAGAACCTTTTATTTGATCTTTCTCTCCCAAGGCTGCCCGAACGGCTGTCTGAGCCGTACAAGATAAGCTGGTGTTTCACACAGCGAGGTGAATAAGTAAGCCTGACATGTTGGAAGCTCTGTTTTTTTTTCTGTTTTTTTCTTTCTATCAGAATAATGACACAGATGCTCATCTCCACACAGTTTTTGACCAACACACGTTTGTGTTGTTTGCTTGTAGTGCAAAGGAAGAGCTGTTTGTGCTATACAAATCCAGCTGGCTCAAAACGGCAGACTGACACGGTGTTATCGGTGCAGCCGAAGCAGTCATGTGTTTAAAACCATCACAGAAAAGCTCCAGACAGAAGGAACAAGGAAAAGGAAAAACAACAACAGACTCAGACCTTTTCTAAAAAAGAAAAGTAGTCTGTGTTTTTCTGTCTGCCTGCCGAACACTTGAGGCCCGGGACATTTGGAGAACAGAAAAAAGCCATTAAATCAAACAAACATCTTCGGGCACTGTGGGGATCAGGTCCCACGCAACATCAAATATACAGGCAGCCGGGGCCGCTGCTTTGTTGTCATTGATTGGGTTTGATCGAAAAGAGAAAAGGTCACTTCCGACTTAACTGTAAAGGATTTACTGTTTGGGATTTAGGGGCTTCAAATCAAGAGAAATGAAGGTTATGTTGTTAACTTTTAAATAAAAATCCTAATCTGGATTGTATTTGATGGCAGCTTCCAGAGCTCGACCCGCTTGTTTTAACGTTTTTAAAAAATGACGACCGCTCAGTCGGTTTTATACAGAGGTGTCAAAAATATTCCCATTCAATACGTAGAAATATAGATATTGGTTTTAAATGACTTCTTTTTTTGGAAGTAGAAGTTTCAGCTTAAGCTTTTTACTCAAGTCAAAGTGTAAAAGTACTGGTTTTAAAATGACTTGAAAAATAAAAGTAATGTAGGGGGATAAAAAGCCATTCAGACTGCATCACAGTGGTCTACAGTGCACAACCCCACCTCCCAAAAAAAACATTTTTTTAAGCAATGATGACTATAAAATATAATAAAGTGTTCATTTTGAAACATTCGGGACGCACCAGAGTTCCAGCAGCACGAGCAAACCTTCTGCTGCAGAGAAAATGGAAATGTGTCCTTGTCTGATCTCTCATTATCCTCTCACTCTGATTTCTGCCTCCTCTTGTCTCCCTGATGCTGCAGACACATGAGTTTCTTTGCATCCAAAGCGAGCCCGACCTCTGTGATCCTGGACCTGTGGGAGGCGCAGCATTTCCACAGCGGCAACATCAACCAGCTGGCCGCGGTCATGGCTGACATCGGCAAACAGGAAGCCATGATATTCCTGGTCTCGGACGGCGAGTGCTAACCCAGAAACGGGGACAGAGGACACAACAAACGTGCAGGAACAAGAGGAACAAAAAAAAAAGAGCAGCAGGAAACGGAAAGCAGCGCTGTCCCAACGTCCCTTTTTCCCCCTTCACTTTAGATGTGAAAGTCCCTTTATCCTTTCAGAGTAAAAGTCTTTAAAAGGAAGATTGAATTAGGAAGAATTTAGATGTGTGGGAGGAAACACTTCTTATTTTTCCATCAAAGATTTTCAACATTTCCGAGCTCTCACCTGCTGAGTTATAAACATAACCATAAATTAATCTTTGTTTCAGTAAGACGGAGCAATATGCAAATAGGATGCTTGAACTCAGCTTCAAAATCTTGTTTTTAAAGAAAAGGTGTCGGCCGTTTCAGGTAAAATAAAGGGGGGGACGTCAAATATGCAATTGGCAGGTTAACTCCACATTATCTCCGACACATTCTCATGAAGGCAGCGACACGTTTTTTGTTTTTTTTTGTCACAACGATCCGCGGAACACGTGGCGCGACCCGTAGCACGTCCTGTCGGCTTCTCCTCTGGTTCTGCGTGCGTTCTTTGTGCTCCAGCCGGTTTCACTACTGTGAATGTAACATCTTGACATCTTGATTCAGAGAGACGCTCCGCAGCTTCTTCTGCTTCGAAATCAATACGTGTGAAGTTCAACCTCTTTTTTTTTTTTTTAGCAAGGAGCTCGTTACGTTGTATCTTCACTGAAGCCGTATCTCAGATGTCATTTCTATTTAAATCCTGTTTTCTTCTTTAAACCGATCAGCTTTATTCTGTCGCTCATCGTGGTGTTTCTGTATTTAAGGTATCACAGCTAATGAAGGAGCCATATCGCCAGAGAGGCGTTCTGTGTGAACACTGAATGTCATCACAACTCGTTTTTTTCTTTTAAATCATCGCTGCCCACCTCGGTTGCGTTAACTCCTGGGCCAAAAAAGGGGTTAATATTCTGTATCAATAATGTAGCGCACTTTGCCCCTGAAAATCCCAAACCAAATTCTTTTAAATCCTCACTAGATTAGTCATGTTAAAAGAGTCATTTTGCAGCTTTGTTTATATTATTTATAAAGCAATTTGAGTGGGAATTCAATATTTGCTGCGTGGCAAACAGTATTTCTGCATCAGAGCTGAAGAAAGCAGATTCATAAAGTCACTCCTCTGCTCACCGGAGTTTCTTGTTTTTGTTTGTTTTTTTTAAACCTGGCAACCACACTTGTTTCTCTTTACAGTTTTGCTGCTATCTCTGATTTACACAGTAATTTCTTAGTAATGAATCTGTTAAATCAGGCAACATAAAGACAGGTGGAATAAAAGCCCCACAGGTTCAGCAGTGTGCCAGGTGTGAGTAAACTAGCCATAGTTCAGTGTCTGCCTCAGGGTTGCATGTGAAGTTGTCTGTTTCAAGTTGTAAAGAAAAAGCCCGAAATCCTTCAGCTCCTTCTAACCACCTGACAGTGATTTCTTTAAGGTTAAGTGGCGCCTCTTTTATGATTGTCAAACATATGGAATGTGTTTTTACAGAGGCGGGGTAATGATTTGATCCTTGCTGTTTTTGTGTTTGTTCACTTACAAAGAAATAATCAAGTCTCTGAATTTTTATGGTTTCATTTATGGACAGATATAAAATATCTGGAAAATAAACCACATCACTTTAAAGTGGACATATCATTCAAATCCTTCTTTTTTAACATTTAAATCATTCAGTTGGGGTCTATATGAAGTGGAACTGCTATGCTTTGGTCTGAATTCCTCCTTATTGTAACTCCACAAGCCCCTCTTTCACCCCTTTTCTGAGTTGAGTCTCAAATCAACCCGTTTTGATGCTGTTCCTTTATATCCAAACGAGGCGCTTCATGCCCCGCCCCCCTCCTGCTTCATTCTAGTTTGATTAAGGGGGAAACTAAGTGAAAATTGATGCTGACACAACTTTATATTTAGTTAAAAAAATGGAAAATCACTAAACTGAGTTACTTGATTGTGTTTAGAAAACAATGTCCAACAAATGAGTTCTGTTCCACGTCTCTTTTGGTTCTGCGATGCTTGTTTCATTTCTCTCTCTAATATCACAAATTCATGTTTTTTACTATAGTATTGTGCAGCTCTGTCCTTGTCCAGAGTTCGATGGTAGATTGAGTGCAGTGAGGTCATCCTGTGCTTTTAGCAGAGATGCTCAGCTTTTCTTTTCTTTTTTTTTATCTCTTTTTGTTGACACAGTCTGTCCCTTAAAATGAAACTATAATGACAATTCAAGACTTTTAATGAGTGGGCAAACTTTAAAAATCATCAGGGTATTAAATATTTATTCTCTTCACTGTAAATTTATTTTAGTACCTCCCTTTTCTGTTCCTGCTTTTTAAAAGTTGGGAAGGTTTATTTTATTTTTTGGTGGCTTCGTTTAGATTTACACGGCATCTCTGCCCCTGATAACTTCTCCCCATTAAACACGCCTCCCCCTCGTGAACACTTACAACCCCTTTTTTATATGGAGATGCCATAAAATCCGATTTTTAAGGAAGCCCTTGGATTATTTCCCTTATCAAACAAAATGATGATTACCCGAAATCGTCGCCACATTGTAATATGTAAATACTTTTTCTATCGCAGCCGTGTGCTGTCACTTTGCATACTGTATATCAGCAGAGTTGGTAACCAAAGTTTTAGAAACATCGTCTGAGCTCACCGTTTTTACTCGCCGCTAGCGTAGAATAAGAGTCCGAGTTGCCATTTTTGTCTGAACCGTTTTATCTCCTTTGTTTCTGTTTTATGCTGTTCGTTTGATCAAGCGTCCGTTTATTTCATCACTTTGTAAACAAATGTAAATTATATTTTAATATGAAGCCAAAAAAAAAACAAAAAAAAACAGGAAAAAAAAAGAAGACGACACTTAAAAACTGGCGCAGCATTTGTCAAGTCTAAACCGTGACGTGTTTGCCTATAATACTGTTCTTTGGCGATCTAGCAGTGATTTGCAGTGTTAAAGGGTTTAGAGGTTGTTTTCCAGGAAGTTTTTCTACACGTTCTGTTCGCCCTCGTCTGCATCCACACACCCCCCCACGTCTGATGATCACTTCTCTAGCTGTAAGCATTTAAACACGGCGGTGGGCTACAGGGAGTCTCCTCTCTGGGACTGTGTGAAGGCTAATCACAGAAGGACATCAGTCCTCAGGCGGTGACGGGTCAGTGTTGACACAGCATGTTTAGATGAGCCATGGCAGTTGTACAGTCAGACTGGGTGTGTGTGTGAAATTTCAGCACTCTTGTCATTGTCTTGGATGTGTCGCCTAAGCACATTTCAGTAATGTAACTCACCAGCCGCCTGGATGTTCGGCATCTATCTTCACGTCTGACTGGTCCAACAGATCTGTGATGAATTCTGTTTCCTTCATGATAAAAATCTTTCTGGCCTGATGGTTCTGTGTGAGACACGTGTCCGTAACACAAGGTTTCTACTGTAATTTCACCCCCCTCCCTCTGCGTTACGTTATGTCAGCACTGTACTCATTACTATTCAGTGTCGAGGACGTGCACATGTTTAAAAGTGTGTGTGTGTGTGTGTGTGTGTGGGAAGCTGGGTGTGTGCTCCCTGTCACTGACTGAACTGTTTTATTTTGAACTAAGAACAATAGACTTCTGTACTTGTGAATGGTTTTCTATTTAGTTCCTTGGTTCAATGTTTCTTGCCTTTCTGCAAGTCAAAAATGCTGTATTTATTACACGCCACAGCGCTTATGCAATTGTATAATCCTTCTATTGTTTTGTTTCTTTTTCTTTTTGTATTCTTTTTACCTTTTTGTGTTTCTTATCGTCAGTGTAAAATGTTGTCAAATCTTTTGTGGCAGTGGAAAAAAACCTTCCGCCAAGGGAGATTTTTTTTCTGTACTCTTTGGACAATGATATGGATTTGTGGGTAGAATTTTGGAAATTCGTTTCTAAGTGCTTTCAAGTATTTACTTGGCCTTATGTATATATATCTATCTATGACATTTCAGAAACGTATGTATAGTAATTCAATCGGAAAATTGTTGTAAATAAATTATATATTGTTAAATCAAGGCCTGATTTCTTTACTTAAACCAGCATCGTTTTTATATACTGTGTCACAATACTTTGAGGCAATGTGGGGAAAATAGTTCACTCTTCTTCATCCTGCTTCAGCACGCCAGCTTCAAGGGACTAAATCAGTGGTTTTCAAACTGTTCAGCTTCCAGCCCACAAAATAACAGTTGCAGACACTTGTGACCCCAGATATTACCAAGTAGGGGTCTCTGCAGTACATAGTGGGAGTTCCTTGTTGTGTGGGCGGAGTTTGTCAAAACCATGATTGGTCAGATTGACTCATCTTGTGGGGCAACTTAAAAGAGGAAGTAAAGTTAATCAGAGAAATTATTGTGAACTTTGAATATATAATTTTTTGACTTTGGCAAGCACTTTAATGTCTCAAATCCTCACTAAAATTAATATTTCTATTTAAAATATGTGTTTTCTGGCTGTTTTGACGGAGCTACCCCCCCCCCTCCCCAAGCTTCTTCAAACCTCACCCAAAATAGTCAATTCAACCAATCACGTCTTTAACAAACTGAACCTACAAAAGTAAAACAGACCAATCTTGTCTCGGACAAACTCCTGCCACACAAGAAGAACCTTCATATCATATCACTGGTTTATTTATGAAAATGTAGTTAATAACTTTGTTAAACAGACATACCAACAACATGAGCACAACTAATAACTATGATACTTTTTGTTTAAATACTACATGTTTAAAGAAAAAAACACAGATTGAAGGTTTTTAACTTTTAAAGGTTTGTAAAATGAGATCTGATCAAATTCAAAAAACAATAGATCAACATGTTTGAAAGGAAAGAAGCTCCAGAACAAAACAAGTTTCTGATTCTTACACAGGTGCACTAAAATGAGTTCATGTAAGTAACGTATAAATAAGTGATAACATAATAAACTGTGTTTATATTTAATAATGTGTTTAACAAACCCTCCTTAAAGCACCAACACAGATTGGGAGAAGGATTTGTTCAACTTTATGTGTAAAACTTTGTGAGAAAATTCAGCACACACTGTTATGTAAAACAAACGACCCTCTGGCCTTTATGGTAATTACCTTCTCACTTAGAAAACT
The DNA here is from genome assembly GCA_031762555.1 of Cynodonichthys magdalenae. NCBI lineage: Eukaryota > Metazoa > Chordata > Actinopteri > Cyprinodontiformes > Rivulidae > Cynodonichthys > Cynodonichthys magdalenae. The sequence continues at coordinate 18,524,506 of JARVJO010000269.1, forward strand.
TTCAGCATGAAAAAGTTTGCCAGTAAGAACTAAACGATGCTGATTAGCTTCTGTTTGACAAGCTGCAGTAAAAACTTTTGGATGAAGTTATTTGGATTCAACAGGTTGAGTAAAAACAGTCGGTTGCTTTATTAGGAGAGCAGGTGTTAGTTGTTACAAATAATGGTTAAAAATGAGTTCTGTTTTTACTAAACAGATTTTAAAGTGAAAACTGTGGGGTTTAGAAGTGCAACACTTACAGACAGCAACCTAAAAAATCTCTACTGAATAAAACAGAACTGTGATCCTAAATGCAAACGGTCTTATTGCAGGAATGTAAAACATTTAAAACCTCAAGTTCTCTGTTAATTTTAACATTTAAAAAGTGACAAACTGTGGATTTTATGTTTGATCTACATAAAGCTGCACCCAGCTCAGATCCTCAGCATTTATAGTTTCTTTTTTTTAATTATTATTTTAATCTGACAGAAAAAGGCCCTTTTTCTGCTCGACCAGCTTCCATTTTATTAAATGAAGCTGCTGTAGGAGATGATGAGTGGGCCGGGGTCCTGCATGGGGGTCAGCACTTCTCTGCATTTACAGCAGGAGAATGGGCAGCTCATTACCTTAATCTGTGATTATTAGAGGCTCGATGGCTCCTTCAGAGCAGAGGAGATGGACTTGAAGTCACTTCAGAACAAAACCAGGATGAAGAGGGACATTTCTTGACTGACAGCTGCTGATAAATCGGGACAGAGGAGGGACTATTTTTGGAAAATCATTTTAAAATCAGCTCGGTTATGGAACACAGCGTGTGAGTTTACAGGCACCGTGAGGAGGACGGTGGGGCTGGGCGTTAAGTCTCGAGTATAAAAACAAAGTCTTCAGGATAGAAGAGAAGCTTGAGCTGAACTCTGTGTGTGGCTGGCAAAGGAGGGTGGGGAGGGTTTGTCAGAGGGCGGAAAGGGATAAAGAGGAGGTGGAGGGAGAAGCGTTTTCTTCCTCTGAAGACGTGGCTGGCTCCCCTCACACTGGAGCGAAAGCGTGGCCTTTGCACAGGGGCTTATCCTTTTTTGAGTAGAACGTCTTCCCCTCCAGGTTGATTTGGCAGAGCTTTAAAGATGAAAGGAGACAGACACAGAGAGACAGATTGAGAAACATATCAGACTCCACCAGTGCCAACGTGAATTTGCACACTTTTTTTTTTTCTCCAGCAGGTCCAGAGTGGTGAGCGCAGTGTTTACTCGCCTGGTTTCACTTTCAGGTTTGCTTCAGAGAAGTGAGGAAGAAGAGGAGCAGGCAGACAGCAGGTGACAAAAAAAAAGATAGAAAAGTGAAGCTTCAGAGGTTCAGAGAAAGAGGTGGCGAGGTGTTCAGGCGTCACCGCGCCGCGACAGACGCGGGCCGAAGAAGAGCCCGCGAGAAAGCGTATCCATCAACATGACTTACGGCGCAGACGAAGCACGTGTCGTGCCAGCTGTAGCCCAAGGCCTCCAGGAAGCGATCGCCGGCATCAATCTTAAAGTCGCAGCCGTGGCATTTGGTGCCAAACATCTTCTCGTAGTCTGGAGAGGAAATATGACAAGAACATTCGAATTTAAAAGCCGTTTCATCATCTCGAAACATCGAGCCGAGACGTCTGCTCCTGATTCTCAGATCAGAAAACAGGTTTTGAGTTTGAGACTCCGACACAGAGCAGCAATCATGGCTGACCTAAAACACCAGCTCCTCACTGATGAGGATGTTTGGGGTATTTTGTGCAGTAGTAGATGGAGGGAAACTGCCCTCGATACTCGCCTGGCTTTCATCACAAGGACTGTGGGAGGAGTGAGGGGTTATAACGCTGCTTCTGGAGAGCGAGGGGCTGAGAGCTGTACAAGCCCTGCAAAGTGCTGAGGCAGCAGGATGTTTATAACGGCTAAAGGCATTATTCAGACTCTGAGAACTCGCTGGTTCTCGGCCTCGCCGCTCATAAAGCAGCAGCTCACATCGGAGCGTCTGTAGTGAGTGAGAACCGCGCGGTCACTAAAATATTTATAGCATAATCGAAGAGCGCTTGCCATTCATGAACAGAGGAACGTATGGAGTGGAGAGCAGCTAAAGAGATTACAGCAGATGAAAACATCACACTGACTGACGGCGCACGCCGCCACATTCACAACACGGAGCCGAAGGCGACGCTGCGGCCACGCGTGACTGAACTCTGACAAAAAAACCGCTGGAGAACAGAGGGAGGCAGCTGCTGTTAGCAAGGACAAACGTTTGTGAAGCCCTCCGCTTCAGCCGGTGGCTGCGGCTCTTTTGTTCAGTAAAAGTGCGCTGCGCCGCGGCCTGGGCGGGAAGTCAAAAGATCAAACGTCCCACAGAAATTTGACGCTGCGTGATGGGACGTCGGCTCTCCGTTCAACCAGTCGGCGCAGCTTTAGAGTAAATCTGTCAGACTGGATCCGGGCGTGAAGCTACAGCACCTCCTACACGAGTTCACACGTCTCCCAGTCGGTGCTGAAACGAATCAATCTGCACAGCAGGTTGTTCTGATTGATTTATTTATTTATTTTCAGTTTCGTCGGCGTTTCATATTTTCTGCTCAAGCTGTTAAATAACGTCAGGTTTGGATTAAACTTCTTTAATAAAATTTTGGCTGCAGTTACGCTCTGTTCAGATCAGACAAGCTTTAGTTTTTTCATCAACAGCTCGTCTGAAAAACAAGAATATGAGATTTTGTTGCAGTAAAATGTTCTTCCAGCAGAAACGTCCTTTTAAAACTTTAGAGCTAAAGGAAACTCAGAAACCACTGGGGGTCACAACAGAGCAACAAAACCTGGTTCTGAAATAAATGCAGTAAAAGTTGGTTTGGAGTCGATGATTCCTGTTTTAACCGGTTAAATGAGGTCAAATTGAGAGTTTTTTTCCTGTTTGAGGTTTGAAAAACACAAACTGATGAACGTTATGGGAAAAATGAACAATTTAGACAAACTAAACGAGGCTGAAGCATCAACATTTCTGAAGAGTTTCCTTCTAACCACGTTAGGAGCTCAGTGGACCATACCGTGCAAACATCATGAGTCCTTCATTTCTTCATGTTTTTCTTTCCAAAGAGCCAGACTTTCTTCTAATCTTTTAATGCAGTTCTGATAAAAAAAAGTTCTTGAAGGACTTCCAATTTGGATTTTAGCTGCTTTGTCACTAATTTTCTCTTCAGAATCTGATCATTTCTGAAAGTCATGTTTTTGTTTAACCCACTTCAGTCTGACCTGTGAATCATTCAGACATGAAAATGTTTCGACAAGAAAACTTTGCAAAGAGCTTATTTTAAATGGGATATTTAGGCACCTTTTTTTCTTCTAAGCTGACATAAAAAGACTGTTTCTTTGTATTTGTGACCCGAGCTGTAAAAAGAGTCATACTGAGAAATTCTTCAATTGTTATTTTCAAATTCTCCATCTCAAAAACTTCCAAATGATACATAGTTTGTTGAAAGTTGATGATTTATCACTGGGCAACAACAAGTGTCTTTTTGAAAACCCTTTTTTTAATGGTCTAGAACGGGTGGGCAATCCTGGTCCTCGAGAGCCTCTTTCCTGCATGTTTCCTGTTCCAACACACCTGATTCAGCAACTGAATTACCTCCTCAAGTTCTGCAGAAGCCTGGTAATCATCTAATCATTAAAATAAAGTGTGTTGGAGCAGAAAAACAAGTAAAACAGGCTGGAGCGCTGTCCTCGAGGACCAGGATTGTCCAGAATGATGTCATTGAGAGTTCCAGCTATTTTTAAAAAGGGGAATCCTCCAGATTCACAATGGATGTTATATGAAGGGATTTTCTAGTTCTGTGGCAGCTGGTGGAGAAAAATGGTTCATGTCTAAAGAAATGATAAGAATTATTGAACAAACTTTATTTTTCTGAAGACAAACCTGTTCAAAAACCTTAAAGATAAACTTTTTTTGTTACCAGGACCACCAGACGCTGCATCAATGGATTACTTTTTACACAAATCTCAATTTAGGGCAGAAATCAATATTTTAATTTATTTTGCTCTGCAGCCTGTGATTATTCTGACTCATTCTGTCTCAGCTTTATTGTCTGTTCTGTTTCTTAAAGACATGACTTTCAAACAATGTTCACCTGCTACACGTAATTTTTTTCTAGTCCTGACATTTTATTATATCCTCTACTTTTTTTTTTCCAGCACAAACTATACAACATGCTGTCAGGGTCAGGTACAAGAAATTAACAGAAAATGATTGAAATAAACATTCAAGTTTAACAAAAAAAAAACAGACAAAAACTTTCACTAACCTTCAGAACGCCTGAAGAAATATTGATCAAAACCACTTTAAAAGATCAAAAGAAAGTTTGGCTGCTTGGAAGCAAAACCTAAAGAAATTACAGGCAGATTAAAACTTCTGCACACGGACATTTTAACACCTTATTTTGGAGCTGGTTTACATGTTGCGTCAGAAAATAAAACATCCCAGTGATTTCGTCAGTGTCTCGCCACAGTAAACGAGGTTTTTCGGCTCATTTTGAAGGAGCTCCAGCTGTTTGACACGGTTTGATGAGTTCAGTCTCACCTCTCTCACAGTAGGGTTCTCCCTCCTCCATGTAGAAGGCCTGGTTCCTGATGGGAGATTTGCAGGCGGCACATTTGAAACACTCGACGTGGTAGGTCATCTTCAGAGCGTGCATGATCTCCTGAAAACAGGTAAGACATTCAACTTTCTTTTACTCCCCCGTCTTTTTTTTCTCGTTAGAAACCCGCTCACAGAAATTACAGACGTGGACAAAATTGGTGGCGGTAACTGAATATTTTGTTGCACAACATTTTGAGGCGATTGCTGCAATGAGACTTCTGCACCTGTTCACAGGTGGTTCTTCAGACGGCATTTCTGCTCCTTCTACAGGATTTAGGTCCGGGGTCAAAGAGACACTTCAGAACAGTCTGTTTGGTTCTGATCCATTCCTGTGTTTTTAGCTGTGTTTAGGATCATTATCCTGTTGGAAGACCCATGATCTGTGACTGGCACCAAGCTATCTGACACTGGGCAGCACTTTTCTCTCCAGAATGCCTTGATAGTCTTGAGATTTCATCGTACCCTGCACAGATTCAAGTCACCCTGTGCCAGAAGCAGCAAAGCAGCCCCAGAACATCCTCAATCTGTTCTAGAGGTACCATCATTTTTGTCCAGAGCTGTTTCATTAGTTTGTTTTTTAAAACAATGCTGTTGAACCAACTTTTAAAAGCAGTAGGTGATTTTCATTGGTGTCGTTTTTATTTTTTTACTTTTGTCAGTTTCAAGTTATTTCAGTGACCATTGTGGGGTTTTTAGTCAATACCAGAGGGGTACCAACAAATTTATCCACATCTGTCTGTCATATTTCTGCTTTGATTTTTCTGCTCATGAAAAATAAAAATAAATTAAAAAGTTGGCGCTCACCCCTGTAATCTTCTTCTTGCACTTGGCACAGTTGGGAGCGTATCGGTTATCGTGACACTTCGTACAGAAGACGGAGCCCCTCTCCTCGAAGAAGCCCCCCTCCTCCAGGACTGCCTTACACTGTGAGCAGGTGAACTCTTCTGGGTGCCAGGAGCGTCCCAGAGCCACCAGGTACCGGCCCCTGGAATGAACACACACGTTCAAATCAGAGCTGAACCCTGATAAATCCTGATCCCTGCGATCAAAGAGAGCAGCTGCGTGTCGTCTTGTTTACTTGTGACCTGAACAGGAACTGATGTCTCTCAGAGAAAGGACAAGACAACACTTGTCCTCTGTGACAGAAGACGTCTCCACGCTGCGAGAAATCTGCTGACACACTCAACTTGCTGCAGACGCTCAGTCGTCGGGAATCTTAAATAATTCATCTCAAACGGGCCTCTGAACGGAGCCGCCGCTGCCGTGATATTTATTATTCCGGTAGAGGCTGGTGCAGACGAGTTCAGAGTAGCCTCACCTGATGATTTTGTTGCAGGCGCCACAAACGGGGGTCCTCCCGCTGCCTTCGGGTGGCTGCTGCGCCGCCTGCAGGATGGAGCTGCGGTTCTCCATGGGCGTGGGCTGGACAAGCTGCTGGTGCTGGGTCACCACGGTGCTGGTTTTATCCGGGCGATAGCGGTCGGCGAAGTTGGAGTCAGTGACCCACGGAGGTCGGCAGGATGGACCAGAACCGCCCGCCGCCGCTGCCGTCTCGGAGCCTGGAAGCAGAAGGAGCAACACTTTCAGGTCTTTTGCACACAATGTTGCGTTGCCACTCGTGCACGTGTGCCGACACTTAAGAGTAAAAATCTGTTCGCACAACCTCCAACAGATGCTGCTGGGGTTAGTTTTACGCATCAGCAGGAGCAGAAACTCACCATCTGGTTGAGCTGCAGTTTGGATCTTGGCAGAGGGGGGAGTTGGCTCAAGGCTGAGGGGAGAAAATGACTAATTAGTGAAGATGCAACACACACAGCCTAGTAACCATGGTAACACCTTTAATGGATGTCATATTTGGGTATAAGCGTTCATGATCGTCTCTATTGTGTCACAAATTACTTTCTGCGTGAAGATTCTTAACAGGAGAGGGGGGCGCTCTCATCAGGTGATGAAAGAAAAAAAAAAGTTTTATTATTGAAGTAATGCTAAGGTTTTGTGTACCGTATGAGGAGAAAATAAAAATAATCTGGTCTTCATCAAGCTCTAAAAGTATTTAAATCCAGCCTCAAGTACCATACAAAAACAGAACAGATTTTAATGTTTAATTTTTATTGAACAAGAACAAAATGGAAAGAGCTGTGTGGAAAAATAAACTAAGTTCAGGATTTAGGAGGGAAAGTATCAAAAGTCCTGAATTAGCTGATCCTCATCAGTGTCCACCTCTATAAAAGCAGGAGTTTTGTCAGTCTGCTGCTGCTCTGGAGCACACAGATGTGTCCTCAAACAATGTCAAGACATCAGAAATGACCTCAGAGTCACAGCTGGTTCTACCCGTCAAGGTCATTTCTAAACATCCTCCATCATTCTACAGTGAGAAAAAATATTCAAAAGTAGAAAACAGTCCTAGAGGAAGATGTTCTGGAAAAATTCACCCCAAGGTCAAACCCTGCAATGCTTCAAGACGTTAAAGAAAGAGCTCAGACTCTACAGGCCTCAGTTAGCAGGTCAAAGGTTAAAGTTCATGACAGAAAAACTAAACTTGTAGCTTGTTTGAATGCAGAAAACCTGTTCTGAAAAGAACATGACCTGCATTTGTAAAGCTGCATCTGATTGAACCTCAAGACTTCAGGAACAAGAGAGAGATACACGGCACCATGTTTAACAAAAAAATATTTTAATGAATTGACCTTTGTTTAACCAGGCAAATCCCACTGAGAGAGATCTTTATTCCAAGGGTTGGGGCAGCACGTAGTGTAAACATGCATGGTTTGAACTGGAGTACCAGTAGAAAACCCTGGTAAACAATGAGGAGAACCAGCAAACTACACACAGAAGGAGTCCAAACCTTAAACCCAGGATGTTTTTGCTGTGAGGCAACAGTGTTAACCACTAACCCACCGTGCAAACACAACCCATGAGCACAAACCCCTCATACCATCAAGCAGAAGTGATGACCTGGGCATCTTTAAGGTCTCTGACTCAGCAGTGAACCAAAGGACTTTTGGGTCAAATGTGAGACCATCTGTCCAACAGCTAAGTCGTGATGCAACGAGACGACAAATCAAAACCAGGCCGCAAATCTACAACAGAGCAGCTGAAATGAAAGAAAAGAATCAAGGTATTGAAATGATCCAATCAGAGTCCAGACCTCAACTCCCCTGAAATGGGGCTTTTTGAAAATGTTTCTTTGTGCCTCCTTCCTGTCCTCTCAAACCCAGCAGGTCGAGGCAGATGGCTTCTCATCCTAAGCCTGGTTCTGGTTCTGGTTCTGGTTCTGCTGAAGGTCTCTTCCTGTTAAAAGGGAATTTTTCCTTCTCACTGTCACCAACGTGCTGCTCAGGATAGGAGACTGTGACAAACTGAAGATTCAATGCAATCTGCTGGCTTCCTTTGATTGTTTTATGTACAGTGCCCTGCTTGTTGTGACTATATAAATAAACTGAAATGAATTGAAATGTTGTGGGGGACCTTAAAAAAGCCGTGCAGAAAAAAATGTGTGCAAATCTCAATAAACTGAAGCAATGTTGAAAAGAAGAATGGACCGAAATTCCTTTGCAACCTTATGAGAGAAGGATTAAGTCCTACAGAAAAACATGACTTAACCTCCATGGTTCTACAACCTGGAGAACCATGACGTAGATTTAGTTTTTCACACAAATTCTTTATTTTAGCTTAATTTTGTTAAATAAATAACTTTGTGAAATCAGTTGTGTGTTTTTAGTACAACTGAGGTTCGATTTGAATCATTTCAGAACCAGATCATTAATATTAGACCCTGAAATGTTAAGCCCTAAAACTGAAACAAAGTTGACTCTTTTTTTTTTTTTTTGCCTACGATTGCAATTAATAAAGTTGAAGTTGAGTAAAGTTTACCGCACTGAAAGTTTCGTTTTGATTGATGAAACACAGTGAGCTGCTTACATCAGCTCAGTCTGCAGACCATTTTTTCATGATTCCACAAGTTTTTATGAGACAAAAATCAATCACGTAATTCAATACCCTTCAAAAACTAACAACAAAGGGGGTATTCAATAAACGCACAGACTCTTCATGAAAAGTGGTTTAAGAGCTTTTAGTCCTAATGAGAGCAATAAGCAACCTGGGCGTCCTCCCTGTGACTGACATCACTCAGCTCAGAGGCAGAAAGAAGGAAAGAGGAGCTCATCAGCCGTGTTGTGTTTGGCAGATCTGGATGCAGAGAAGTTTGCTTCAAGCCCACGTGTGAAGAAGAAGAAGTGTTGAGGAAAAAAAAGAATTTCCTTCTTTTTTTTCTTAAGTTCTGTTACCCAGCAGGCATCATGATATTCAGAAAATCTTCAATCCACGACTGAGAGAGGAAAAACAACTTCAGAGCCAAGACAGTGAGCTCTGGAGACGCTTTATCTCGAGAATAAGTTAAAAAAAAAAGCTACCCCCCTTAGGCATAACTCATGTTTACATCATCGACTGATCCATCTATAATAAGAAAAGATGATGAAATCTCATCTTATTAGCAAAGAAAATGTGAATTGAATTACCCTCATTCTATTGTTACTATTAGTTTTTTTTTTTTACTAAACGCAAAGAAAAAGAGCTGGAAAAACAAGTTGGGGCTTTCCGTTCTAAATTCCTGGTTGAGTGTGGATTATAGGGGAAAAAATCATCTCCTGAAAAGCATCCTTTGAATTACGAAGGAAATTAAATCTGCTTTTCAGAACTAGAGTGATGACAGAAAAAGGCCCGGCGATCTGAATAGTTGTGAAGAAAATGAAGTGACTGACTGGGTGTTAAACGAAGGGCAGCGTCTCTTTCAGCCTGTTTGACACAGAGACCCTGGATCAGCTGCCCTCCACTCTGAACACCGATGAGGTCGGCCTTCTGGGATCTCACCTAACGACTCACAAAGCATCGTCCTACTCCAACAGCTCGACCCTCCTGCCCAAGCTGACCCACATGGCAGCAGGCCAGGGGCACAGAGCGTTCATCCGGCCTTCACATTTTTCCTCCCACTGCGCTTCACTTAGTGAAGGTTGCAGGTAAAAATTGCAGGATGGCAAATTCCTAATAACATTTGTGACCTGGATTGTGTTTTCTTGACACCTTTACTGCTCTCAACATCCTCCTTTTTTATTTTTTGCTTTTTGCACATATGATTTCAGATTTTCCTTCTTTTTTTCAGGCTTCTGCTCCCGTGGGATCTATCCACCTGAGCTCCGAGGGAAAACGGGGGAGTTTGTTGGCAGCTTGGCAGAGAAAGGAGGAGTTCTGGTTTCTTCTGGAGGAAGAAGCCACTGACATGTGTCACCTTTACCGCTGTGAGGAGACAAAGGTAATGAAGCTCTGCAGGAACCTGAGTGTAAACATGGCAGAGGTCGAACAGAGGCCGCTGCGGATCATATTTACTTCTGCTTCAGTTTCAGCTGAAGCATTTGCAAATATAGATGTTTGTTTTTATGTTTCCAACTGTGTGCTCGTTCCAAATGTAAAACTCTGTTATGTGTTGCCAAAACTTCTCAGCGTAGTTTTGATGAAAAAGGTGTGACAACAAGTTGACTGGATATAATCATCACAGAGCAGATTACAGCTGCTTTTTTTTACTGAACTTTTAACTGAGAGCTGCACCAGGAAAGTGTCAGAGAGGGCGTGTCCTTTTCTAAAAGAGCCTGTAGATGTTGAAGTGGTAATTCTCTGCAGAAATCTGTCGGGAGACAGCGATAAGACCAAGATTAGATGTTTTGTCATTTCTGGTTGAAAATCTGAGAGTTTTAGATGTTTTTGATTTCACAGGTTTCAATCTTTTCCTTCAAGTACAGCTTGTAGCTGTTTCACAGGAAGCTTTAGAGACAGAAAAATGTTAACATTTTAGTTACATTTCTACTCTCTCCTATGAGGTTATGATTAAAGTTTTAAATTCTTACAGAAGTGTATATTCATATTTTTTGTATTGTACATATAATTTATTTTGTTCTTTAAAATGAATAAACTTCTGAAAATAATATATACTGTATATATATAGATATATACATATATCTATATATATTATTTTTTTTACATAGGAAAGTTGAGCTCCAGAGGTAGATGGAGCCTCTTCAGCACATTGTCCATCACAGCTCTTTTTGTGAAACATTAACAGTCATTCTTTTACACAATGAAAAGATAAATAAACTTTAAACCTACACCTCAATATGCACCTAAACTGAGTTTACTGCAGTCCATTGTAAATGGAGGTCAGACTTAATCACCTATAAGAACTAATTAGACACACATCCTAAAATTATCATGCTACTTTCAAGTATCCAATATTAAATATTGGCAGAGAGAAGATGGGGTAACACAAATGGTCTTTTGTTTTTTGGGGGGGCACATTAATTTCATGTGCTGAATTTAGCTGAATTATGTAATTTATTTGTTAAAGGTTGAACATAAGAGCTTATACCTAAACCTTACCTGATTTTACTATGTTTTTATATTTAATCTTTATTTGCTGCCTTGTCTGTTTGGTACAAGCTGGGTTCACCTACACACACATTTAATGCACACACACACACACACACACTTGAATAATTGTAAAGAATAAAAGTTTAGATTACTGTGAAATCACGCATTGACCTAATCAGCAATTTTCTGCTGCACAATTTATTTTATCTTGCAGCAGAAACAGTGTTGTGTTTTTTTATTGTATTTTTTCAAATATATGTTGATATTCTCTAAATGCAGTCATTAATACTTCTTGTTCCAGCACAGAGAAATGGACTTCCGGTCTTATTATTTATCTCCCGTTGCCATGGTGAATCACGTTATCTGACTTACATTGATGAGGGCTTCATGCTCCGACTTATCTCAGGGGTAACTTGACTCAGAATGAAGTTACCCAGTTGATATCAGCTGTTCTGAAACTGAAAATCCTGAGTATCACAGAACAGGGTAAGTTGATTCTGAGTATCTGCGTTAACCCGGGGTTTGTTAAGCCTGCTTTCTGAAACGGGGCCCAGGTTTGGCCAGTCATGTTTCCGCTCACATTTCAATGAGAAAATCATCATCATCACTTCACAACTACAGACAGAATGTGATGTTAGCATCCTGAATCATTCGGGGTTTACTCAACTCTGCTGACATCTTTCATTAGAACAAAACAATTGTCTCTGAGCTCCAAGAACAGCTTTGTTAATTTTTAAAACTGACCTGATTACAGGGCGTCTGTCTTCACTGTGCAACAACAGCTTCTTTTTAACTGATGACAACTTCAACTCAGTGTTTAAAGCAAAGTCTTACCTTTGGGAATTATCATGAAGTACAACAAGAAGAACCATTTTTTTTTTAATTGTTTTACATATTTCAAAACCTGTAGGAATGTAGTGTTAGAGGTACAGTTGCTTGGTGGTCAGTGCCACGGTCTTGTAATCCTGAGGCTGCAGGTTCAAGCTCAGGTTGGCCTATATGTCAAGTTGTACAGATTGTCTGTAAATTACACGGATTTCCCCCCATGTTGCAGGTATACAGACAGAGAAATCTCAAAGGTTTTTCAACCCCCCCATTATATAGCGTGGTAATAGTATAGATTTTTTTGTGAAAATTACATATTTTTGAGGATTAAGACACAGGTAAAAGTCCAAAGGGGTTGCCATGTATGGGTTGGGTCAGAATGGGCATCCAGCACAAAACTGTTGCCATATCTCTCGTGTGAATTCGCTCACCGTGGTCGACCTCCACACTGAGGGGAGTAGCCGAAAGAAAAAGAACAGTGTTCTACCCCTGAACTCACACTTGTACAAATTGTTTTCCCTCATGCCACCTAAATGAAAATTAGCATTTTAGATTTTCTCAGATTTTCTAAACCAATTTTCGAGTTATTTTTAAAGCACTCATTTGCCAATCTTGATTTTATTTAAGAACTGTAATCAATTTTTAATAATATCTGAGTGAACTAAACGTTTGATTGGGTGTTCATAATAAAACTTCTCCCCAAAAGACACCAAGTTAAAGAGCTTAATCCTTATATCAGTGGAATCATGAAAATAGCATTCCTAGGGGAAAAAAGCCTACTACCCACTAGTACCCAGTGCAATTTATTAACACTCGCAGTATGTGTTACAGATGACTCTCAGCTACTACCACACCAAAGTTTGGATCCATATCTCAACAAATGACCAAGTTTTAATTGGTTGTTAAGGTTGGTTGGCTAAAGCAGCCATCTTGAATTTGACTCCACAAGTAGTGGAAATGGATACAATTACTTTTTGAGTTTTTTTTATTCATCAAAGGGTTCATGAGATGCTTTGCTAAAAGACAACAAATATCCTCCATATTATTACAGTGGTGTGTGTACAAATCAAACCATAAAGGATAGAAATTACTGCACTGAATTTAGTTTATTTCTCTCTTGTTTGCACACCTCAAAACACAAAAGTCTCTATATCGCAGAAGAATCACTTTTTTCCTGATGGAAATTACGTGTATAGTGTTTTTCATGTTTTGTAAAGGCACCTCAGTCTAAATTTTTTTTTTCTTGATACAACTTTACTTCAGGCACAAGATATCAAACCCCTTTGTTACTAATTTAATATAAAAACTAACCCTAGTCAGGTATTTTTTGTGTGTGTGCAAAGACAAAGATAACCTTGACCAAATCTAAACCTGGTTGGGTTTATCTTTTTTCATTATTACATTCTAAAAACTCTCAGGTGTTTACTTCAAGAGCAAAAGACAAAAAGCTTCATTTCTTCGCCGCTCACCTCCACCCTTTATGGATGTGTTTTACTTCGTGTGTATTTGCCCATTTGTTGTTTTTATGCCTGACTGCACAACAATTTTCTCTGCGAGGCAATAAAAGTAAACCTTGAACCCTGATCTATGCGAAGACGACCCATTAATTCAGACCTGCATAAAAACAGAGGAAGCCCGGCTTCTACATAACCTTTGTGCTGAGCGAGCTGTTTTAGTGAAGCAACTGAGGTTACTTTGATTTTTTTTTAAAAAGGATCAAAAGTAGCTTCTTGTGGGAGAGATGAATTATATTTTCAACCACTGAATAAACAAGTCAGAAGAAACAGGAAAAAAAAGGACAGAAGAACAAGAATTACTTTTTCAGGTTTTTTGTATTTTAGATATTAGTGATGACAGCAGGAAATACAAGCACAGATTTGTCTTTTTCTTGTTTAGATGCCTTTTAGATGAGAAGATCAGAGATGAGGACTTTAAAAGATGAAGAGCTTAATGGATGTAAACAAGAGGAAAGAGACAGACATCTCAGAGGAGGATCTAAACTTTACAATTACAGAACAATTCCCACCAGTTTACTCCCAGAGAAGCAGTGAGACGTGGAAAACCATCAAGTCAGAAATTCAGGAGGAGATTTGACATTTTGGCTCAGTATGCATGGTTCCACTTTGGGCTTTCGTCATCTAGGCTTTGGTTTCTTTATTTTCACCCCGTGTGTAAGCGAAAGGTGAATTGGTGAACTGCCATTTGATAGCTGGCTTTTGTCGTCGTCTTTGTCACGTAGTCGTTGCGGTGCGGCTATCACGAGCAGGCTCCGTGTCTCGGGGCGACCGAGCGCCTCGCTCAGACTTTGATATTGAGGGCGCGAGCGGACCTGTCGTGGTGCCAGTCCCTCAGACGGGCGTAGCGGGGACTCTGGATCTCAGTGAGGAACTTTTCCCTGACCAGAGGCAACAGACATAGGAAACAGACACAAGAGGAAACAGATCGCAACAGGGAGAATGCATGAAAAGAGCAGGAAGTGGAGTAAAGCAGCCTTTACTTTGTTTCAGAAAACAAACAACCCATTACACATTCAGGTGCGTTTCAGTCTGAACTCCTCAGGTTTTACTGTGTTTGTGCTTAAATATTACCTAAATCACATAATAAATATATAATTATAAAAGAAATAAAACCTTACATCAGATCAAACTTTAAGATATTTATGAAAGGCTGTTCTCTGATAAATTAGCCCAGTAAAAGCCTCAACTTGAAAAAATAGTTTAATTTTGGCCAGACTGATGAGCTAAAGGCTAATCTGAGCAAAGATTAAAATAGATTGCTGCCTTAAAACTCTCTCAACAAATCCATAGTGGTTCACACTAAAATTATTTTGATAAACTTTTTCAATCTTGTCAATTTTGTACATGGGTTTAAGTAAAACTTTAGTTATTTGCAACCTCAAATCCCTTTAGCAGCAGCTAGCTGTAGCACATCTGGTAAAAGCCTGAACCACTTCTGACAGAGATATCATGATTCCTGCTAAAATAAGCACATCATGTGAAATAAATGGTGGTGTGAAAGTTCATAAAAATGGTGTTTGAATGAACTCCTATTAAACTTATTTAATTAGCATTTTATTTAAAGATGGAAGCAAACCACTTCAGGCTTAACTCCACCCAGACTAGCTGGTAGCTTGTTCATCAGGTCAGAAATAAACATTTCTTTTTTCAGACTGAGGTCATACAAAGATCTATCTACAACAGGTGAGATATTAAGTGTTCATAGCCCTCACACAAAACTTTTTGTCTCCGCAGATTATTACGAATCTAAAATTTGTTTCTATAGTCAAACACGAAGGAAATTGTGCTTCTAATCTTGCTGTAGTTGTTCACATCCTGACTCTGGATTAAGAAAATCCAGAATCTTTATATTTTTGTATTTTGTGACATTTTCAGCTTGATGAAAATCAAAGGTCATTTTCCAGACCTCCTCTAAAATCTCCTTTGTACCAAAGTACACTTGAACTAATGTGATTTTAAGACCATCTCTGATTGATCCATGTTTTGTTGGTAAAATGGGTCAGTTCATCACAGCTGATTGCCATCGTGGTAACGACCAATTCAGCTTCAAATTACCTGCTATTTCTGACACTCACTAGTGTGTATGCACCAGAGTATAAATGTTAGAAAACGTGATCTTTTTTGTTATCTTTAAGTCATGTGTAAAATAAATCTCGTGTCTTAACTGGTTTGTGTAAAGGATTGAAACTTAAAAAGCTGCATCTTCCTGTTAGCAACCTGCACCCTACGTTTAGTCAACATAATCATGAAGGCTGGATTATCTCTTCCATATTTTAGTAGAGAAAACACACAAATTTTCAGTTAGTTCAGTAGTTTTCACACCAAATCCTTACTAAACCTTAAATGATTATGCATCCACAGCACCATGCTGATGTTTCAAGCAAAATAACAACAAACCACTGGAAGAAGATTTAAAAGCTGAAATATTTTCTCGGCCAAAGCAAAGCTTGAGCACACAAATCCATGTCACGGCACTCTAAGTTTTACCTGGACTTCTTCATGTTTTCATCATCTGGGTCCTGCACTGAGAGATCCAGGAGAGATAAACGCATCAGAAGGTTCATAGGAAGTTAAGTCGTGTCTACTGCTGCTTTCAGACATGAAGCCATCATATCAAATCCCAAACAAAAGTACAAAAACTAAAAAGTCACATGAAAGATCATAAGAAATCTTTTTGTCTTGCTGAGCTGTCAGGCTAAGAACTCCAGCTGTAACTCAAGACAGCAGACATCTGAAAGTGGAGGCTGTACGACTAAAGAAAAAAAAAATGGACAAAACCGTTATCCACCTTCCTGTGTCACTCACTCAACTATCGCCTTCACTGAAACCTCTCAGATCACATCATGTCTGCATCACTTTTATCTCTACAACAGGAGAAAACCTACATACACTGGGTCACCCGGCTCCGGCCCTGACTTACTGAAGTCGGTGCCTGTGAGCTGGGCCAAGATGCGGAAGGAGCGGGACTGGGTGGTGCCGGTGCGGGGCTGCCAGTCCTCGGTGTCCTCGATCAACCTCTTCTTGCTGCGGTCGTTGGGGATAAAACAGGGCAGGCTCTCCGCCCTGAGGCCGTGCCTGCACACACGGCTGCACGGTTAGCTGAACACATCATCCTGAACGTGCCATGCACCACTCTGAACCTCAGCGCCGTACAGTCAGAAAATCATACGGACATCACCACACCACAGTTCTAGCTGTCATTAGTGGGAGAAAAGCTGACAGAACTCAGTACTTGGCCTTACTGGTTTAAAAAAAGCCACTTATTTTTGATAAACAACTTCAGAAGCAGCAAAAGAAGCGGTTCTTCTTTCAGTCATCCTTCCAACAAAGCTCCGGGTCAACTGTAGCATGCGTTTATCAACAAGCGCGCAGAAAAGAGAGGATGAATGCTCACTAATGAACTGCCAACTCCGTTCTGTAAGCCCAAGTGCTGAATGCAGCGAGGAGCATCTGCTCCTCACTGTCTTTTCATAAACAACCTGACCATAATAAGCTAATAAAGCTGACAAGCGAGCCAGCATGCAGCTGCCTCTTACTTGGACTGCTGGTAGATATCATCATAATAAGTAGCTTCACCCCTGTGGAACAGACCAGACACCAAATAAGTTCTGTTGTATGGAATTAATGTAGAAGAACATGAAGCAAAAGTTGGGAGGAATTTAGATATGGATGAGGAAAGAATTGAAATTAAATTTAAAGGTACTCTGCAATGTTGTGTTTGTATTTATTTACACTCAGATTTGTTTAGTAAATAAACTCGCAAACAAGTCAGTATTTCACCTGTTTTTTACTATAATCAATTAAAATGTTTCTGGGTGTCTTACAAAATGCCACACTTCAAATATTTCAGTTGGAGAATTTTTGTGATTAAGGGTCGATCCTTCACCTGACTCAATCTAACCTTATTGGTAAACTTTAAGCAAACCAGGAACCGGGACTGAATTAATATTTGAGTTTAAATGTTTAAATGTTGAGATGGTAAATTTAAAGGTCTAACGAAAGCTACGTAAAAGCTGTGTTTGGATGTTGAGCTTTTCATGTTGCTCCTCCTCCCTGCTTGATGACTGATTTGTTCTGGACAGATATCTGACTCAGGTTTTCTCTTTTTTTTTTATGCATTAACCTGCAGACTTGATCCATAATTCTGAACATCTTGTATAATTCCACCATATTTGTACACAGATTACATCAGCCTGATGTAAGTCAATCATGTGACTCGAGCTTCCACTTGTTTTTTTTGGCAGATTTTTCTGAGTGCTTTGTTTATGTTAACTGTTCCCACATTTCAGGATTGCTTATCAAATATATGGAAAACTACAGGAGGAATTTTTTTTTAATTGTTTCACTTGACACAGTTCAGGATAACTTTTTGTGTTTGATTTTAGAGTTTGCAGTGAGGTAGCTGTTTGGTTTACCATTAGCAAAAATGTTTTATGACATGGTTTAATTTCACTGGGTGTGCCACCCAAAATTTTACCTCAATTTAATCTTTTTATTTTTTAAATTGAAATATGTTTTTTTAAATCTTTTGACTGAACCAAATGAGGGAAAAAATGTACAAACTGTTAGCATTTAAGATGTAAAGAGACTAAAATCGGAAGAAATTATGTCAAAATGAATCTAAACAACAACTCAAACTAAAAAAAAGAAAGATACTTTTTTTTTATGCTGGAAGTCAAATAAAAATACGTGTACTAACTTGTCGAGGTTTTCCACCTGGAAAGTCAGAGGAAAAAAAAGGGAAACACAAAGTGAGAGAAGGAGGTTAGAGCTCAGCTTAGCGAGGGGAGAAGAAGAAACAGAACATGTCGATACGTGACAAAGACTGTTCACAACAGAAGATCGCAGAAGATACGGTGAAACGCAGGCAGCGAGCATGACGTGACACGAGACATGCGGTTATTGTCAACAAGCTCTGTGGAAGAAGGACGGCATTGTTTGTCTGTCAAATCATCTGCTGTCACTCTGACCCAAAATGAGTCAGTCAACTGGCACAAAACCTTTGCCGCTCCGCTCCTCTCGTCCCCGCTGCACTAATGCTTTTCAGAGTTATGTAAATCAATGTTTCTGCCCAAAAACAAAAAACAAAAACCTCAGCCAACTTTCTGTACCGCCACACTTAGTCAAATCTTTGTTGTGCTCTGATACCCCGTGAATAATGATAAACACCACAACAAACATCAGAATCACAGAATCTGCCTCGCGCTCACGTTTCACACGTCCTGTTTGTGGCGCACAGCTTTTTATCTAAACATGTTCACGAGAAAAAAAAAAAGGAGGCTCAGAAGAGTACAGACGTAAAAACTGCACGAGATCTCAGCAGATTTTTACGAGTGAGGCCAAATGCAACGACCGACCACATCTGCTGCTTCAAGAACAACCATTATCCAAATTATAGGAGGCGGCCTGGCGAGTTCTTCACGGTGCTTTTATTACATGCAGACATGCTTAGATTGAGTTTTCCTAGAATCTTTATAAAAGCTCAAGACTGAGTGATGAAAAAAAATTGCAACAATAAGGGAAAAAATATGTTTTAAAAAGACTGAAGAAACTGATCAAAAATGACCTTGAACCTCAATATATCTAAATGAATGAAGTGATTTAATGAATATATTGGATCAAACATCAGTTTAGTGGTTCTGTTGCTTCACACTGAATCTCAGCCGAAGCCTTTCTGTGAGGAGTTTACATGTTTCTGTGCACGTGTGTTTTGTTTTACAGGCTCTTTCATTGTTTCTCACAGCTTGAAATGTGCATGTTGGGAGTTTTGACATTTCCTGCAGGATCAACTTCAGCCCGAATGTGAACCTAAACTGGATTAAAAAATGAATGAATGATTCATTCAAAAATTGGGGGGGGGGGGGGCTTCAGTACACTGACTAGCTGCTGGGATTGGATGATTTTCAGCTTGACTGGCCTCATCAGTGACTGGCTGACACAGCACTCAGAAATCAGATTTTTTTTCCTGGTCCATTAAGGCACCATCCCTAACCAGCTAATACACACTTACTACAACATCGTTAGATGTTTGTGCTACCTGTAAGGTGTTTACAAATGGAGGCAGAAGAAGCACAAGCAGTGTTAGATGCTAATGAAAAAAGGATTTTCTATGGTAATTTATCTGCTGCTCCTTTTCCTCCTTTAGGAATAATAATTAGCTTAACAATAAAAATAAAAAGAATCCCAGCTTTCACTTAAACTGGTGACATATTTGATTGGTGCTCTTGTATGTTTTGAGATGTGTAAAAAGAAAAAGAAGGCATGAACATTTTATTAAAAACATTCTCTTCATTCTCTGCTTCAGGAAACTTACTATGTTATTATCTTATGCTGTTAAATTTTTGCTACTGTTAGCTTTTAATTAGACCTTCTTGGTACTTGAGCTCCAGTTTTGCTTATTTCTTTGTGAGAAAGTATTGGCTTTTACCTACCCCATTTGCTACTTTTGGCTACTGTTCTGCTACTTTTAGGCATAATTCTGTTAATTTTAGCTTTTGCATGTCCTTTATCCTATTTTTATCTACCTTTGTAGGTTGATATAGTTACTGTTATATTATTTTTACCTTACCACTTACTTCTTTTAGCTTTAGAGTGTTGTTTTGGTACATTTATCTAGTTTTGCTTATTTTAGCTAGAATTTTGTTATCGTTAGCTTTAAATTGCTGTTTTGCTGCTTTAGCTATTGTTCTGCTTGATGTTAGTTTCAGCTTCTTTACAAATGTTGGTCTTTCAGCGCTCAGCATTTACACTGCATTTTCCCAGAAACTGCAGTTTTCCTATTATTTTTCATTTGGTTTTATTTGTACCAACATCCCTGTCCAATAACACTTTAATGTACAGTAATCATTATTACTCACACACAATCAGACTTTCAACTGAACCAGGAAGAAGAAAAAATTATGTTTTGTCTATTCTTAACTACAGTTCTTAGAAATCTGAATCAACTATATTCAGAATCAGAATCAAAGCTTTTTTTCTTTAAAATGCTGCAATTAGTTCATGTCTACTTTGAATGTGGTACATAAATCAAAAGTTATCATTACACAGATTTCCTACAGATTTTACATTTCACTATGAAATAACTTCCAGTCGACATCCTTTACACAAAACACATGAATTCACCATATTTTTGACTTGTGATCAAATTAACTTGTTAATTGTCAAAACAATCAGAAAATGTGCAAAAAGTGATTTTACATTTTGCATGATGTTACTTTAACATGTTTCACCAGTGAAAAACATGTAAAATGTAGGTCGTGGTTTTGTGTAAGAATGTGATGGAACAAATGAACAAACACTGTGACGAGTTTAACCTCAGAAACATCTTTGGATTAGACAATTTTCTCCAAAAATAAAAAGGTGATATTTATGTTTTTTCTTATCAGTATTTGTATTTTATCATCTTACATCAGTTTTGAGGTTGTTTGCTGGAGTTCAAGAATAAAGACAACAACAGATAAACAAACTACTTGAAAACAAAATTTCAAATTGAATGTAATTTTCTGGTGAGCTCATCACAAAAGCTTAAAGCACAATAAAAGGTAGGAGGTGATTACACACAATGTTGGAGATATAACTTTTTATGATTCTGTTTTTTTAGAGTAAACGTTCTAAAAGCTGAAAATTATTGTTCAGTCCGAAGTGGAAAGCAGAGAAAGTTCAAATGTTTCTGTGAATATTAACATTTCTCTCCAACAGATTAAACATTCAAGTCATTTTTCACATGTTTGAAGTTATTTTGCAATTAAACTTATTGTATATTGCGTATTTATATAAAACATTATTTGACCTTGTATGCTTTTCTCACACACACACACACACACACACACACACACACTGCACATAAGTTTGCATTTTCCTTATTAAGACTGTGTATTGATTTCTAGTCATTTCTGTAGTTTAATCCTGACCCTTACCTAACTTCCACCATATCAGGACCGCACTTTGGTCCCTAAAAGGACTACTAATCCTGGTAGGGTTTATACAAGAAAATTTCCTATAAAGGTAACAAAAACCAGGTACACACACAGTTAAGGACTTTAGATTGATCTGAAATAATTTCCAGGAGACCTAACACCAACCAAATGACACTAAAACTAATATATGCCACAAAAAATGTTTTATGTTTTATAAAAATCAAACAAAAAAAACTTAGATCAACAGTAGACCATAAAATAGTGATTGATTATTAGTACAGCCATTAATAATCTGTGTTATAGCATCTGTTTGTCATGTTTATTCCACTACAGAGCTTGGAATAAATATTCCAAGTAAAACTAAAAACTCCAGAGTTTATCACAGTATCACATCAATCTGAAGCACATTCCATGTTTGCCATCTGGTGGTAAAGTGATTACGCTGATCTCTGCAGTGAGTCAGCATACATTATCCATGTTTACTTTCTCTGTAATGATTCTTACTCAGGGACATAAATTTGGCAGTACACAGCAGCAATGACTGAACTAAATTCTTCTCAATCCTGAAGGAGTTACTTTCTCATTTTAATGAGAAGCCAGAATAATGAGACAAATACCATTAGAACCACATCAGTCACACTGCTGCTCCAAAGGTAACGGTGTTTGTTTTGTTTTTTTACCACCTACCCATTGTGTGGCTGCGGTGTGCTGGCATGGCTCTGTGAGCGCGCGGTGTTAAGTTTAGGTGAGTAGGTCACAGATTTAATAACTGGTCCTGAGCTGGCACTAGCACCACCTGCTGCAAACGGCCTCGCCATCTTGTTAATGGTTGTGCTCGGGGCAAAGGAGTACTTTGGCTGAGCAGAAGGCGCAGTAAGCGAGTCCTGCGGAGGTGTGGGAGAAGGGAGAAAATGCAGCACAGGGCACACAACATGCAGTTACACATTTGACACGCTCCAAAAAAATACAACAAACAAAACAAAAAAAAAAAAGTTTTGCTCTCGCACAACCCGGTCAAGTCTTTTCAGCCTCTCAAAGCAAATGATTACAGCATCCTCCGGCACCGGCAGCAGAACCAGCAGCAGGTCTGTCAAAGCCTGCGAGGCTTTTCTCCGCGCACACAAGACGTGCTTAAGAAGTGCGGACACTGCTATTTTATTGTGCTGGCTGTCAGCCAAGGAGTGGCCAAAGTAATCTGCTGCTGCAGTTAAAAATGAAATCGCTCAAAGTGAGAATGTGTCATGTAAAACCCACATCGCTCACTAATGAGATTTCTCACAGAGAATTATGCGTGGACAGCAGAAGCCTGCCTGCTAAAATGGAACATTGACTCTGCTTTTGTACGTGCCAGCTGCTTTGCTCGTTACAATGTGCCGCACAAACCAGTTCATGACACTATTGTTCTATGAAAACTGCAATCAGTGGGACAGAGAGGCTGCCAAAAGGCTTGACAGAGAAACTGAACGCATCAACACTTATCTGGTATCGGGAATTGTGCAAGGTGCAACAAGACACACAAAAAAGCAAATAACTCATTCAGCAACCCGCTGGTGCTCGACTAAAGCACGCTGCCTGGACAATGTGGGTGATTTAGATGAATTTACACTCAAAATGACACAAAACAATATTTAATCCAATAGTGAGGAAGGACTAAAAGGACGTTTTAAATTCCCTGCAGTCAGGCAGCACACCATGCCAAGTCATCCAGGTGTTCACAAACAGGTGAGCGCAGATAAACATGGTCTTACCTTCCTGTCTTCACCCGTTTTAGGAGCTCTATAGAAAAACAAAACATAAACAAAATGTTACCATGTTGATTCTTCAATCTGATGATTAAATACATGTTTTACTATTTCATGCTTTTAAATCCACCTTTTTCACAATTAAATCAGTCCAAATCAGTTGGGGTCTATATGTGGAACTGCAACGCTTTGGTCTAAATTCCTCCTTACTGTAACTCCACATGCCCCTCATTCACCCCTTTTCTGAGGCGTGTCTCAGATCAACTCATTTTGACACTGTCTCTTTAAATACAAATGAGGCTAATTCTGTGAAGTAACTGTTCAGAAAACATAATAGAGAATAGAAAAAACTTAAGTTAAAAAATATGACCCAAAAGATAAAGATATCTATGCAGCACTGGGAGAAACAAAATCAGAGGTGCCCAAAGTGGGGCCAATTTTGGCCCGCCAAGCCATTTGATTTGGCCCACCAGCAGCTGTCCTGGTTACTAGATTGTAATCTTCTGTTTTATGTAGAAACACTATATTTCCACTTAGTGGTCCAACTATACTTACATGGAGCTGTAGTCAGTAAGTCTTAACTCATGGTACTCACTTTATCTTTGAACTATGTTAAGATTAAATACAAAATACAAGTAACTACAAGAGACATTTAGATTAGATTTAAGCTCATAGATTTACACATTTTATAAGACCACATATTCTCAAATTTTAAATTATGAAAATGACACCCGAGCATACGTTGAATTTTCTCTGTGTCCATGAGTTGAAAACAAACAAACAAAAGAATGTGGGCAACCACACTGGCTGCTAACTTAATCATAAAAATAAAAAAACTTTACTTGAGAAGTATTTGCATTTCATGTATTATATTACTGCATTTGGCCCGCGGCCCTCAGACTGATTTTAATTTTGGCCCTCTGAGGGAAAATGTTTGGGCACCCCTGAACTAAATGAACATTTTCTGGACTCCTAAAGACTCCAAATACACAACAAAATGTACCTAATGGCTAAAAAAAAATAGGAATTTTGCATATGTCCCCTTTAAGAGTGAAACTTTTAGAGTAGTTCAAACATAGCATTCCTGAAACAAAATAGTGACAGTTTGTTGGTTTAATACAATTTGCAAAGGCAATAAATAATCCTTTGCTTTCCATTTTACTTATTGTGACATAGCAACAATAACACAGATACAGCTGAAAAAACTTTAAAAATAACTGAATCATTTATGTTTTGGAATTATTCCTTCCAGCTTTTTCCTTAAGTTTCTGACATTAAATCTTAAGTTGAAAATTTCCTTTAATAACAGCAGTTTGTATTTGCAGAAGCTACCAGTTTTATTTCTGCGTGCGTGTGTGTGTGTGTGTACTTGTTTCTGCTACATAGTGAGGGCAATTTGCAAAATAGTTACTATCAAAGGGAGATCTCTTCCCAGTCCTCACTTTATCTCTACTGCACTCTGCTAGTTACAGTTGTGGTCAAAAGTTTACATACACTTGTAAAAAACATAATGTCATGGCTGTCTTGAGTTTCCAATAAGTTC
>JARVJO010000269.1:18555351-18583882 GCA_031762555.1 Cynodonichthys magdalenae
TATTGGAAACTCAAGACAGCCATGACATTATGTTTTTTACAAGTGTATGTAAACTTTTGACCACAACTGTAGGTTTAGAGGTTGGTGTGAATTAAGTTTTGGTTCAGGTTATAGTTAGGAACAGACTAGTAATGGTTAGTGTTAAGGAAAATGTCTGGGTTAGGCATAAATGCAGTTACAAAAAATAATGGAAGTCAATACAAAGTCCTCAGTTTGATGCAAGTACAAGGATGTGTGTGTGCGTGTGTGTGCATGTGTGTGTATGTTTGTGTGCATGTGTTTGAGGTTTGGTCAGGTAAAACAAAAGGCCCAGTTGGGATGGACATGCTTCTCCACTGATTAGCAGATATACAGTACATAGTTCTGCTGCAGAGTGACAAAAAACTTCTTGCCATTCCATCAACTAGATCCATGATTATGGTCGGCCATTAAAGAATGGGTTCATCAAGTTCTACACTTTTTTATGGATATTTTCAGTTTTATTTTAGCCTCTTTTTAAGTTTCTCTTTCAAGAGTCTTGACTTTTAAATGACTATACAATGTCGTACACCCTGATCCTGTTCTCTAACTTTCTGTCTGCAGTCAGACATCAGGCAGCAGCTGAGCGGCTGTAGGACGCCGCTATTGTTTTATTGCTCTATAAAGATCTGTGTGCTTTATTTGTTTTAGCTAGCAAAAATTTCTGTGAAAAAATATTACCATAGTGAATAAATGACCAATGACAAGATATAGTTAAAAAAATTTAAAGAAATATTTGTTTTAGAAATACAAAAAAAAAAACAATCATCACTTCTTTGCTGATTCAATCTAAATGTAAAATATGGATTTTGGTATCACTTTACGATCAATAAAAACATAAAATGTAAGAGCAAAAAAGAAAAAGAATACACAATAGAAAAAATTAGCTTCATTATGAAGTTAGAGTGCACTGCAGTTCATCTGGAAAATAATTTCCTTACATATATTTTTCCTGCAGTTTCCAGATTTCAAAAATATGACTTGTTGGGACAATAAGTACATCTGATGTCTGTTTTCAGTGGGATAAATTTGTAGCTTTGAATTTAATCCCAGAGCAGCCGTAACATATCTGGTTTATTTAATTATTTTTTAGCTCTTTATTTTAAAATTTAAAGTTTTATAAAACCAAAACATACAATTAGAACAAAAGAACCAGAGGGGTATTATCTGTATCTCTGACTTATTAAGCTGGCCACATGAAAATTGAAAATTCAACTCACTATTTTTATACATTGCCCATTTAGCCCAAAGTCCTGCATGGGTCCCTGCTTTAGTCCTGAGAGAATAGGTCAACTTCTGCATGATATATTTCCTCAACAATGTCTATCCATCTACTGGGCAAAGCTCAGAGGATCGCACCTCATCTATTTTCTTGTAACTGCCTTATTGTACGCAACTATCAAGATTTTGAAGAGATATGCATCTTCAGTCTGAGATATGGTTTCAGGTATCAAACCCAGGAACATTATCCTCACATACTTTGCAGTTTTGAAGTCAAATATCCTCCAAAGTCCTCAGAATTCAGTCTTAAAAAGGTTGCAGTGTTGTACATGACCAAAAAGGGTTTAAGTAATTTAAAAAGTTTTATGCAACTCTATATTTGAAAACCAAAGTAATCGGTGAGTTTGTTTTCTATTTGGACAAAAACAACTTCCACAGTTGTATGGAGAACATAAACTGTCTCGTCCGCCCCTCATTTACAAAACAAAACAAATAAAGTCCAATGTGGGAAATGTTCACCAGTTGGTGGTAGTTGAACTGATGATGGCCCAACAAAAGCCCTATTGTTAAAAAGTCCTGTGGAAGTGGGGGGCGAGGTGGGAGGAGGTGTGGGTGGGCAGGTGATGATGTGACTGCTTTGCTGTCTCCCCTGGCCTCGGTAAATTAGTAAAGTGAACACGTAGAGACATTTATTATTATTACATGCTATGACTATCGTGTGTGTGGGGGGGACACTAATGTATAGTGATAGAGGAAACGCTGCCCTTCTATATTTTACCTAATGTTTTCATGATCTAATTTACCTATGTAATATTCCACAGACAAAAGACAAGAGCAGCATTTTTAAATTATAATGAAACTAGCTATTTTTATTTTATTCACAATACTGAAAGCTGAGTTCAGGTTAGGATTTCCCTTGTGTTTTTGTATATATTTGGACAGCTGAGACTAAAATGAAATGTTATTTTATTTATGTCTGTGTTGATCTGTAGGCTCCAATCCATGCTTACATATCAATAATCGAGCTGCTCCCGTTTAGCAGCTCAACTGTGAGTTATGAATTGTTAAATAAGAAGAATAAAGTGAGAAGAATGGTGCAAAAAAGTGGTTTTAAAACGTGTGATATGTTGTTTGTTAACCTGAACGCTAAAACATTAAACAACAAACAAGTCTTAAGTGAAGTCGAAGAGCCCAAAGCGACTCAGCAACTCATATAAATATTTTCCCACAATAAACCTGGAAGCTCTCAGCTTTACGCTGTTGTTGGTTCTAAATATGATCCCCAGAACGAAGCTTTAACAGGGTTAAGCAGGAATGAAACTGCTCACATTGTTTCAGGCAGCAGTGAAGCCAAACAGCAAAGAGAACTTCCTGTGATAATAATGAATGCCCCGTCATCGCCTGCTCTACCCCTGATAGAGGCATGTTAAAGTCAGGAAAACCACAGCAATGAAAAGATAGAGAGGAGCAAACTGAGGACGAGGCAAACCTCTCAGTCCGTGTTCCACGTAGTCCAGAATCTGTTGAGTCATAAGTTAGGAGGGATGTGTATGAAGGCTGTGTTTATTTTGGCACAATGAAACAAACATGATGAAATCACTGTTTCTTGGAAAAAATTAGCTCGCCCCGGGTGAGTTCGACCTGCATTGGAACGGAATATGAGCGCCGCATGAGATCATTTCCTAACTCATTTCATGGCTCACTTAGTTTTGGTAACACATGCTTGGCCTTCCAAGCAGACATCAGATAAAGTCAGAAATTTCACCACAATGAACTCTCCGGTGACACTAATCAACCCTGAACACACACTGCAGACACATCCCAGTTGGCCGATCACTGATGATGAAATACAAAAGGTGCAGAACCAGTCAGTCCCTGTAGATGTTTTATGGCCTGATATCCATGTAAATGAAAACTTATTGCCTGTATATTGACTTAATTAACAGATACTGGGCTGAAATTAGATGTGGTAGTAGTTGAGAGCTTTCCTCAGCACATACTCTGAGCACCAACAGATCTCATTAAATCTCAACATTACAAAAAAATTTGTAATTTCTCATAAAAGGATGATCTTAGTTTGAAACTCAGGCAGGAAAGTCTACAGGCGACCTGAATTCCTTCAAGGAATTCTAGTTTTATATTGTTTTTATTGCATTTCCTTAAGAAAAAAGCTCTGAAGTTTAAACCCTAACCCCAAGACGATCCTTGATCTGAACAAAATCAGACATTAAACCAAACAATAAACTATATCTCATCACTACACAGCTGTCCTCTCTTGACATAAAGAAGCAGTGGATTGCAGCCAAGACAAGAATAAATAAAACTCATGACAGCTCCTCTATAAAAAGTGTTGCAGGAAAAAAATAACTTTTTGCTTTTCTTTTAATATAACAATAGGACAATGTGGGATCAAGAGAAGAAACAAAGGATTTATAGGAAGGGAGTCAACCATATTTAAAAACAAAAAAAGAAGAATCTTTATGAAATAAAATGTTTACAATAGCTGACCTCAGCAAGAAGATGAGGCATGAGGGGAAAAAACACAGAATGAAGGAAAATGTTTATTTTTTATGTTTATCCAAACAATAACCATAACCCAATGAAATGAAGCTAAAAGCAGTGAAGAAATAAATAGACCTGTTTAACGAGTTAAGCTTTTGAGTTTACATTAACAAAAAATTTGTTAACATGTAAGAAAAATTAACAAAAAACCTTATGAAGAAACCTCAACTGAGAACTTAGTGTCACTTTTTTCTTATTTGTTCAAAAAGGAATCGTTCTTTTGATTTTTGTTTTATTTAAGCTAAAACACAAGCTTATCAGTCCATTTTCTTTCAGCACAAAAAAATATATTCAGCATCATCTCACTGATTTAATGGTGATAAACTTTGTTTTTTACCAACAACATTATGAAGTCTAGTTTGTGCGATTATTCAGTAACTGTTAAATTATTAGACAAAAGAATGCAGTAAAAAGTCCTCAAAGTCTGTATTGACTTATTTAGGTTAAAATAATATTTTAATCCTTTATAAAACATGTTTTAATTTCTTATAAAATAGTTTTCCATTCCAAAGTAAACAAAAAAATTGGTCAAACTATAAACTTCAAAGTAAAAACTGTAACTTTATTGATCTTTATGAAAACCATCAGAACTTAAATTAATGAATATTGAACCTCTAAAGGGATATTTATGAGCTTTTGAAGTGAGATTTTGTACAAAGTTTAAGAACAATCATCTTACTTGTTGTAGACTGCTCTTGTACCAGTCTTTGTTTGGAAAAATAGATTTTAATTTAATTTAATTAATAAATTAACGAGCATTAAAACAACTCTAATCTGTAAATTTTTATAGATGCTCATAAAAACACTGTTTAATAAACTTTTAACTACCATCAGTTTTCTATTACACAGTTAGTTACATAGATTTCTGTGGTTATTTGCATGAGAAAAAGCAGTGGCTTGGTGTAGCACATTTTCTGTAATCTGGACACTTCTGGCAGGATTATCATAAATTTTCCTCCGGAATAACCATGTAATCCTAAACGAATGAAGGTGAGAAGGTTTATAAAACAACGTCCACAAGAGTGGCTATGAAGGCTCTAACTAGGCTTTAACTTGTTAATCCCATCAGAATTAAAATCCAAACTGAGGATGTTTAAAGGGCCATCTACAACAGGTAAGATATTAAATATTTATAGTGTTTCTACAGAACCCTACTTCAAACGATCTTAACTCTTTCTTCAGCACATTTCAAAGTGAAATCTATAACTTAGTTGCCCTGATTATAATTGGTGCAAACCAGAATCTCTAAAGCTCAAACTATTTAAAGCAGTAACAGCTCTGCTTTCTGGAAGGACTTTAAATATCCCACAGCTGTTCTCACAAACTAAGTGAACAAAGATGACGTGTAAGAAATTAAAAAGCCAAGTCTCTTGGCAGGTAACAATGAGGTGAACGAGATATCGCAGCTTTACTCCCATTACTTACGAGGATCAAAAAATCAAAATGAGTCCCACGGCAGCAGAAAGCTCATCTTTATTATTTTGCAAGTCGATGTCTTCTTTTTCACCTTCTCTGGGTTTGAAATCTCTTTTCTTTTTCATAATCAAGCACTGATGATTTTTTTTCTATTGTTCAGAGATACTTTGTCAAGAAACTCTGGCAATACGTATTTGAGCAGGTATAAGTGCTGCCTGTAGGAGGGCTATTCAGTGCTAATTAAAAGATCTCCTGGCCCAGAAATAAAGATGGATTGTTTTAATCAGAGGAAAATGTCTTTGGTTTCATTTTGAAGCTCAGGCACAATGAAACGTACCCAGGGTACCTCTGAGAATGGCTCATTTGAAAAGAATAAAGCCCAGTGTGTCATGCTAACAGCAGTTGGCATGCTGAGGAAAATATTAGTGTCATAAGTTAAAAGAATTCAGTGTGTGTACTCAGCTTTGTTAAAAGATTCATAATATTAGCTGCTGGGGTTTTTTTTTGGCTCATTTTACAAAATTCCATTGAAACCTGTCTGGTA
This sequence comes from Cynodonichthys magdalenae, assembly GCA_031762555.1. Lineage (NCBI taxonomy): Eukaryota > Metazoa > Chordata > Actinopteri > Cyprinodontiformes > Rivulidae > Cynodonichthys > Cynodonichthys magdalenae. The sequence goes on from JARVJO010000269.1 coordinate 18,561,113, forward strand.
GACATTTAAAAGTTCTGCTGGTCAACAAAAAAAAAAGAAAAAGGGACAAAAACAATAAAAAACAACCTCTGACAGAAATGAACACTTTTAAAACAACTGAATTAAATATGAAGTAAAACTAAATTCAAGTTAAAACAGCTCTTTGCCTTGGGCAAAATGAAATAGGACTCTGTGATGATAAAGTATTTTGCAACCATCTGTCATATGAGGGAGTATTTCAAGGACTTTATGATATCTCATCTTGTCCAAATGAAATGAAGGAAAGTATGTGCACTGCAGGGATTTATGCTCCTGTGTGCATGAGATAAAAGTACAATTTTGTTGCATCACGCACCGCCAGACAACCTACCTGCTGAGGCTGAGGGTCAGGGAGTCTGTTGCCGCTCTAATCTTGTTTTGTGCTTCCACATGGGTCATTTCCTCAGCATTGGTGTCACTGATGGAGACCACCCAGTCTCCCACCCCAACTCCAGCCTGAGCTGCCTTCCCACCCGGAGTAAGCTGTGGGAAAAAAAACACAGGATTCAGTCAGAGGGGTTATCTGAAAAGGTTTAACAGGAAATTATAGGAGGATTAAATAAAACCTGTTTTTAAAGCTCAGGAGGCAGAGGTGCAACTTTAGTATTGCCAAAAATCCCACTGCTGATCATTGTTGTAATCATTTAAATATAAAAAGTATATAAAATACATATTTTGATATGCTTTACAACACTTCAGAGAAATTGGATTGTGCGTAAGAACAAAATACTTTCATTTTTCCAGCACGTCAGAACATTAAAACCATATTTAGGCTTGAAAGTTACTTTAACACAAAAACTCTTGGATAATTGAATCACTGGAATGTTTTTATAAATAATCCAGCATATTGTTTTAGTAAAACACCTATGTGACCCATGCTGGCAAAATAAGTCACAGTGAGACATTTCTCAATATTAAAGTAGTATAATTTTCAAATGCACCCTCTTAAAAGCTTCAAACATAATGTGGAAATTTTGCATTAATACCTCTTAAAAGTTTCATATGACAAAAAAATAACAGAACTTCTTTAGTTATTTTTTTGAGCAGTGGATTTTTTTAAATAGGTTTAAAAGATCACTTTTATAAAACACATTTTTAGTGTATTTTGACCCATTTTAAGTACCTTTACTTGGGCCAAAATATATTGAAAATATCAAACTGACAGTAGTAAGCATCTCTCTTTTTAAACTGAATAAGTATTCACCATGCTGAAGTTATTTAATTAAGCCCCAAAGTTTCCTGAATCTTTGAAAAGAGAGATGGTACTTCTAGGTGTAATGTTTCCATTAACCATATCGATTCACTTTTGAGAGGGAAAAAGATACAAATTTGGTAAAAAGAAGTTTAAAAAAAATTGTTGAACCAACACAGAACACAGTTTTGTCCAGTTATGTCTTAAAAGTATAAAAACCATGTTTAAAAAGAGACTGAGTCCTTAAAATTGTCAATCACTGAGCTATCTTAACATCTAAACTATCTAAAAGTCATGTTTGTTTTATCTGTGCTGCAGGGTCTGTTCACACCTAATAATTAACCTGAGGAGTCTGTCTGCGCCTTCACTCAGCGGCACCGAGAACAGCCGTCATAAGGTCATCATGATGCCATCAGTCGACATATGATTTACTGCAGATGTGACTCCAGACTGGAAGAGAAATGTCTGATAGCTGCAAACAAGGCCCAGATGTTCTCATTAGTCACACCGTTTACAGAAACGAGTCATCTACCTTTTTATTTTCTCTGACAGGTAAGTCACTGATTGACTAAAGAATGACATCATCATGTGGGGCTGTCAGACGGGCTGCGGGTATATTAGTCAGAGCTGGAGTCAGAGGTCAGAGTCTACAGGAAGAACGCCGATGACTTTGTGCATGTGAACATATAACCCTGTTTGCTTCTAATAAACAGATCAGAGACGTTCGATCATGAATAGTAAGAGTTTAGTCAGCTTAGCAAAAACCAGAGTCAATTTAATACGCATAACTAGAGAACAAAGTGTTCTGCAGCAGAAAGTGAACAGGAGCCAGAATTCCTGTCTCCCCCCAAAAAAACTAATTACTCTTTGACGTCACAGATCTTAACATATGTTAGTTCATCAAATGCTCAGAGACTCAGCAGTGCAGTCAATAGTTTTACACCATGTTCCTGCTAAGATATCACACTCGCTGCTTAGATTTTAACATTAAAAACAGACGTTTGTGTGAGAAGGGGAGGCAACACAGTCTGTGAACTGATGACAGCTCAGGATGAACAAAACTATCTTTGGCACTCTGAAAAGAGATTAGGACAAGTTAGAAAAACTGAAGAAATGTATCGCTCGGAGCATTTTAATTATTATAGAGCATTATTTATTATTAACTTTTGAATTTTACTTTACATTTAACTAATTTTACACGAGAAAAACAAAATAAGACATTGAAACTTAACTACTCAGGCAAATCCATCCAATCAGAAACAATACATAGTGACATGCTCCTGCTTTTTGTCTTCAGATGTTTTACAGGAGTTGAACATGTGGATCATCCTGAGGTGTAGGTTTCATAAAGACATTGTGGTTGTTATAGGTTTTTCCTTATCGTGTTAATTTTTAGGTTCAAAAATGTACATTCAGAGATTATTAGAATGTAATCAGACAACAACAGCCATGTCAGCTGATGGTCTGCAGAGGGTCAAAACTGGTGAAGCACACGGCAGGTGTTCATTCTGTGTTTGAGTTTATTACAATTTATCCACAAGACTTTAAGTAATGCTGACATCTACTTTAGAAGTCAGAATAATGTCACACCCAACTTACCCATGTTTCAGCTTCAACTCGAAAAACCTGTAGGATTTGCTAATTGTTGTGCAAGCGATAATGATTATAGGCAAGATCAATGTTTGATGATAGCGATGTGCTTTTCTGTGCATTCAAACGCTGCATGTACAAGTTCTCTAATAGAGGTTGTGCAGCTGATTAAGTGAGATACAAACCAACAAAAAACAAAATAAAAAGGATAAATATTACAGCAATCACAGCTGTTCGTGTAAAGTGCAGTCATGTTGGATTTAGAGGTTAGGGTTCAAGAGAAATCTCCATCTTTTCAAACCACATTTCAGATTTGGGGTGGAAAAGTACGATGTCTTTCAACTTGAGACATAAAACAATTTAAGTTAGTATCAGGATAATGTAGGTAAATAAAGGAATAAAGAAACACCTGGATTAGCAATGACACTTTTCAAGCTGTTTGGGAGTGATGCCTTGTGAGAATTTCAAGTTTTGCAACTCTCCAGTCCTTTTACACAAACACACACACACACCCTCACACACACACACTAAGGTCAGTTGAACACTCAAACATGGCCTCTTTACATTGTACTGCTGACATCTAAATCTCATGAGGAAAAAAAAAAAGAATATACAGGTTTTGAGATGATGAATTGTATATTTCATGAGTGTGTGTGTGGTTTGTGTTGATGGACACAGACACCTGGGTTTCTGGCTCAGGTTCAGAGTGCAGCTGCTCCCTCATTTGAGAAGGCAGCAGTTAAAGTTGCTGCGCTCAGACCTTTGGTTTGGTAAGGGGTGGACAGAAACCCTAAACCTGCCTCGTCCTCCCCGCCTCACATCAATACAGGGAAGGACACAGGAAAACATGCACTTGTTCTTGCGACACACTTCGGCGTGCATCACAATTACCGGGGATTTAACGCAGTAGCTTAGACACGTTGCAGAGATGACTTCTGAACGTGCAGGTTCTGCATGTTTAACATTACTTTGTGTAGATATTATTACTCAAGCAAACATACAATTAATGGCGAGTCATTTGTTCGGCTTCTTGTGTTGGGCTATCCACATTTCCTAGGATTTACGTCGTTGGTCTAACGGTTCGTGTGCTGTTTAAAGTGCTTTGGCCGAGAGCAGCAGCAGAACTGTTTTAGTATGCTATCACATTTCAAAGCTTTAGCCAACCTTTCTGAATACATCACACTACATGCACCTTTGAAGCAACATTACAGGTGATCCAGTGCCTCGCATTTATTCTCAGAAGGCTGTGCGCGATTTCGGTTATAATGCGCCAAAGTTTATCAACAGCTGCTGATACACAGGCTGTGTTACTTTGCACCATCTCCATTTTATTCTTTCCAGGGCTATTTGGGGGCTGAGAGACTTTCTGTCCTTACATCACTCACATGGCACAGCTGATGCAAAGCCATAAATATCACTCTGAGAAATAGAAAACCAAACCTGCAAGTATGTGATTTCTCCCCTGAGCCCCCCCATAATGGCTGCAGTGAAACACCCAACACTAACTAACCTTAAAACACTGCCCACAACACACAACATATATGAGGAGAGAAGCCTCCGTGGCTAATCTATCAGAACAAACTGAAATATAAAAAAAACTCTAATAAGGCTGCATTTCTCATGGTTTGTGTGTGAGAGTTGCAATAGATGTCTGAGAAAAACACAAAGAAAGAGAAACATAAGCCTGTGACACATCCAGCTGTGAGCCAGAGAGGCTTTAGACATTTTTCTGCTTGCTTACTGGTGTGACGTCATTTCTAAAGTTCTTCTAAACTCTGATGTCAGTGGTGTGGCATGTGTTGTTGATAGAAACCAGGTGGTGTAATTGTAGCATAATTATGTGCAATGGTAAGAGGTCTGTGCCAGATATTTGTTAGAATTTCTCAACTTGGAAACAATAGATCCGACTGAACCAGAATCGTCTCCAGTGGTTTCTGTCTGTTCTTTAAAAACAGAAAGCTAGACCAAGCATGTGACCGGTAGGAGCTCAGCTGGTCATCAGTGGGATATTTTAGATGTTTTGAAGATGATTAGAGACTGAATTTATTAAACCTAATGTCCAAATTAAAGATGTTTCAGCCCAATCTAAAGATATCAAATCAGAGTCCCAATGAAAGATCATTTTAATGATCAGTATGAGGTTTACTGAGTACACCTCAACGTTTGATCCCTCATCTCAGTTTAGGGTAATCACAACATAATTAACAAGTCAACATAAAAACACAGGTCCAAAGATATTTCTAAACCAGTAAAGCTACTTCTTTTTTATTATGTCACTGATGATTTACACTCAGAACACGTTTTTCTTGCATAACATAATATTAAAAAAACTCCTGCATTACAATCAAAAGATGCAGAGATTAATACAAACTTCATTCAACTTTTATAGATGTAATAACATTAAACCTTAGGACTAAACGTTTTAAGAGATCTACTTCAATAAAGACTAAATATGAATCTTGGCGCATCTTTCTCTGGTTTATGGAAAATGTGATGCAAAATAGTTAGAGTCTCTTTAAATCCCAAGTAACACTAAATTCTCTATGCTGATCAAAATGCCTGCAGAGCTGTAAACAATTCATGTTGAACCAACCCAGTCTCATTATCGTGGCATAAAATCTGACCTCCTGTCAGAGTTTGAAAGCTGGAAGTATCGTACAAGGTGTCCTTGATGAGACGCCATGTAATATTTCCCACCAGGAACAAAAACGCCGCCTTATTAATGAGCAACAAAGTCCCAGAGGTGAGTGGGGACGTGGGCCAGTAATCGGGATCACAGTTTGCATTCATTGCAAATGCTGTGTGACACAATTTCCCACTGTTTCTATTTTATGTTTTAAAATAAAGAAAAGCAGCCGGGTCCAATGTAGAACAGCGATATTAAATCAAAACTCGTGAATCTTTTTTCAGGTGATGAATAAAAACATATCCCGCTAAGCCGCCAAAATTTATTTTTCCATTTCCATTCGCAGCGAGTTAAAAGTAACGGTCATCACTCCTCTGATCTCACCAGGAGACTATTCCTCCGAGAGCTGAGAAGTTCATCTTTTGGATACGAAAAGTGAGCGTGGAAGAGACCGACGCAGAGGGGAGACAAAGAGGATTGACTGTTGGCAGAGGTGGGGTGGATATGAGAAAAATCTCTGGAATGCTGAGAAAGCATGGCTCCCTGAGCTCACAGAGAGAGAGAGGGGAAACAAGCATTTGTAGAGGTCAGAAACCAACTAAACTCACAGAAGAAAACAAGTTGGGGGGGGACAACTTTCCTAATCAATGCAAAGTTCATCAGAAAACCTTCTTGCAGTCCATCAAACAGAAGGCAAACGATGAAATATAAACTTATTCTTGGCTTTACTGTCTTTCACGTCCAGTTTCAAACAGCGCTAATCATAATCTAATCTCCACTGAAGGAAAAAAAAATTGAACTTTCAGAAGTTATTGCTTGCTATCTCTCTGTCTCACTGAGATACTAAAAGCCTTTTCTTCTGTCACTCCACATGTTCTTCATTTTGTAATGGCTTTTAACTTACTGTCTGCATGAAGATTCTTATCTCATCAGCCACAAGGCACAAAAGGATAATAGACCACCCACTAAACTTCATCTAATGTAAGCCTTATAAGTGCAGACCAGACTTTTCTTCTTGTTACTAAGGAATACTGTATAACTGAGGCTTATTTCTTCTTGTTTGGCTTTTTCTATCCTCTGCAACGATGAAAATTCACTGTCCTTTCTGTTTTAAAAATCATGATGAAAACCAAGAATGAAATATTTTTAACTCCTGTCTCTGACTGAAGTGAAAAAAATTCAAATGTATACAGCTTTCTCTTTGTTTTGTTTTCTCTATCCAAAGATTGGGAGCAATTTATAATAGTTAAAGATGACAGGAGAAAATTAAAACGAACAAACTGTCAGTGAAGAAAATATTCAAGTGTCTGCAGAGAAACGAACTTCCTACATTTGTAGTTTTGGAGTATAACCTTGTCTACGAGACAGATTCATTGGTATTCACCCTGAAGTGCGAGCTTGCCTGTCCAGACTGAAATATATCTAAGCCAGCATCGTTTTGCCCGCCCTCTAAATATTCCTGTTTCCGCATGGGGGTAATTCATCAAATAATGTTTGTAAAATGATTTGGCCTTTTGTAGATGAAGGAAGATCTTAGTTGTCACAAACCCAAAAGGAGAAGCGTTGTGCTTCTGACTGAGACGCCTTCCAGAGAGAAGAGCAAATGTAAGACATGTACTGACACGGACGGTGATAACTGCTGCCATCGCCACAGGATTACATCAGCTAAGCACACACACCATGATGTGACGCTACTTGCAGCAGACTGAAGACGCTGTGTGCCAGATTAATCAAAGCAACACGTAATGCAGTATTTGACAGCTGGGATTTGTTTCTGTTCTGACTGGAGAAAAAATGGCTTCACCATGTAGGGTCTAAAACTGGCTTCTATCCTGATTAAAGGAAACTGAACAAAACTGATGCTGTCTGAATGTTGGTGAAAATCCTGCAAATAAAAAACGATTTGTTGGTGAAACAACAGGCTGCAATAAAGGAATTATTTTATGTGTGACTGCACTCAGGTGTGGCTGCGAGTTCGAGCACTGCACTTATAAGGCCTGGAAAAGAAGTGATCTACTAAACAGCAACCATAGTTTATAAAAGTGCATTCTGTGGAGGAAGAGGTGACTAACAGAAAAAGGGGAAAGTATTTTTGGACAAATGAAGGCGTTCTAGTGTTTGGTGTAAACATGTCAGGACCGGCCACTTGTGGTTTAGGATATGCAATGTAAGAAGATGGAGTAACATGAAAATACATCATAGTTTGCAGATAATACTCATATTCAGCAGGGTTCACTGCCTGTTCACCAAGATGGTTATCGCCAGTCAAATTTGCGTTAATCCACCAAACTTTCAAATTGAAGCTTTTTATGCATATCGTACAGAAGTCAATGAACACAATTCCTGCGTAAAACCAGAGCTGATAATATCTGATTCTTACCCTTGACACGGTGAGGGGCATGCTGAAGTCCTTTCCTCCCTGCAGCCTGAAGCCCCACGGTGCTGGGCCGCTGAGGGTAACACTGTACATGTTCATAGCCTTGAAGAAGAAAGATGAAGAAAAGGAAACGTCTAAATTTAAAAGAAACCCAGGAAAAGGTTTCCGAAGCCATTCATTCATTCCTTCCTGCTTTGTCCAAGTATCTCCGCTGCAGATTGTGTGGCTTTGTTTCTAACATTCCACCCAAAACAAAAAGCATTCAGTTTGTTTTTTAAGAGCATATAAACTGTCAGAAAAGTGGGGGAAAATTGCTATGGTGTGTCTTTACATATTTCTTTGATTGGATTAGGTTTAATCCTAATTTCCAACAGAACAGGAAGAGCAGACCTAACCTGGAAAAAGAAAAGGATCAAGCACCACCTTTGGTCAAATGGTCATGCAAATCTTTCCACAGAACATTTATCAACATATTTAAATGTCCCTCTGGCTTCATCATTATAGGAAAGCCTTTAAAAAGATACAACCCTTAAATCACTGGCATTACAAAGCAGCTGGATGAAAACAGACAACTTATAATTTCATAACATTTTTTTAGTTTTCCTAATATATTTTATGCAGTTTGTGCTACTTTTAAAACATTGCATGTAAAAGTTTCTGAAGATTCGACTTCTGATATATAATGACGAGTCTCTGCATAAGGTCAGCTTAAAAGCCTAAGTCTGCGTTCTGAGTTGAGCTATTTCCGTGGCTGTCACAGTGACCCGACCTCTGACCCCTATACATGCACCCCTCTACTTCAAGTCCTAGCCCCTCCTTGTCCTGCTCTTCCTCAACCGTACCAGGTGCCATTGTTCTTTACCACCTACCTTATCCTCGAGGGCCGGCTTGTAGCCCAAACCTGGGAGAAAGCTAGCGAGTCAGTGAGCTGGCGCAAGCAGTTTCTGCTGCTGCTGGCAAACTTTAACACCCCCCCACCCTCTTCTGATGCTGCTGCGTGTGACACAGGCAAGCGTTTAGCCTCTCCTCAAACCCAAGAGGCTATATAAGGAATGTAAAACTACACCAAACTATTTCAGCCCAACACCCACATGAGTCACAGGGGAGAAGGGAAGAGGAGGGGAGCTGGAGGAGGACGGAGAGGAGTACCGTCAGCTACACCGAAATTCTGGCAAAGACCCACAACTTTAGACTTGGATGACGTTTTTTTTTTGTTCTTTGAGAGAACCCCAGAACCAGCAGGCAGCCACAGCTGACATGAAGCCTCTGAAAGTTTAGACTCTTTCTAGATGCCATGCAACAAACCAAACCAGCAATTATTTTTTGAACATTTACTTCTTAAAATGAAAGGCCTCGTGTTTCTTGAAGGAATGCCTATCGCCCACTACTTTTCAGAGTTTTAAACTAAAATCATCTTGTGTTGAGAAATGACAGATGAGTGGACGTTTTTGATGAAAGCTTGAAAAAAATGAATGTTCTGCACAATATCATGCAATACTGCACGACATCAAGCTGAGAGTATATGTTGTGAATGACACTCAGCTGCTACCACATCAAAGTTTAGCACAATATTTGTTGAATAGATGCTCAAAAGTTGCTTTCTTTCTGTGGGTTTGATTAAAATATGTCCAGAATTTTTTTTAGATATTTTGCTAACAGAACGGCAAAGCTTTTGTACAACAGGTAACCCTTGAACTATGAGTTGTGAATCATTCTCAGCTACAACTACACCAAATCTGAATCACTGTCACTTCAGTGTCATCCAAGTCTTCTGTTGTTGACATATTTTAACTAATGTGTAAATAAAAAAATGTTTGTAAGCTGCTGCTGTCAGTCCTCAGAATATGTGGATCAATAACACACTAAACTTTACACTAATATGAGTACAATTGACTGAGGAGAGCATTTATTATTGTGTTGGCAAATGTTTATTGGATTAACATCCATGATTACCTGCTCATTAAAAAAATTTCAGCGGAAATGAAAAATTAAATCAATAAGTTCCTCACTTATAAGAATCAATAAATTAGAGTTTAAATCATTGGTCTTTTTTTTATAACAATATAAATAACCCAGAAGCTGTGGCAACAATTAATTGTGGGGAAAAGTCTATACAAAGATACAGAAACCCCCAGCAGCAACAGGTAACACTTGTCATTAGCACAATGCAAACTGATTATTTGGTCGTTTTAAACTGGTTATATGAACCTGGTGATAATTAAATGTCCTTAAAGGAATCATGTTCATAGAGGCTTTCCCTATTGGACTTGAAGCAAATTACACAATCCTGTTAATTTGTCATCATAATGTTCCATTATCTTTATAGAAACGTGTGTTTTGTTGTTCAAATTAATGTAATTTATCTAAGAGGACACACGTGGAGTTAAGAGCTCAAATGGCTGACTTTTAAAAGCTTTTAAGACGAGTGATAATTAACCATCATGCTGTGAGTAGTAGAGAGAGGTGTAGACTTAGGAACTTAAGATAAAACTATAAAACTCCTCCTATTTTGCAAAACTGCAGCCAGTTGGAGCTCACGAGAGCCTGGCTAAACTATAAAAAGAACAGTAAAGGGCACCAAAGGCACTGCGTACTAAAGCTGCGAAAATAAAACAGAGACAGAGAGGAATGCTGTTTGAAAGTTTGAATTAGCTTACCTCTTGTCCCTCCTGTCCGCCAGACATCACGCTTCAAGTTACCAAACGATAAAAAATGAAGTTACTATGTTGGAAACCTTTTTAAAGTTCTTAAAAGTTAAAGTCGAGACGGAGCACAAGTCACCGTAAATCCTGCGCTGCTGAGCAACAAACTCGCTCCTTGAAATTCTTTTCGGCGAGACTCGTCGGTGGCGTCATGAGTCACGTGACCCGGAAATCAGGAGCAGGGCAAACTGGTCTCAGAAGTTTCCCAGACGAACCGATCCAGAACACCACTGACGGTCAACTATCGCCCGTTAAACAGCAAAATATTTTTTTTTTGTATTTTTTTCTTTTGAAAAGGCAGATCAGTTTCAACCGGTTGTGATGAATGAACATTGGGCGTGAACAAGTGAGGAAAAGTTTAAAAAGGTGACCGAAATGTTTAAAACGGGTAATATATTATAGCGTTCACAACAAAATAATTAAATAATACAAAAATTATGACGCTGAATAGCACGAAGCTCTATGAAGGCTTTGTGTAGTAAACTAATTATAAACCCCGTTATTTTCTATTGGCTTCAATATAGTAATGTAAATTTTAAATTATTGATACCTCCCATATACATGCAGAATATTATTCTGTATATTACAGTTTTTAAAGCACATGTTTACATTAAAATGCATTATTGCTTTTTTTGCACAATATTACATGGTATGCTATGATATTATGTTCATGTTATATTCATCTGCTGGAGTATGTGCTTAATGTGAAGATGCATGTATTTTAAGATTCTAAATGTGTAATTTTACATTTTAAAGGGTTAAATTTATTATAAACATACATCACAACTGGCAGTATAATAAGGTTTTACAATATGATATTGTTAAAGATTAAACATGTTGTTTACAGTTTAGACTTTAAAGTAGGTATTAAAAGCAGCGTGGGCACGTTCCTGAAATATTTATTATGAATTGTGAACAGTCTCCTTACAGTATTTTTTTCCCCGTATTTTTTCGTGTTTTTTTTTTTTACTCAGAATAAAGGGTAACATACAATGTTGTGTATCATACAATATTAACTTTAGACATATGAAGTGTTAAAAACCTATAAGACTTTGTAATGTCTGAAGGCTTAAACAAACAGTTAATGCTTAATAACTACATTATGATAATATTTATACTCAAGTTTACTTAATGAATAGTGGATATAGTCTTGTAAAGGAGTAAATTTACATTTATGCTTTCCTACTTAGATTTGAAAATCAGTGTATTCTTCTTTGACTTTCCGTTACAAAACAGCTTAAACATACGAGTCTTCTTTTAATTCTTTCATGCCAGATTCAAGGTTGGTGTGAACCTGTAAAAATACTGTATGTAGAGTAACTACTAAATGGCCAAACCACTACTTTCAGGTTAAATTTATAGTTCATATGCTCGCACTGTAGTTTATATCAAAACGTGTGTGTAGTTCCAAATCTGGACAGCAGATGTCGACAAACTCCAACAAAACGCGAGCTGTAGGGTTCTGCCCTTGTTCCATCATATGAACAAGTGGATAAATCATGAATCACCAGTGAGGGCCTTTAAATTGAAGCCTCTATTATTTATAGCAAACGGCCTAATTGCTTGTTCCGCTGTCAGTCGTCATAATTTTCTTTAAAAAGCAAGGAAAACAAATTTAACGCGTTATTTGTTTGTTGTAACGTACGAAACCTGGTTTCCCGATTTGTAGGTAGGACAATCTCTGCTACACCACCAACCAGCTTTAGTTAAACTTGTACTTTTTTGTGCGGATGATGGCCAACAACGGACTACACCAGGCCGAAGAGGACCCAGCCGCAGCTTTCTTGGCCCAGCAGGAGAATGAGATAGCCGGGATTGAGAACGACGACGAGGGGTTTGGAGGGCTGGAAGAAGCGGACGATCTGCAACCTTCTCATCCGCAGACGGTTAACTATGGTAAGTTTGGGACTCGACTAACGTTAAAGCTACAGCTAACAGGCTAACTAGCTAATACGTACCCACTGCTATTCCTACGAAATGGTTTAATTTAACGGAAAATACTCGACTGACATACGTTAGGGGGAAAAAATCAGCATTAGTTGAAAACATCTGGAGTATGAATACAGTAAGTTAACAATGGCGGCATTGCTCTTTTATTTATTAAAAACTGGTCTGGTGTTAGCTTTAGCTTAGCTGACGTTAGCGTGTTTGGCTCATGTCAGTTCTCGTAAAGTGAGTCGTCAAGAGATGTCAAACCATAAAATATTTCACTGACACTGAATAACATCTCAGATATTTGCGGTAACAGGACGTAGCTTATACTATACCAGTTAAACAGATAAATTCGGCAACTCATGATGTGGCCTGGAAAGTGTTTTCAGTGTGAATTTTCTGACGTTTTCATTCTGGTCTCACAACTACTGTCACGTTTAGATGACACCAATGAGTGTCTTTGGTAAAGGTTCTTCGAACATAGTCTAAGTCAGCGAAGGTTTAAAAAAAACTCTAAAACGTCTTTAGCTATAGCAGCACAAGCAATATATTGTCAAATGTCAACAGAAGTTGGTTTTACTCTTGAAAATCCTGTCCTATAAAAAACACAGACAGTAGTACCCAAACAGGTGCAGCTGCATTTCTGAGGAGTCGTTTCCAGAAGTAAGTGAAGCCAACTGAATAGAAACAGTCACGTTTTAACAGATTGCAAGAAAGGTTGATTGGAAAGCTCCAACTTTACATTTACCTTTCTGTCTTTATTTATAATGTTTGACGACTTTGAAGAAGAAGAGGAGTCCGCCACAGTGAACGGAGATTTATTTCAGGTGAGATAAACTCTTTCATATAACTCTCACATCTGTATAAATGTTAGGTCAATTTTTTCCCTAAATGTTCTGTGTTGTTGTAAACCAGAATGTAAGATCATGAAAGCGGTTGATTTACAGCCAAGTTCCTGCTGATTAAAATTAAGTTTCTGTTTTTTTTAAGGAGTCTAATGGACCGACAGATAGCTATGCAGCCATCGCCCAGGTGGATATTCAGAGGCAGGAGCCTGAAAGTTTACGCAAGTGGAGGGAGGAGCAGAAGACGCGCCTTGAAGCATTAGGTATTGTGAATTCCTGTGTTTTATGTTAGCCATTTTGGTGGGAACTCTTATAATTACATGTTATTTTCTGTTGTTGCACCAAAAACAAGACTCAGCTTCCAAGGCCGCAGAGGTGGAGTGGAGAGAGAAAGCCAAGAAGGAGCTGGAGGACTGGCATGTACACCAGAACGAGGCAATGGAGAAGAACAAGGCCAACAACAGGTGAGACGCCGACATGTTTCACATTAACATGCAAAGAAGTAATTCTGTTTCATACCTTAAAGTGATAAACCTCATTTGAAGTAGGGTTCTGTGGAATAAATATAAACTTTGTAGATAGCTCTGTAAACATCCTCAATTTGGAGAAGCAGTTTATTCTGACAAGCTAACTGCTAGTCTGAGCGGGGCAAACAAACGGGGTTGCAGGATGTTTTAACATCAAATCTTTTTTTTTTTTTTTTTTTTACATTTTCCAAGCATTTCAGAATCCTTCCAGTCGGCATAGCGATACATATAAAAGTAGATTATCACCTCCAATATGGTGGTAAAATAACAGGTAATTTGTGCACACAAATATCCGCAGCAGCACCTAGCAGTATCACTTCCAGTGCAGCAGTGGGCTCTTGCAGCAGTTTAAAATTAAGCTTGTAAAATAGCATTTACTGGAACTCTGAAATAATAAGATTGCAGTTATTTTTAAGACACACCGTGAATGTTTTTTTTCCCACAAAGACTCAAAACATTTGTTAAAATTACCAGATCAAGGTTACCACATTAGCTCATTACTTGAAAGACAATCATCCAGTGTTATTTGATTGTTTTTTTTATTATGTCTACAAATGTGCTGCAGCCTCTCCCTTATTCTCCACCGAGCTAACCGGCTCTTCTTTCACACTTCCCAACAGACTCTGTCCAAGTCTGGCACGGTATCACTCTGCATCTGTAGCTTTGGTGTTTTGTTTTTCAGAGCACTGAGAACTAATCCTCTGAGATATTAATCTGGATATGTGAGTTTAGGGTCAGATGCCTGAGGAAAATGGAGACAGGAAGCTTGCTAGACAGAATCCAAACCCCACAGAACAAATTTCATCCAAACTGTGGCTGAACACTAGAATATTTCAGAGGAGTGGGCATAGTTCCACTGTCATTTTCAGCTGTGTTATAGAACAGGACTTAGGACTTCACCCCTGCCTCATCATCAGAGCCGTCTCTTAGTCCTCCTAAAAGACTAACCTTGCACTGCTTGTTGTGTGACGCTGAAACTGTTCTCTTTTTTTTTTTTTCTGCTTTCTTGCCTTGGAACTAGGATTGCTGACAAGGCTTTCTACAAACAGCCCAACTCTGATGTTATAGGCTTTGTGTACGTTTTAGAGTTCTTGTGCTTTTAATGTTATTTTTACCCTTTTCATAACTCAGCACTTCCTCTTAATGCATGCCCCCCTCCAACCTAAACGTTTGCTATTGAGTCTAATTTGTTATGGATGATTGCAATGTGTTTCTAAAGTTACCCTACAAATTCTAAAATGTTTCAAAATAAATGCATGAATGGTACTGTACAGGTGCATTTTGTGCTTGGGCATCGTGTTTTACTTCCTCAAAACCTCTTAAGATACCATAACTGTGGTTTTCTTACTCTTCCCTCCACCTGCAGAGCATCTGAGGAGGCGTTCCTGGCGGAAACGGACGGCGACGGCGCCGGGACCGGGACCGAATGGGAACGAGTAGCTCGCCTCTGTGACTTCAATCCAAAAACCAGCAAGCAGGCGAAAGATGTTTCTCGAATGCGCTCAGTCCTCATCTCTCTAAAACAGACGCCTCTAGCTCGCTAGACAATTCGCTCTGAAGGATTTTTCCTCTTGTAACATTGCTTTTTTTTTTCAGTTTTAACACATTGCATCATTGCCCTTTGCCGTGAAGTTTTTGGTATGTAAAACCTTTTTAAAAATGAATTGCCTTTATGGATACCAGTTTATTAAAATAATGTACTTAACCCGATGCTCCTGTAAGAAAACTGGTTTCCTGTTACATCCTTTAGCTGGTTAGTTACCACTATTATACTGAAGAAAATATTGTTACTATAGTAAAACATTTTAACTTATCGTTTTTATTTAGGTTAGCATTAATGTATGCCAAACTTTTTAATAGCCAAGTTTATATTTGTTTAATAAAACATTTAGATCCAGCACTACTTGCAGATTGTATCTAAATCCATGTTCATCTTCGCTGTGATTTCACTAATTCACAAACTTTAAGTAGCAAACATGTTTGTCTTTCATAAGCTTGTGGCCTTTCGGATCTGGCTTTCACTTCACTTTGACGATCAAGCCAGATGTTTCGGGTTTTTATCTTCAATTGGGCAAAATCTCAACCAAAGACTTCGATCATCTGAATTTGGAAATCAGAATTTATATTATGTCCGTGCATCAACACATTTTAGAAATGTTTTTTTTAGACTTCAGTGTCAGCAGTAATGTCTGCATATTGTTCACATGTTGCCTATTTTGGACGTAATGAATAAAAACAATGAATGTTCTAAAGGGAGCTGGAAATTAAAAAAAAAAAATGAAGTTTGATCACAATTAAGAATTTACCTGTAATATTCCCTCCTGCTGAGCTTGTTGCCATTTAATAAATCCTGAAAATAATCATTTGAATAAAATGTGTCTTTTTCACATCTTGGCAAGTTTAGCATTGAGACCTGATCCCAGCCTTTTTAATGCTCCTTCAAGTTACAGGGTTTCTCATAACACACATTAAATTGAGGAGTACGTTTGGCCTAAAGACAGTAAGGTTACATCTTATGAACAGATATGGCCTCAGGTTTATAGATGGGAGTTGTTGTTATACAATAACTTTTAAAAGGTAGCCCCAGTTTGTTCATTTGAGTCAACAGTACTTTGCTGTTTAATGCAGCAAAACACTTGTATCCCCATGAGCAGTTCAAGCTTTTCAAACAATAATGTATTTAAATGATGTTGAAAACAAAACACATTCTAGTCAGTTGTTCAGGGAGTCAGGTTCCACAGCAGATCTGGTCTGATTCCAGGTTGAAGGGCAGAGGTGTGAGAGATCAGACTTCACTGCTTGGCTTTGACAGCTGTAACAAAAACACCGGCGATAATGGCGACTACAGTGAAGCCTTGAGCAAAAATACGGCCCCGCATCAACAGCTGGGACTGTCTGGTTTTTCCTTGATGGAAGGCACGGAGACCATACATCAGCATGCCTGCTGTTCCCAAACAACCTGAGGAACAAAAAGACAGAAACCATTAGACCAGTGGTTCTCAATTCCAGCCCTCATGACCCACTACCCTGCATGTTTTAGTTGTTACCCTGCTCTTCAGCATGTCTAAGTTCTACAGAACCCTGCCGATCACTCGCTCATTTAAATCAGGTGTGCCACAGCAGGGAAACAACTAAAACATGCAGGGTAGTGGGTCACGAGGACCGGAATTGAGAACCACTGCATTAGACCGTTGTGCTGAGCAGCAGACACTGGTTTGTCATTCAGACAGGGAAGATGGAGGCCTAAGGAAAGCTTAAAACATTGACTCTCCGTCATATGAAAAATAAATCCATGAAAGGTACAGAAATACACAGATATGACATTATGTGACAAACATATAAAAGGAAAATTTTGTATTACCAGAGGGGAAAAAAGTCCAACCTCACAAAGTTTTTAATGAAAAAATTAGGGCTGCACAATAGAGCATCACAATAGCAGCCTGTGCAATAAATAGTTGGCTCAGATTGCATTAGTTAGTTTCTCTGAACTAATTAAAGTGGAAAACGTCTAAGACAGCTGCCAACCGTCCCAGAAACCCACCCCAAGGTCAGACTGTGTAATGCAGAGCAATTGCACACTAACTCAGTTGCTTAAGAGGGTAGAAAGTGAAAGCCTCTTCTTTCTAAAAAGAACATAGTAGCATGAATAAACCTAAAGAATAAATGAACAGTGTCTTTTGGAGCGATGAAACCAAAGTACAGATGTTTACCTGAACATCTTGATATAAAACTCTAGGGAGAAAAAATGGTGGACTTTATTTTCCTCTAACTGTAAAGGTATATTTGTTGAAGGGGAAATTTTAATTTAGTTTCAAAGTGGAACCAATATAAAATAATCTTTGCCACGTTCATCTGAGCCTGATCAAGCCTGTCCTTTTTATTCAAGGGCACACAAAATGCAAAGTCATGCTTACGAGCATCTTGGAAAATCCAAGTTTATTCCCTCCAACAAGCACTAAATACGCTGCTTAACTTCTTAACCGCTAACGTTAAGAATTGAATTTTGGTTCATTACTGTTGTCCAAACTCAGGTTACTTAATGGTGGCTATTTATGGTCAGGCTTTGGCAGCGGGAAACAGCTAAGTAAATATACAAGCACTCGAAAAAGAGAGAAATACTTTCTCTGAAAACCGTAAGCTACTTTGGTCAGCTGCTTAACTGTCTTCGCCTTCGATACCAAAACCACTGAACTCTTATATTAAAGTATCAATAATTATTTAAGTGTGTCAGAGGTGACATCGGTCTTCACTTTTGTAACTTCCATCCTCTGCTGCAGCAGGGGCTTCCGGTTTGTATAACTCACCTATCGGGACGAATGGGTTCTCCTTGGTTTTCCGAATAAATTTGTCCTTAAAGCTCTCATCTTTGAGTCTCGGAGTTGGGCTGAAGCCCTCGATGTTAGGGGGCTGAGATATATCGAAAGGCACAGCTCCCGGCAGCGAGTGTTTGGATTGTTCAGGTACCGCTGGTGTTGTCGCAGCAGCCATGTTGAACTACCAACAACCCGAAGCCCATCTTCCGGTTGTACTTTTCAAAGTAAAGGTTTGATATCTTCTTGTCATAGATATTATATACGTTTTATATAATATCTTGTCTGCAGTATGCTCTAAATCAGGGGTTGTTGGGTCTGGGGACCCCTTACAAGAGTGAAACAATTCCAGGGACCTCCTTATAAACCCCGTGCTGTTAATGCAAAATAATTTAGTTTTATTCCAAATATGGAGAAAAAAAGATAAAAAAGTGATAATGAACTCAACATATTTGAAAAGGAATGGGAAGAAGTAAAAAAAAACGTATTTAATCCCACCCGTCTCCAAAGCTTATTAAAAATAAATTATTTTTCCTTATACTAAATCACAATGAAAACTGAAACAATCTGTTTACCTACTAAACTATATACCAGAATATATTCATAAACATATACATCTATATACAGTATATGCATACACACAAATGTATACAGACATGTACGCACATATATATACAGCCCCAAACATCTCCATATATTGCAAAAAACAAAAAAAATAGTCAGACACACTCAGCATCTCTATCTTTTGAAAATAATATTTTTATACCTCTCCTTAACTTTTTGTTTGTTTAGACTTTCCTTAAATTCCACAATTTTACTCCACCAACAGAAATACAAAACCCTTTGCGAGTTGTATGAACAATCCTTGATTTAAAGTTAAACTGACCACTATGGAACAGTATAGAATATGAAGTAATTTGTAATTCAGAACTTGTTTTGCTTTATGTAATATTTACTGTTATTTTAACCCCTAAATCCCATTATAGTAATTTTTGTTTGGTTTTTAAAATAAAATGAATTCATTGAAATGTTTTGAGGACCCTCAAGACACGGCTCATGGGCCCCCAGGGGTTCTGAAACCCCAGTTTGAGAACCTCTGCTCTAAATAGCATCTTTAAATTGTTTTTACTAAAATAAGTAAAAAAATACTTTGTTCATATACAATTGATTCCTAAGTACAGTGCTACTTGCAGTAAAATATTGCACTTTAACTCACTATTTCAATTTCTAATATTAGATGTTAAATAAATCTTTATATTTAATACTGAATGTGAACAACAGAATTAGGTAGGGTCTAGGACCCTTTGGCTAGAGCTACTTCCAGAACCTACAAACACATAAAAATGAGTTTTGTAGTCACATAGAACACAGCTGCTCTTAGTTTAACGCACCTCTTTTGAAAATTGTAAAAAAATAAAACAAAAAACAGTTGTAAAATATATTTATTTCAAACAAAACTATTTTGCAGCCCTCTAAACACTGGGGTCTTAGATTTCTGCTCTGGTAGGCTATTGGGAAAGACCAGCCATTAGTGGTGAGAGGAAAATAAATGCAGAGCATTAAAAATATGTATTTTTCCATTTCTTCATGGATAGGAATCCCCCAAAAAATATCAAATTAAATGCGAATTAAAGCTTTCCTACATCAAATATTAGCCTAAAATGTATTTGTTTTTGTCTTATTATTTCAGACCATAAGTGCAAATATGAATACCCAAACAAAAAAAGCTAGCATTTAGAGCAGGTGAAAGAAGTACGATAACTTTTATAAAAGGAAAAGTTTAGAAAGAAATGAAAAAATATGTCAAGAGAAAAGATTCATAATGGAACACTCATACTTTTCAATCTTTTTATTGAATATTAAGGTAAATATTTCACATTAATACAGGCTACATAAAGTAGAGCCACTATACGACATGAAATTTACTCTCATTAACCCTTTTTAGTATGTAAACAATTATACATGTATTTACCACTCTAAAAGGTTCTGATTTCTCTTTAGGTAATCATCATCATCATCATCATCTTTATCTAGTTCTGGGCCAAGTTTAAATAGCTACTTCATGTTGAGCCCCCCCTGCAGCCCAAGAACGATGTATGTGGGTTTAAGTCAAAAATCGCTAAACTACGCAGAGAATAGATCTTGTTGAACAGGTGAACGCGCATGTTTGTTTGCATCATCAGGACACAGAAATCAGCTCTAGTCCCCTCCCTCCCTTTTCTTGTCTGAGATAGGCACATCAAAGAATGGCGTCAAGGGAACTTCTAATTATTCGACCTCTGCTCTCCACTTTTAGGTCGCTAAAGTTATCTTGTACTTTTTCTTTACTTTGTCTCATTCGGTCATATTCTTTAGTTGGTATTACTGTGGATCATGCTGTGTGTGTGTGTAACTGCTGTAGACGCCGTCTAGTTGACGTGGTTCAGATGCACATTGCCCACATGAGGTGCCCAGGTACCAGGCCAAACCTGAAGAAAACACAGCAAAATTTAGAAATGTATGCTAGAAGTAGGGTTAAATATTTTAGCCGTTAAAATGCTGCAGTTAATGCCTGGTAAAATAAACATCTAACCTGCTGTTGTGGGTCAGAGCTATCTGCATTGTTTGGGACCACTTTGATGATTGAGCTCCATGCGGGGTCACCTGCGTGCAAACCATTGTACATCGGACCCCCCGGGCCTTCTGCCATGGGGGGGTGAGGTGTCAGCATGGTTCCTCCGTACATTGACATAGGCATCCCCTAAACAGACAGAAAACAGGTGGTGTGTTAGTACAACACACTCAAAAGAAACAGAGCAAAAACAACACAGTTACTGGTTTCTGTTACCTTCTGGAAGTCCATGTAATTGTTGGGCAAATGCTGAGGCTGGTGGTAGTTGTTAGCAGGGTTTGCAATGCCGGTGTCATCCTGCTCCATAGGCTGGTGCTGAGAGAAGGCTGACTGCTCTGCCTGCAGCTGTGGGTGCATCATGTGGCTGCTTATCAGGGGCTGGGACCAACCAGACATGGCCTCTGCTCCAAAATCAAAGACTTATATTAACTGCTTTGCTCTTTAAAATTTTATTCTAAACTTCAAAAATAAATGTGCCCTTACCCGAGGCACTCCCGACTCCAAACGACCAAATGCCACCCTGTCCAACGGGCGCTGTGTAGCTGGTTGTGAGCAGAGGAGGATTGACTGAACCCGTCTGCCTGATTCTGGCCAACCGTTCTGTGCCGATAGGTTGAGGAACCTTCCGGTCCTGCTGCGAGGAACTGCCTGGTTTGGCTTGGGGAGGAGGGGCCACAGCTGAGGTGGATAAGGCAGAAGACGACACTGTGGGGGGCGGAGGGACAGGGGTTTCACCTGGTAAAAAAAAGAAAAGAAAACGTTTTTAAACTACACCAGGAAAAATTATTCAGCTTTACATATTTATGTCAAAGTGCTGCTTATAATTATAATTCGCTTTAAACACACACCAAATAAGCTTGAGATTGAAAATGTTCGATTTTTTAAATTTTAATACTGAGAACCAGGACATGAGCCTGTTTCTAATTAAAGGGAATACCACTGTATTAAAAAGTCATGGTGTTAAACCACTAAATATTCCCCATCTTACTGTTGCTATGGTTTAAACACGTAAAGATAACAGGACTGATTTCATTTATAATTTCCCCCTCTGTGACCGGACCTGTTACTTTTGTTGTGTATGGTAGCCAAAGAGTGAAAACCTATAAACTTTTACACTCATTCAAGAAAAAACTCATCAGCTGGTTTTATGTTTTAGCCCATGGATAACCCAGTCAGTCATGACTCATCTACCAGAGAAGCATCGCCTGTCTTTCTTTTAGAAGTAACATTCGCAGTGTTGGCATGTTAGCAGGTGAAATATACAGCCTACTTCAGTTTGTCACTTGTGCATCTGATACGAAATTAAAACAGCTTTTTCCTATTTTTTTTTTAAAGGGAAATTTTTTTTTCCCCCAAAGATACCGGACTGAACCGTTGACCAAATATAAAACAACTCTTAAAAAGGGAAAACTTCTCCTCCCCCAGGTGAACACAATGTTTATTTGAAGAATTTCTTAGTGTCACTAAATAAGATGCTCATTGTGAATAACAGCCACAATGTCCTCTACAATTTGCTTAAAAATGTCCTATTTTAAAACTTCTGAGACTAAAGATGAGTCTCAGTACTCGTGATTAAATAATCATTCTACATAAACATGATAATCATTAATTTGTTTGAGTACAAAAAAAACTTCATATAATAATTAACCAATGTGTGTTAATATTTAGGCAGCAGTAATAATAGTTTTTGCATTTCTGTTTCTAAGCCAAAGCAAATAATTTATGTTTTTAACATTTTGTTTAAACATCCTAATATTTTCAAACTGGTATTTTTTCAAGGTTACCATACTACACCATGTCGAATGCTGCGTTCACACTGAACGCAATTTGAGCGTCAGGAGCGTCAGGTTTACATGCAAAGTCTATGTGAACGAGCCTTAAGCAGCGTCAGGAAGAGCTGCGGCGCGTCTAGCACAATTTGAGCGGCGCGATTTCGGCGTCCGACGCGCCACTAGCGCGATTCGCGCGTCGGACGCTGAAGTTCAACAATCTGAACTTTTGAAGCTCGACGCGGAGCAGCAACCAATCAGAGAGACTCAA
>JARVJO010000269.1:18601018-18613793 GCA_031762555.1 Cynodonichthys magdalenae
TTAAAACAAAAAATACAACTACAACATTTCATCACTGTGGATTTCATTAAGACGTTTCTTAAAGTTTAAAAATAATATCGGTAACAAACTAAACGATTTTGTTAGAATGTGGTCTTTCACTTATTTATTTATATGCTGTGGAGAACAGTTTCAGTCAGATGTTTACATACCGTTGTTTGGCCTGATCATTAACCCACTTCATTTTGGCTACCACATAGAAACGCAAATCTTTGCAAACAAAAGTCTCCATGGTCTCTGTTATCTTTAAGTTCTGCTAAGCCAGGAGTGACAAATAGAAATGCGCTTCAGACGCACGCACAAGACGCCATGGAGAAGAATTGATCTCATGCCGTGTGAATCGATTTTCCCAAATTTAAATGAAATCAATCCAAAATGGATTAAATAGATTTTTTTACCCAGCCTTAGTGAGGATACTAGCATGCATCCTGGGGTTTCAAGAGTTCCTCGGCCGCATGATGAGGAGCCTTGGAATTGGGACAGTACTCCACGCGGGGTAGTGACGTGAGCGGCTGACAAATGTGCACTAATGAGGACCCAGCACACGAATCGAAACACAGCCAATGTAAACAAACTATGAATTTTAGTGGTTATAAGATTCATTTCTTTTTTTGTTTTTGGCAAATGTGCCTGACAAATAGTCTTCAACAATGAGCTCAGCATGAGAGGAAGATGAGGTGGAACCACAGAGAATATTGATTTGCCCACAAGGCGGCTTTGGCAGCTCTGAGTTAAACAAAAGCACATCCAGCTTCACAGCCATGATGTCCACCTTATACAGACATGGAGCGAGGTATTTACACAATAAAAGTAAATTTATTACAGTTATTACTCAGAATGTCACTTGGTATAGTCCACTTCCTGCTTTTGGAGCGGTCTCTGGTCCGCTTGACATTCACACATGCAATCGAACGGCGCCAGAGTTCACTTCAACCGAACAGAGACCTAGGTTTTCAGGCGGACCAGAGTCTACTTTTTTTGGTCCCAATCAGAGTTCGATTACGTTTTCACACCTCCCCAAACGAACCGGACTTTCCAGGCAAACGAACTAGAGTTCGATTAGTGGACTAAACAGGGCTGGTGTGAATGAACCCTGGGTTTGTACAATTTCTATAAACGAAGTCTGGGACTGATTTTGTAAAAACTGATCTTACCTCTTCCCCTTCCCCCCCAGGCTGCTCTTCTTGTTCCTGGTCCTTGCTGGCCTCTTCATCGGTGTCAGAGCCAGTGTGTACTTGACTACCCAGTGGGGTAAGCAGGGGTCCCGGAGCAGTAGTCATACTCCCAGGCCCCGGACCTGGACCTTGGCTCTGTCCTGCCTCCTGATCTTCTTTTAAGCCCTTTGCCTCCATGTACTCTTTGGTGAACTGTTGCTGTGTTTTTAGCTGCAGCTGGCGCTCCACCTTCTGCAGCTCCTTCAAGATTTTCTTCTTCTTCTGCACCTAAATAAATAGATGACAACCACAGCTTTGACTATTTTTTTACTGAATAAAACGTATGCAAAACAAAATTTGGAATGTAAATTTAGATTAAATTTCCCAGCTAAACTTCAAACTGAGCTCAGATCCTAAGTAGATGTTTGGTTCTACCTGCTCTTCTCGGCTCTTCTTCAGCTCCTCGATCTTGTCTTTGGTGAGTGGCTCCCCCTGAATGAGCTCTAGCGACTCGAGCTGAGCCTTCTCAATAGCGCTTATTCTCTGGCCCAGCTCATTTAGCTTCCCCTCCGTTTCCTCCACGATGCACTCCAACGGTGGGCACAAGTGGAAGGGTGGCAGAGGTTCTGCTTCGGGCCCCCGGCAGACTGTGCTGGGGACACCGGATTGAAGGGCCGCCTGTCTCTGTTTAGATGCACCTGCATTTCAAACAAAGAGTTATGATAAGTACACATTATAACAAAGACTGACAAAGACTGTTTTTAAAAGTTGCGACTAGCTGCTCTATTTACCTTTGCTAGAGACAGGTGGGGGTGTTGCGATGTTTGATGGGGCTCTGTCGGGCTCCTGAGGGGGCACAACCATAGCGAGAGCTTGGAATGGAACACGAGGGACCTGTTATGACAAAAAACATTTGTTAGGCTCATGTAAGTAAAAATGACTGAGAGGGTTTGTTTTTAGAAGATCTATCATTTTTGCAGGATATACCTGAGATGCGTCTTGCGATGGGGGTGTGAGTTGGGAAAGATCAGGGGCCGAGACTGACAGGATGTTGTTGGGGTAGTCCAACAGGTAGGACACCACGTTAGTGTGGCCACCTTTAGCAGCTTCTATCAACATGGTCGAACCATCCTATGAAAATAAAAATTAAACCCGACTTAGTTTTCATCACTTTTAAAGCACAAAAATAAATACATTGTTATATCTAATAAACCACAAATGATGTGAATACAAAACGAGGGAGTTACTTTGAGTCTGTGTGTGGGATCTGCTCCATGTGCCAACAGCAACTCCACAACAGCCAGATGCCCTCCAGCACAGGCCAGAGACACCACAGTGTGATCATTACTGACAGTAGCTCTGTTTACATTAGCGCCTGAACAAGACAAAACCACACATTAATTAAAGATTCATTACAAAACATTTAGTAAGTCACCTAAAAGGTAAAAAGACTGAAAAACTTTAAATTCACCGGTGTCAAAAGTGTACCTGTGGAGTAAGACCAAAGAGCAGAAAAACAACCAAGGACACAAATACAAGCACACCAAGTTTAAACTCTAAATAAAATAAATGAGGAGTAACAAAATGTAGTGTGTTCTGGATTTTAAACATTGACGTAACAAATGTAATGAAGCAAAATGACCTCACAAAAAGAGGACAAGCACAGTCACTAATGTGCACCAATAACCTTGTTCAAATGTACAATATACGTTTTAATTTTTAAGAACGATTAGGGGAAGAATTTCCTAAAGAGTTTTTATAAACAAGTAAATCTGAGCTAACAACGCACCTTTGCTGATAAGGAACTGGACTGTACAGAGATGTCCTGCTCTTGCTGCCTTCATCAGGGGTGTTCTCCCCCCTTCAGACTCGTGCTCCTGAAAAACAAATGTGGTTACACAAAACTGTTTAGTTTTACACGTTATGTTTCCTATAACTATATGTGATATTGTCACACAACAGACTCATAAAGAGTAAAATTATAATAATAATAGTATTTATAAGCATACCAAGTTGGCTCCAGCCTGCAGCAGCACATCTGCCACATCTGTGTGTCCGTTCTCACACGCGTACGTCAATGCTGTGTCGCCCGTTGCTGTTGTGGCATGAACGTTTGCTCCTGGACGGCAAACAGAGATTAAGAACGTAAGCACACTTGTACTTGTGGTACAATAAGAGTATTTTCTTAAAAACAGCTAATTATTTGTTTTCTCAACTGTTTGTTTTTGTTTTGCTTCTCTTGCTCACCTGCAGCCAGTAGGTATTTGACCAAGTCCAGATGGCCCTCCTGTGCAGCCTCCATTAGAGGAGTGGAGCAGCCTAACTCGATGTCAGCACCCGCCTTAATGAGGAAGTCGGCCACTTCCAAGAAGCCTCCGCAACATGCCAGAGTCAAAGCGGTCTCCTGGGTCTCCTCTGTCTGCGCATTGATGTTCGCACCTGGAGAACAGAAAAATGAAAGTCAGGAGATGATGACTGCATGGTTGCAAGAATGTAACCAGGTCTGGATTTGTTTAAAATAAACCCTTCTTTCTTCTAAAAAGAGAATTATAAGAGAGTCGATGACATCGAAAGAGTTTATTCTAAGCTTTCATTCCTCAAATGTGAGAAGAAAACATTCCTACCTTGAGCTAGCAGCAGTGCTACCATCTCCTCATGGCCTTCTCTGGCTGCTTCCATCAGAGGAGTATAACCTTCATCATTAACCTGGACACAAAGACAGACATAAAAAGATAAGAAACCAGGAAAGAGTATGCCTCATTATCAAATTATCAAAGAGCCTGTCTGCTCTCACTGAAAAAAAAAAAGCTCAGTTCATTTTTTAAAATGGAAAAAAGTGACATGATCATTCCAGGTCTTTGTTTATTAACCTGAAACAGCTTGTTAAAAATGTCGATTTAAAATACTTAAATACTTGACACATTTATTTTATCAAACTGATACTGATTGAACGTCTGTCTCTTTATTCACCTCCTCCAAATTGGCGCCTCTCTCTATGAGCAGGGCAGCCAGCTCCACGTGTCCTCCACAAGCTGCGAGGGTGAGAGGCGACTCAAAAGAGTCAGCTGGCATGTTGACCTGAGCGCCGCTGTCCAACAGCAGCCGTGCCACCTCCACATGGCCGTCCTGGGACAGCGAGACACAGAGAATGTAGAGATAAGCACCTGAATAAGTAAACACTATCCAATCTGCTTAGGTTAACATAAAATCAATTTTTACTCGTGCAAAATGCATTAAAACTCCAAGTTTTTAATTATTTTTGTTCTTCGGTTGTAGTTATTGTTAAAAAAAATTGACAAATTATAACGACTTATTTTTCCTATAACCGTTTTAAATCTTCCCTCAATTACAATCCAGATTACCAGATTGATTTGACACCTAGCATTTTGTACAAAAATATATGTAAAATAACAATTGAGATTAAAACGCAATAAAAGTCTGAGGTTTGGTTCAGATGCTCACCATGCAAGCCTCCATCAGTGCCGTGTGCATCTCATCTGTTTTATGCTCCTGATCTGCTCCGGCCTCCAACAGAAAGCGAACCATATCCAGGTGACCTGCAGAGAACAGATAACGCCAAAGAAAAAAAATGATGTATTAGCCAAGAAGATGCTACATGACACCATTTAAAGAAAACTAATGGGATGGAAAACGTGTATTTTGTTCAAACAGTCCCATAGACTCACTGAGCCTCTGTTTAAAGAAAAACTTGAGTGAAACTGGAACAATTCGGTTACGTTTTGGATATTCGTCTACACAGCAGTAGTGATCGAATACTTGGGCATTAGCAGATGTGCATTACAATTATAAGTCAACGGTCCAAATTATCTTGAATGTTTTATAAATGTAGAATTTAAAGCAAAATCATAACCTCATCGGTCTAAACCAACGTTTGTTTGTTCGTCACTTTACATGCAACTGTTTTTATGCTCGAGACACGAGTGTCTGCGCAGATGTGTTTGTTATTAAAATACAAAAATCACAGTGCCAGCTAGTGACCTGGCATACAGGGGGTTCAATGTTTTTAGTGGTCTTGTTTCAATTCAGTTTATTTATGTAGCACCAAGTCACAACAAACGTCTTAGGGAACTGTACCAAAAACACTCTATCTAAGGTTTAAACAGCAAATCGCAGCCTTACAGTGTGAATGTGTAGCGCTTCTACAGTCACCATCAAAACTTCTATAACATTTCCAGGAGATCGTTTCTCTGTAAACTAAGCCTGAGGGTTATAAAAACGGAGGAAGTTCTTACTGGCCACGAGAACCACCCTTTTATTGTTTACATTTGTATAATAAAAACAGTGTTACAGAGCAACAGTTGGTCATTGGTTAAAACAACTACTTCACACTTTAGAGGAGGTCAACCGATCAGGTCAGCCAATGACGGACATACATCATCAGTTTGTTTTATTTTTGGACGATGTGTATTTTCCATTTACAAAATCATAGTAGTATTTGCTCAACTTATTTTTTTTAACTTAACATTTCTTTAAAAATAAATTTATGTACAATAAAAATACCAATCACCAATAAAATGAAAGGTGGCAGAAAGAATAAAAAAAATCATATCTGCCCCCCCCCCCAAAAAAAAATTACTAATTTTAAACAATAATCATCAACAAACAAGAAAAACTAAACAAAAACAACCTCAAATCCTTGTCGAACAACAATTCATATGAATACGCATTATAGTTTCATATTTCTTTAACAAAGTGATTTTTATCATTCTCTTAAACATAAACATTGATCTGGCATTTTTGACATCCCTCTCCAGATTATTCCATAGTCTTATTCCTTGTATCGAAGTACACCGCACTTCAAACTAGTTCAAAACTTAAATTAACTTATGTTCTGAGGGAATTAAATAAGAGGAAAAATGACAGGTATTGTACCTCACAAGTGTTAATGTTAAGGTAGGGGTCTGACTATCGATAGATTTCTGCTAGATGGACTGCAACATATTTGAGTTCTGACCTTTGTAGCAGGCGAGTGTGAGCGCGCTCTCCTTGAACTCATTGGAGTGTGTGTTGATCCCGGCGCCATATTCCAGGAGTACCCTGGCCACCTCTACGTGGCCAGCGCTGGCTGCCTCCATTAAAGGGGTGTGTCCGTTCTCATTGTGGTCCTCAATGTTTGCACCCTCTTTTAGCAGCACCTTAACCACGTCCACGAAGCCACCGGCGCATGCGTACGTCAGAGCTGTGTTACCTGAAGACAACAGTGAGGTTAATCTGACAGGAAACAGAGAATAAAGCAATAATGATTATTGAAATCAGAATAGTTTTACCTGTGGAAGATTGTGCGTTGACATCTGCCCCATGGACAAGAAGCAGTTTGACAATGTCCACATAACCTCCACTGGCAGCAGCCATGAGGGGCGTTATGTCCCCTTTGATGCCCCGGTCTTCTACATTGGCATGCATAGCCAATAAAACCTATGGCCAAAAATTGTAATGCTAAAAAATAAAAAAAAATGGTTCTCAAAAACAAACTTTCAGATGAAGCCAACGCTTCCATACCTGTGCAAGTTCATAGTAGCCAGCCGAGCAGGCGAGGCACAGCAGGCTCTCTCCCTCTTCTGTGTGTTCGTTGACGCTCCGTCCTTCATCCAGCAGTTTGCGCACAGCGTTGACATCCCCGTCTGAACACGCTTCAGCTAAACTACGGCTGAAAATAACCAAACTGCTACAATTACTGCCACTGTGACAGGTGAACACACATACGCCTCGCATTCAGGCAAACACCCAAAACGTGAAAAGAATGATCGGGAGGATACATACTTGTCAGCTTGGCCGGCGTTGAGCGTGTTTTCAGCCCTCATTCGGGTCAGGGCGGCCGCTGCCTCATCCAGGGCACAACTCACTGACGATGTTAGTCGGCGCAGCACTTCAGGGTCTGCAAAAGCTTTACCATCGGCAGTGGAGAGTTTACCGATGCCTGCCGAACACCGAGAGGGCAGAGGTGCATAGGGCAGTGCAAACCACGAGGGGGGAGGGGGAGGAGCAGAACCACACCAGACCAGATGAAGAAGCAAGTCCAGTCCAGCCAAGCCAATCCAATCCAATCCAATCCAAGGTTAGTAGCAGCATAAAAAAATGAGAAAGGGAAAAAAAATTCCCCCCACACACACACAGAAAACACACAAGCACTTGTTAATTTGGCGTAATAAATCCTGTCACTACTTTCAATGCAGCATCTAGGATTCTTAGTTTCTGAAATACAAAACAATTTCCACTGGGCAGCTGTTGGGTTGTAAATACAAGCTATAAAATCTATCAAAACTACAAGGAACGCAGTGAGGAGGCAACTTGGTAAGCTAGTCAATAAAGGTTAAAGGCCATCGATACAGGAGAAAATGTCTCAACTTGTATGAATTATAGATGGATCAGAGAAGCAGGCTAAGAGGTACAGTGGAGGGGAAAAATAAACAAAATACTGGAGCCAGTGGTCAAAAGTGATAAACTACTATATTGGAAGCAAAATACCAAAGAGAAATATGTGTTTGTGACTGTTTAAAAAAAAAGAAGAAAAATCCAAAGAGGGAGTATAGGAGAATGTTCAATATGATCATAACATAAGAACATACTAACCAGCAAGCTTTTGGAGGCTTTATGCAGGTGTTGGCATTGATTTTTTACAGGCATGTGAATAAATTCATTTAAAAAAATTTCTTTAACTTTTTAGTTTTAGCTTTCATGCTCATTTGCCAGGCAGATGCGAGATTTCACTCTTTGAGGACCAGTGCTCTCCCCACTTGGACCACATCTTTAAGCTAAATTTAGAGTCTGAAACCAAGATTTCACAACTTTCTCAGGAAAACAGTTGAGGAATTTGATAAGTGTATTATTGCATCAACTCAGAAAAGGTCATCGGTTAGCAGCTTGGATTGGTTAAGTACATAAATTAGGGTTTAATGATACCTCAGGAGGACAGGAAATCACCTAAGTTGAGTCATGGCAAAGGACAAGGACAGATGTTTCTATATAAATGTCTTTAACATTTGTTTACCCATAAGCAGCTGCTTTTATGCTCCCTGCACCAAACGGTCATGTTTACACAAACAACACGATTTGCATTCTAGTTTAGCCAAGATAAAAGACGCCACATCAGGAAAACATACCTAAACACAAAAGATCTAACACACAATCATACAAGTAAAGCTAAATATGTCGTTTGCAAGAAATCAAGTTTGTAACTCGATCAGGTTGGTGGCGATCTATTCAAGATTTAGTAATGTATTGATGTAAGCCTTGGCTGATCAATAAGAGTCATTTTTCATACTCATAAGATTAACTAATATTTGACTATGGATTTAGAAATCACAGTCTTGTGTTTAAATTAAATAAACCTGACAGTCAGAAACATGAGACTTAATATACCCCAAATTTAAAATCTATTTTAGATTCAGCTCTCTGAAAACTTTTTTCTTCTGGTTTTGTAGCCACTTCTATTGTAGACAATTACAGTTTTTATTTTAGCCTATTGTATATTTTGTTTCTTGCCTTTTTTAAATTTAGGATTGCACAACATTGTCTTTTTCCTGAAATATAAATGCATAAACACTGTTGTATGCTGTCTGACCCATAAATGTTATGAAGCAGCCCTGTATTGTACAAACTGAAGGCTGAAACAAAGAAAAAAATGGTCTGAACTTAACTTCTAGTTGAACATACATATCTAACATGAGGTGAAAACTTGCAGATCATATTGGTGTAAGACTGATGGAGAGTTAAAATTAAAGGCAATGTTAGAATGGAAACCTACCTACTGATATACTGTTGACCTGAAATTTAACATGACTCTCGCACAAACACACAGACAAGTTAATTTCCTTCCTAAAAAGAAAGACTGGATTGAAATCAATGTTGTGTCGAAACTTAAATATAACTTGTCTTGTGACCATCTACAGACAACAGGTGTATATAAACAAATTATGAGAAATAAATTACATTAAATGTTTAAAATTTTAAGTATAAAAACAGTGAATCCCAAATTTTTTGTAGGAGTTACATTCTTGGAGTACACAGTGAATCATAGAAAAAAAAAATTAATTAGATGTGGTCTAGAAAAGGCCTACAGTGCGTTTGAGGGTGGAATCATAATCTGATATGAACCAAAAAAAAAAAAAAAAAAAGAAAAACACACACCAAGCGTAGCAGCTACACAACGTGCGTCACATACTATACTTTTATTTTTAATAGAACTGATATTACCTTAATATGTGTAACAAAATTATTAAGTTATATTGTTCATTTAATAATTTAGCTTGAAAACATGAGAACACGAGAGAGAAAAAAAGTATTTCCTGTTTCCACTATATCACGGAGATTACCGCAAACTAAAAATAGTTAGGTTCCATTAAAAAAATCCACAAATGACTGAGTTCACAAAATGTGAAACGCAACTTTGAAGGGATTCACGGTACATACATGTATATGAACCTAAACCTGTGTGTTTTGGTTAATACAATAAAAAAATTATAAATTTAAATATTTAAACAAACTTGTCCAATTTAAAGCACTCCAGGTAGGCCTGCCATTATAGCTTAATACTTTGAGCCTTTTCTAGTCCCTCATCCCACCTCATGTATGGAGGGAAAAAATGAAAATGTGCTAAACCACATCTGTTAGTATATGTTAGAAATACTTCTGATTATCATATTGTCCAAGTCAATTTATTTTTAGTAATCATTTTTCTTTTCAGTTTGATCTTCATGGACACTCCTGTGCTCAACTTGTCATATTCTAAAACCACCATTTTTTAAGGATATTGCTTTAGATTATATCTATATTAACCAGAACAAAGAATGAAGGATAATAGCCAAGGTCACCCTAGTGTGGCCAGTGGTAACAGAAGCCCTCATTAATAATCCACGCGTGACGTGACTTACAGCCTGCATTTGTTGTAATTAAGTCTGCAGGGCATTGTTAATCATTCAGAAAAATATGTGATAAATTCAACATGGGAACATAATAAAATGAACACAATATTACTTACTTGTTTTTCTGTTACCCCGAACATGAGGGTTCTCATCACGTTTTTTTTACATGATCATAAATACTAATTACATTTATCAACTTTAAAATACAACGTAAAATTAGAAGAAAAATGTCTGACAGATAATTTCAAATCAAACTATTTTTTTTAAATCACAACTACTCTTTGACAAGATGTGTTTTGTAAAAATGTACATTTAAAAAGGAAACTACAAAGTCATGGAAAATTCATATATGTTCCATGTGATCTTGCTTAAACACCTGCTAAATTTACTACTGAGTAAAACTTATGTCATAAGATACATTATTGTACCACCAGGACAGATCACAGGTCAATGAGACATAAAAAGGAAGCCTTTTCCAAAAATTACATTCTTCTTAAATTGAGTTTTTGATTTTATAATCAGCTCCATTAACTTGAAGAACAGACACTAAATAAATAGACTAATTGTTTTCAGACCAAACAAGCATTTTAAAAGGCTATTACAAAGTTATAAGAACTGTGAAGAGCAATTATAAGATCCAAGTTATTTGTTTTGTAGTGCAGAAAAAATACCGATTGTCTAACAGCTGGTTGGTTCTACTATGTCACTGATGCACACTACATTCACCAAAAACAACACACATAAGATAATTATTTGAGTTTTGAAGTTACCCTGAATGTAACAAATTTGGGAATAATTCTGTGTTTTTAAGAGTATGAGCTTGAAATGGCAAAAAGAAGGAATGCCAAGAGGCCAAACTAAGCTCTTCAGGCTAAACTTTATGCCTTGGAGGCAAGAAGAAAAGAACATTGTAATTGACTGAGCAGACATGTGAAGAATTGTTGCTTTAGCATTAAGAATTTGGCATAAAAATGGGGATTATACTCTATACTATATAAAATGTTTTGCAAGATTTGCATAAAGACACTTATTTAAGCAAATGTCCAGAATATATGTACAGTTAGGTCCAGATCTATTTGGACATTGACACAAAGTTGTTATATTTTTTTTACCCATTTACTGGAACATAGTCAAGTTAGTTATACACTGCCTGGCCAAAAAAGAAAAAGGTCACACACTCTAATATTTTGTTGGACCGCCTTTAGCTTTGATTATGGCACGCATTTGCTGTGGCATTGTTTCGATAAGCTCCTGCAATGTCACAAGATGTATTTCCATCCAGTGTTGCATTAATTTTTCACCAAGATGTTGCATTGATGATGGTGGAGTCTGACCGCTGTGCAAAACCTTCTCCAGCGCATCCCAAAGATTCTCAATGGACTCTGTGGAGCCAATCCATGTATGAAAATGATGTCTCCTGCTCCCTGAACCACACTTTCACAAATCCAGCCCAATGAATCCTGGCATTGTCATCTTGGAATATTCTCGTACCATCAGGGAAGAAAATATCCACTGATGGAATTACCTGGTCATTCAGTACAGGTAGTCAGCTGACCTCATTCTTTGAGCATATACTGTTGCTGAACCCAGACCTGACCACCTGCAGCAACCCCAGATCACAGCACATTTTTTTGGCCAGGCAGTGTAATAGACATGGACATAAAGTCCAAGCTATCAGCTTTCATTTGAGGGTATCCACATTAAAATTGGATGTAGGATTTAGAAGTTCAGCTCCTTGAACATATACCCACCCTGCTTTTAAAAGGACCAAAAGTAATTGGACAATTGACTCAAAGGCTATTTCATGGGCAAGTGTGGGACATTCCTTTATATCATGCATTCAGAGTGTCTCATCAAACAGATATGTCCAACTTTGTGTGCCTGACCAAATTTTTCTCTTCTCATGAAAGACCACTGCCACGGGACGCGTAAGCTGCGAGTCTTTTTGTGAGATTCGCTGTTTGTGTTCTACTAATTAACAATAATAACTCTAACAGATGAACATTTGTTTGCCCCTTATTAAAGCAAAGATGAGTCTCCGTTTAAAATTGATTTCATTTAACGCCAAGGCCAAAAGTGCAGAAGGCTAAACTACAGGAGTTGGCTGTCTGAAGGGCGTGTGTAGTCTTAAAGACATTTAACAATGAAACGTTCAGTTTGAGATATTTATAAGGTGTTCATCCCTTAAACATTTGCACTCATTCCTTTCATTTCATTTACCTTGAGATGTTTACATTAAAATTTCAGGTCATAGAATCACTTCAAAAGTTAGTCTAGAGTCCTATGTTCTTTGCAGTTTTTCTGACATTTTTAATTATTCACAATATCAATATTCTGTCATATCGACCAAATTTAGAAGTTATATCGTTGGATACATTTTAGCCATATTGTCCAGCCCTACACAGGACAGAAGCAGCTGGAGGAATTCTAAAGTACAAAGAGACAAGCTTTGTACTTAAATCCAGTTAAATGCAACCAAAGTGATTGGTCGGCATTTTATAATAGCCTACAGATGGACAATAACCTAGCCTGGCCCTTGCCTTCCTATGCAGTTCCGCTCAATTCTAGTTTGCCTTCACTGGTCAGTCTGGGATTTCTCCCATAGACAAGGGTTTCTTTGGTAGAATGTTTACCTGGGCCAATCAGTAGGGGTGTCCCGATCCGATATTGATATCGGATATCGGTCCGATATCCGCCAAAAAACCATTATCGGATTTTATC
>JARVJO010000269.1:18616972-18632227 GCA_031762555.1 Cynodonichthys magdalenae
CTCAATAGCCGAGAGTCCAGACCCTCTGTACGAAGCAAAGTGAAGGACAAGGGGCTGGTTTTTACCAGGCTAACAATAATCTAAAACATAAAGCCAAAACAAGTTTATTAAAGAAAAGAATTGGAATCTTCTCTAATGACCAAGTCAGTCACCTGATCCAAATGAGCATTTCACTAGTTAAGGACTAAACTTCAGACAAAAGGGCCCACAAACAAATAACTGAAAACTGCTGCAGTAAAAGCCTGACAGAGGATTAAAAAGGAGGAAACGGCGACTGGTGATGCCCATCAGGTCAAGACTTCATGCAGTCATTGCCAACAAATGGTTTTCAACAAAGTAACAGAAAGGAGCAATTTATTTACAATTATTTAATTTGTTCAATTACTTTAGAGTCCTTGAAATAAAGGAATTTTGTTTTAAACAATGCTTTAGTTCCTCACATTTCTATGCAATCATTTTATTGAACCCACTGAATTAAAGCTGAGCGTCTGAACTTCAACTGCATCAGAAATGTTTTGTTCAAAATCCGTTATGGTACTTTACAGAACCAAAATTAGGAAAATGTCTCTGTCCAAATAAATATGGACCTAATTGTATATATGTATGTATTAACCTTTAAAAAATAATTAAAACTGAACAGTCACAGTTGCTCAAGCTGTAAAACAAAGAGAAATATGACTTTAGAACCAGACCTGAGATTTTTATAACAACCAAGGCAGCATGAGGTGGAACTAAAGTCAACTTGCTGCTGTTATGTCTCAGCCATCAAGAGGTGGTCACGGACCCGAGCTAGCTAGAAGAAGTGAAATGGGCAAGGAATTGAGTGCACCACTCCAATGGTGTTTCCATCACTTGCTGGTTCAGCAATGCTGCTTCATTGTGTAAGCAAATCTTGGCATAGAAGTGGTCGACTCAAATGAAACAATTGTGAACAAAAACAATTTTAACAAGACCTCGTTATGTGGCTATATGGTTGAATTATAAAAAAAATCTAGTAAGCCTAACAATAGATTAATCTCTAGATGGTTGACCAATAATGGATATATTTACCTGCAGACATGAAACTGTGGTTTGTTTAAGATTTAATACTGCCAATCGTACTCACACTCTGCTTATGATGCCTCTTTAAACTGGCCATAGCTGACGAGTGGCACAATTAAAGGAAGATTAACCCACAGCCACATTATGGCCAGAAAGTTTAATTTAACCAGAAGATCATCACACAGACCAGATGAACTAAAGTTTGCTTATCAAAAAAAAATAAAAAAATTAAGTAGGTTCTCTGGACAGGTTTTTCTTTAATGAAAAGTTTTGTCTCTCCTCCAAGAGACATCTTCAGTCTCCTTACTGAAGAACCCATCAAGAGGACCTACTTCATTTTTTTTCTACCTGGATTGCTGAGATGCATCAGGACAAAGTCTGCTAATGTTCTCCAAACTAACTTGCCGACCGTTTGAACCAAACTATTACAATTAGATTTTGAACCTCACTACATTCTCCAAATTATGAGATTTAACCAAAATATTTTTTCTTTTCCCATTTGCCTGTGTATTAAAATTTTAAATCAAACAATGACGCATCATATCTACAGAGGTTTAGTACCTATGGGTCAGCTTTATTTAAAAGTATTTTGCATAAATCAAATTAACACAGTGGAAACATCTGCTGTTTTCATAAAGTTGGTGTCTCATGTCCTGACAGGCAGCTAAAATAACTGAAAAGTTATCATGGAAACAAATTAATTTGCTTTTTTCTACAATAAAGGAGGAGTCTTGAGTTAAAAAAAAACAGAGCAGACATCTTTCCCAGTAATGGTGCATAACAGGCCTTTTTTAATTACTTACACTTTGTTTAGGCTAAAAATGAGAAAAATCTGTCCAAATCTTTGTGCCATAGCCACTACATCCTCCTGAGTGTCATAAAATACCCAACCAGAATATTAGTGCGTTATCTCAATCAGTACTGAATAAATCAGAAGAGATTTTAAGAAATAAAAAACAGATTATATAAGTTACCACTCTCTCCTGGCAGGACTAGCCCAGGTGAAAGGGGACTAAAGTGAGATTAGCCATTAGCTGTTGAACACAAGCCCTGTGCATGCGGTGTGTTACAGCGTTAATCTGCGTGGTAATGTTCACAGGTCCAAATGAGGCCAGGACACCGGCCCCTACTGGATTAATGTATACAGGCCTTCTTAAACAGAGATTACAAGTTCTTATTACACAAAATTAACCAAATCACTGCAAAACTACTTCCTGATATGCTACAAACAGAATCAGCTGATATTTGTTTATCATTCCTACCTTTAATCCAAAGAGCAGATACATTTTAACCATTGGACTTATTTGGAGTTATAAACATCTCCACATTTATCTCCAATCAACTTCAAGTTTAAAAAGAAGGAAGTCTGAACTTTTTTGATCATTCTTACCTGAAGTGTGTTTCACTTAAGACATAAAAAGCTA
The DNA here is from genome assembly GCA_031762555.1 of Cynodonichthys magdalenae. Classification (NCBI taxonomy): domain Eukaryota; kingdom Metazoa; phylum Chordata; class Actinopteri; order Cyprinodontiformes; family Rivulidae; genus Cynodonichthys; species Cynodonichthys magdalenae. The sequence continues at coordinate 18,619,438 of JARVJO010000269.1, forward strand.
ATAATGTTTTACATCCAACTAAAAAAAATTAATTTGACGTCTTCAAATTTTTTCCTCAGTTGAAAGACTTACAATCACCAAATAAAAAATACATATGCAATACTGGCTGCTGTGATCAAACCTCAGATGAAGGGAATATATTTAAGCATGAGCCTGCCTGTCGAGTATTTTTCTATCAGTTCGCTGTAGTTGTCTGAGCTTGATTTGTGCGTGCATGCGTCAGCTCCTGGGTTGGTTCCTGTGCTACATGCTTTAAGGGTTATTGAACATTACAGACCTCAAAAAAGGCAGAATCAGAGGAAGAGAGAGGGGAGGCAGAGTTGAGTGGGTCACTACATCGTGAAATTTTCTGCTTTTAATAAATATCTAAAACAGCTTGTTAGACAAATAAGATGTTCTTCTTCCCCTTTGTGGTGTTTTGATCAAATATTGTCACAAAAAAGCCTCCAAAAACAGTGTTGGCTAGTAAAAAGGGGGCCTAATGTGCATGTCTCCTTTTAACCTCACTTTTCTAAAGATACTGGGGAACAAAATCGGTTTAAGAGGGTATGGATTTACTAGCGCAGTTAGTGAATGTTAATGCATGACATAAAAAACATTACATTTAAAAAAAGTGTGGCCAAAATGTCATTGTTTAATGTGATATTAACTTGTGTTTAGTACTAAGCTGACTTCAGTTCAAAGCAGTCGTACCTGCAGCTTCCAGTAAAGCTTCGAGTCGAGCCTGTGTCTCTGGATCTACAGTCCTCAGATCTACTCCGTCTGTGGCGCTGGACAAAAGCAACTCCGAAGCCGTCTTCATAATGGGGTTGTCCAGGTCCTCTTGGTCCAAAATGAAGGACTCCACCTAGGAGAGACAGGAAAATAAAAAGGTCAGAAGATAACTCTTCACATTGATTTTCAACTTAGCTTTTAATCCAATCATGAATTTGATTAAAATAATTTAAAGCAAGAGCCCAGTAAAAATTCAACAGGCCAAAATATTTGTCTTCCTGGTTGTAAAACAGAACTAAGTAATTTTAAAGTAAAATTATGTTAAAATTGTTTCAAAGCATTCTGTATATTTACATTAAGTATAAAAGTAGTCCTACACCACAAAGAATCCATTGTGTACAAATAAAAAAAGACATCATATAGCTCTTGTTTGTTTATGATTTCTTTAAACAGAAAGGAGTACAGAAATTACTGTGTTATGTTGAAGACTTATAACCCCTGTACACAGTAAGATAGATTCAGCTGAGAGTCAGCTGTCCAAGTGAAGCGGCACAGTCCAGACCTGAGCTTTGGCACACTTAGTCATGTAAACAAAAAATATTCATAAACAAAAAAATAAGGTGAGGCTCAGATGATGCATACAACCATAAACAAAAGAAATAGCAAATCGACAAAAAACATATATATATATTAGCTTTAGCATTAACGTGCTCTTGTAAATGTTAATATAATCAAAAATATGATTTAAAGCATTTCAGCAGCTCTTCCATTAGTAAACATTTGATATTTCTTTGCAAACTAAGTTTAACATGTTACTGAGAAATAATTCAGACACCTTGTTTACACTTCAGAAGAATAGTTTTATATTTAAATTACCCTTTCTTCAGATTTATTATTGTCTTGGTTTGATATTTTGTATGTATGTAAAACAAGAATAACATCTTAAATCTATGTGCAGAAGAGGTAATATCCTACAAATAACCCTTACAAATCTTGTACAGAAACCTCACTAATGTTTTAGATAATCATTTAAGTTTCAGAGCAAACAGTCATTTGAAATGATTTGTTGGTTTATTTCTACAGAAATCTGCTGTTGATAGCACCTGAGTTTACTCACTGACCCATTTTACTAATGACCCACAAAAATATTTTTTGGTCTTGTGAAATCTTTCATGTCTTTTTTTTTGGCAGGATAGTAGACATTAGAACTAATTTGGATAATTCATAAATCCCTAAGCCTTCAACATTTTGAAAAGCAGGTGCTTCCAACACCTGAAGTAGTAAAAACAATCTCTGTGTCCACATGAACTGAACTGAACACATGAAGCAGGCCTAGAGGATCTGCCTCAGAAACCTAGCGTGGGGACTGAGAGAGTAAACATTGGGCAATCTGAAGGAATTCAGTTATACTATAGAGCACAACAGCACATGGGAGCTGTAGTTCAAAGAAGGCCTTCATAATAAACAACTGCTATCAGTCTCCACTATTAATGAACTACAGTTCCCAGAGTGTTGGTATCCAGAGAGCTGGAAAGGCCTAGAATGGCATCTGCTTAATCCTGGGGCTCAGATTTTAGCTGCTGCCCAGAGCAGCAAGTTCTCCACCGGAGTCAAACACAACAACAACAAACGTTCCATTTTTGCATCACAGATGGGCTTTTCCTGTCTGAGGTCTAATTGACAAACATGATATTTTCTTCTGCTGCTGCTATAACAAAGCTGATGCTCTAACAAAAACAGCCAGATCATATTGACAAGTAGTGTCAGCTGACATCCTTGACTGTCATGGCTAGTTTTTCAGACAGAAAATCCATGGGTCAAATGTTAGTCAAGTATAACAGACAGCTCAACAGGTACAATGTCCAATTTTGTGCAAGGCCGAGCTTTTCCTCACTTCCACAACAATTTGATGGGTGTTATTCGGCATCACCTTTAACAGATTATGAAAATGCAAACATGTTGACCTGATAAGTTTTTTTTTTTTCAGCACAAAAATTTGACATTTAACAACGCGTTCCACTTCTGTTTGCACCTTTGTCACTTCGTGCAACGATAACCTTGATTATATGACGTGGTTACGCAGTTTACTATTCTGAATCACAATTCTTACATTAAACAATATGTGTAGTATTAAATTATGAATATGCACTTGATAAGTATTTTTTCTAAATCTCATGGTAAATGAAGTTGTATATCAAACTTTTTTCCCCTCAAAGTGTGCAGCTGAGGCGATAAACAAGTCCAACACTGAGCTGAGGAGATGTCATCACACTGGTCCATGTGGGACAAAGAGTTTGGACACCTCTCAACATAAATTCAAACTGCTCTCCAATGTGAGGAGACAAATCAAGTTGATATTAGTTAAAGCCAAACGACCATCCAAGGCTAATGAATAAATAAACGCTAACTTTTCAGAACTTTGATGAAAAACTGGAGGTGCTCGTTAAAGAAATGATCTAACCAGGTGGTCGGCAACTCATGGCTCCAGAGCCACAGTAAACCAAAGTAATATGGAAATGAGCAATGTTTACGTTTATAATTGACAATATAGTCATATTTAAGCAACATGTGCACAAAAATTTACGCAATGAAAAGTCACCTAGGTTAAGTTTTAGGCTGCATTTACATGCTTCATTTGACCCATTTTCCCTACAAATTTGGTAAAGATAAAAACTTTTAAACTTCTACATAAAGTATATTTTGTCTGTTTTAATATACTGTAGTCTACCCTTATTGACACATTTATTTTACTGTACGACGTAAGCTAGTGTTTTCATTAAGCATATGTAGAACTTTACAAGTTGTTTGTTCTTTTTGAGACTCCAAATGGTTATACGGGTCTAGACATTTTATATTTAGTTTTAGAGGATTGTAACGATAGCTGACCCCTGATCTGAACGGACTAAAAAGTTCGTTAAGGGGTGGATCAAAGTTAATTTACATGATTTTGAAAAGTGACGTAATTGCACCAAAACTATGAAAAGGCTGGTGTTTTAGCTGGCCTTTTACCGTCCGGGGGGGTTCTGGACATCTTACATAAGCCGTGGCTGGAAAAGCTGTTCGGCTAGAAGCCTGCAAACTTGTGATGGGTGTTGCGGAGACGACAGCACCAAACGAGGCCGTCGTCGCTTCCACCCGAACTAGGCCGTGGCCACAGCATAAATAAAACATTTCAGCCAGTTGGCGTGAATAAACACCCTTGTCTCACCAAACATTACCGTCATCGAACTGTATATAGGCATTTGAGCTGAGGAGATGTATTATTTCGCCACAGTGTTGGGTAATTGAACATAATTTCAGCGGCCTCTCTCGCTCTCTGGTTAGGCTTAGCTAACTAGCTTTTAGCGTCGCTACCTCTGAAACCTCGTCTTCTTCGCTGCCGGATCCCGGACCCGAGGAGAGGACGGCCGCGGCCGCTAGTTTGAAATCCAGTCTTTCTGCGGCAGGTCCGCCTGGTTCACCGTACAAACGCACTTTCTTTCCACCAACACCAATCCCAATGCTTCCCAGTCCGACTCCTCCTGGTGTCGCTCCTACCCCCATCCCTGCCACTGGGGAGCGAGGAGTCACCGAGTCAATCTCGTCCTCGAAGCCGTCCGTCAGCATTGCCGTCCCGGCTACTGCATCCTGCATACTTGTGCTCACGGTACGTGTGTTAACGAGCTAGTTGTTGTCTTAAACGTCCGTCCAGGCGCTTTCTTAGAAGATATTTGCGTGATTTTTACTTCAGGGAATCCAGAAACTCTCCCGAAGCGAGGGTTGAGGAGGTTCTCTTTCCCCCAGCCATTAACTTTCTAACAACCTAACGCGCTGTTTCTCAGAAAGGCCGCCCCTGCTGTGATCCCGTCAATCCTATTGGTTAATCAGGAAATAACTCCCTTTCCAATTGGTCTAAATTTGTGCCCGTCAAAGTTGAGACCGCAACGTAATGTTAGGTTTACCAATATCACGAGGCTGTGGAAGGAACGTCAAGGCACGACATGGTAGGCTAACTTAACTAGTTACTAGTTTTATTAGTTTATTTAATCTGTAACTTTGAAATCTAATACATTTAAGGACTATACTTAAAGTTTCTCGGTAGCTTCTGTAAAGGTAATTGACATGTTAAGTGTAATTTTACATGACATAAAGTCTATCAAGATATAACAGATGCAATGTTTTGCTTAAATGTATTTATTCTTAAATGACCTTAGTGCTTGTTTGTCAAGTCCTTCTTTCATATGTACAAAACATTGTACTTGCAGATAAGAAAATTAAGCTGTTGTGTATGCCCAAAATCAAAGTTTGATAACTTTTTATGATTCAGAAATATTGTAAAGATTCTCGGATTTGAATTTTGTTTAGTTATAACTTACTTCTGGTGAACGGAGTAAATCACAGTTCTGGTTCATCTGACCAAAAGTAATATGTTTATTTATAACTTAGTTGTATTTTAATCAGTAATGAAAAAAACTTCTTATTATAAAATCATATGTGCACCCATCTATTCTAAACCAACCTAAGTCTTGTCTAATGTTTGATTGTTTAAGTTAAAACTATTTACAGGTGTAAATAGTTTTCTCTAGGCAGAAAACAGTACCATTCAAGTATGGATGAAATACTTGGAAATGTGCTTATTTAATTTTTTGAAGCTTTAGTAATTGTTTTTCTTATGCCTGTGGAAATTCTCTAATTCATTACTTCAGCTCATTTCACATATTATAGTGCTCTCACACTAGCCTCTAAACGGGTTCATTGAAGCAGGATGGTATGATGTACTCTGAGTGAAGTTGCAGGAGGATAAACTTCATATCAAATCTTTACAACAGTTTTACTCATTTTAACAAATGTATATTCAGTTTTCCTGTGGTCTGATCCCAGATAACATTTGTCTGACACTACAACAATTTGATCTGGGAATGTCAAAAATGTGAGTGTTGCTCATTCCCCTTTTACATTCATATTTTAAAACAACCTTTCAGCCACCAGAGATAACATCCAAATATTGCAAAAATCCTTGTTTATTTAAAAATAAAACTGAAGTGACTATATTAAAGTTAATCATAACCTTAGTAGCCTTTACCTTTAGGTAGACATACTCCACCTTTAAAACTAAAAGCTTTGCAAACTGGCCATTATAATTAGGGTTATTCTAATTTGTAGGCCAGGAAATGCTGCATGACCAGGCCAGACGGGCCTCTGGCAGCTACGTCATCACTTTTGGGCGTGGTTATTCAGCCAGAACTGCCAGATGCATGGAAAGAACCCCACATTTGGTGGTGTTTAAAAACAATACATACATTTTAGTAGCTTATATTTTCCCTAATTTTTATAAAATAAATATATATATTACAATTGCATTGTATTTAATATAATTGTATTGAAATTTCGCTATTTTGTAGAATTTCCGTGCTGATATTATCGCAGAGCAGCTACTGTTGCTGAAAGGGGGATGACTGGGAGGAGTCTGGCAACACATCGCGAGGGTTCAGCCGCATCACGTACGTCTGCCGTAGAAACTCCGACGTGTTGTATTTTCATTTATTCAGGTAAACTTTCAAATGTATATCTTGTTTAACAGGATTATATGTCAGTCAATCATTATCTTTAGGTTTACAAGTTAATGTAAATACTAGTCTATGTTACCATTTGTATTTCTGTTGTGCATTAGCATAAGGCTAACCGTTATCGCTGAGAACATGGCGCAGGCTGAGGGCCGCTTTTGTTCTCGTTAGTATCCGGGTGCGGTAGTAAACGTCTTAAAGGCCAGGCGCGTTGTTCAAAAGTTAAATCAAGAAAGTCTCATATTTTTATGTAAGATACTGGTTTCGCGACATCGTTGGTTTTCTTTGAAACTCGCCCATACCAGCAAAAATGCTCAGTTGGTGGTTTGTGTCGGCTACAAATTTTGCGACGCTAGCAAGGCTGTTGTTTCGCGGTTTTTGTATTCGCAAAGTTATGTTTTTTTCTTCCTGTTATAAAAAAATTAAAAGCTATATGTTTAAGATTTGAAACACGTTCAGTAATATCTCATGGTTAAGGTTCGTTTTACTAAACTATACAAGAAGGCTGATGATTTGGCACATACCGGTTGGTGCTACATGTACTCAGGATGGCGCTGCTCCAAAATTTAATTCGTCTTTACAGCTAAGCTAAACCTAAAAGCAAAATTTAACTAGATATATTACGATTAAAACAACAAAAGGGTATAAGAACAAGGTCTTAAAAGTGTAGTCTTGAAAATAATATGACCTAACTTCTTATAGTAGCCTCTTACTACTCCAAGTCTGTAAAGGTAACATTTAATACTAAATACTGAAGTATTCAGTTTTTCTGTTTGGTTTTGTAAAGAGTAACAATCTAAATTTCTAAAAATAGTTTAACCAACTGATGTAATAATCTGTAACCCCAAGGTTCTGTCAATTGGAGCCTTTTCTAAAGAAACTTAGCAGTTTAATATACAAGTTTTATTGATGCAGCACACACACTGTAACACAGTTAAACGCAAGTTCCAACCTAAGCGTATTCTGTAAAATATATCATTTTGTCTTTATTTTACTCCAAACCAGCATATATTTTTATTTTCAAGGCTTGCATCTTGAAATTACGAAACTCAGTAACACAGTCAAATACTTTTTTAAAACTCTAAAATGTCTCTCTGGGAGAGTTGTCATTCTATTTCATGTCTTTTTAAGCACACAACTAACAAAAGCCTGACTACTGTAAATTTGGGGTAAATTAGAACATTTCTGCAGTTTTATGTTGTTTCAAGCAAAGATGAAGTTAAACAACTGGGCAAACGTCATTTACTGTAAATTATTTGCAATTAAAGTGCAAAAAAAATTACAAATACTATTTCTAGGAAATAAGTTTGTGAAAGGTGGTCTCGCAGAAAAACTAAAATTGAGACGTGACAGAATATGTCAAAATGTTCTAATTTCATCTTGGTTTTCATTTCCCTCAGAAATCGAGACCAGTCATGTCTGATGAGGGGTTTGTTGTGCGAATCAGGGGTCTACCATGGTCCTGCTCTGTGGATGAAGTACAGAGGTTTTTTTCAGGTTTGTAACAGGTTGATTAATAACCAATTTTTACCACTTGGTTTTAATCAACTTTCCTGAAAAATACAAGGAACAGAAAGTAAAACTGTGTATGTTTAACTTAAACATATGCTTACTCACACACCCTGTGATCATCAAAGGCTGATTAAAATTGAGAAATTGTATTTTTTTTATTTTTTATAATTTCTCCACACATTCTCTGGAGCACAGTTTATTGGACAAGTTAAAAAATGTTAGCTGCAAATAAATTGAGCTGTATGCTATTCCTTTTAACTTAAATATTTGCAGTCTCATTTTGTTGACAACACACAACCAGCTGCTTTTAAAACCCAGAGTTTATTTTATTTAACAGCTAATCAATCTAAACTTGTGCAAAGAGTGTGTGGTATAGATAAAAATGAGATCATAGCTCACTGAGTGCTTTGATATAGTTAGTGTGATTTTGTTTGTGTATTGGATATGAGGAACCATAAATTTGTTGCTGGGGAAAAACAAAAATCTTATCAGGGATAAGTTGACCTTAAATGTCAGAAAGAGATAAAATAATTGTGAAAGAAAAAAATAACCATACATAAAATTGTTTTTTAAAAATAATATATTCTCAATGTTTGCATATTTGGGTCTTTGTATTGTTTGTATTTCAGTTTGTGAAGCACTGATACAGTGTGCAGATTGAATTTGGCACAAAATATATTAGACCTGAAAGGGACCGGCTGATCTCCAGACATGGCTCAATCGAGCTAATAAATGTCTAATAATAAATTCCTGTTCTCATTGGACACCCCCTATACACACACACATTCTGTCAGATACACTGAAAACAAGCTGCAAGAACTCCCAAGCCAGGGCTGAAATTCGCATTCAGACATTTTTGTTACAAATATGCAGACAAGTTGGTCATGATATTTAACCATTTTACAGGATGCAAAATTCTTAACAACAGCGGCGGGATTCACTTCACCTACACACGAGAGGGGCGCCCCAGCGGAGAGGCATTTGTAGAAATGGAGACAGAAGACGACTTGAAGATTGCAGTGAAGAAGGACAGAGAAACTATGGGTCACAGATATGTAGAAGGTGTGTACAACAACAGACGGCTGCTCAGGTCCTTTTTATTGCTGTAGTAACAGTGTTTTATCTTCCTGGTAATTTAGTGTTTAAATCCAACAATGTTGAAATGGACTGGGTCATAAAGCACACTGGCCCAAACTGTCCAGAGACAACAGGAGATGGGCTTGTGCGGCTCCGAGGCCTTCCCTTTGGCTGCAGCAAGGAGGAGATTGTTCAGTTTTTCTCAGGTAAAAAGTCTTCTGACAGTAGTTTCTTGTAAATCCTCTTAGTGTTAGTAGTTTATCTTTTTTTTTTTTTTTTTTCTTTTTTTGTTTGGTTTATCTTCCTCTCCTGTTTCCAAAACTTTACATTTAGGCTAATAAGCTATTGAAATGTAGAGCTAGAACTTAGAGAACTTACAGAAAATATTTTTCAGGGTAGTCAATGGTGAAAAGACACCAGAAAAGGTAGAGTTTAAACTTTAATTAGTTTTTAGTGGTTTTTTTAAGGGCAGGAGTGTGTTTGAAAAATACGTTTCCCAGTTTCTACACATTCTCCATCGTAAGCCCACACATGTCCATATTTAATTTTCTTAAACTGGAATAATTAGTATTAGGTTTCCTATAAACAAAAATAGTAATTGTTCCCCTTCATTACTGCTATAACCTTCATACCCTTGTGTCATTTCTTTTCACACTTCCTCACATTGTCCTTGCTTGCAGTGTACGCCAGATTTTACTCATTCAAATGGGAAGACAGTGTTTTTACTTATGTCACCCACCAAGATCTTCATCAACACACCAATACTATCCTGGTGTCCCACACAATCCCCCTTTTCCATATGCTTACTCTATCTTGTCATTTCTACTTTATCCCAAGAATACAGTGAATGTGACTCATTTAAACTGCCAGTCTTAAAAAAACAAATTAAAACCTGAACTGGTATTTGTGTGATGTAAAGTTTTCTATCTCTCTTTAGAGAAAGTTCTCTCTGTGATTGGGCATGTGATTTAATATGTCCCCTGCTGGGGTTATCTGTCCTTGGGTTGAAGGGTTGGAAATCGTGCCAAATGGGATAACATTGCCGGTGGACATCCAGGGGAGGAGTACGGGGGAGGCCTTCGTGCAGTTTGCTTCACAGGATATAGCTGAAAAGGCTCTAAAGAAACACAAGGAAAGAATAGGGCACAGGTGGGGATGGTTGGTTGGCTGGATAAGTTGCTTTTCTTATGGTGTGCACCTTCAACATCTGAACCAAAACTGACACCACATCAATCATATCTGTAAGACTTGGCACACACACATGCACTCACTGCTTTATTAAATTCAATATTTTTACACATTTCTCTGTGTTCAGTGGGAGAATTAGTACTTTGGCACCACTCAGAAGTCTAAGACAAGTCTTTGATTAGAGCATATAATAAATTTTATGAACAAAAGGTGTCTCAGCACTAATGCAAGTCCAGGTTGATGAAGGGTAAGGAGTCTCCCTGGTGGTAAAATCAGAGGGGTTTGAACACAAGGGTCTAGAGCCCACTGCCACAGGTAATGATTAGAGTGGGTTGCACTAGGGCTGGAGTTCTCTCTGACCCTCTAAAACCAGGAAACTAGCTGTCATGGTGAGGACAAAAGACACACTATAGTCATGTGCTACAGTTTGCTAATTCGTCTTTGATAACCATAAGAAAAGTTAAAAGTTACCAAGGCCCTTGTTAATTTTGGCTATTTTCTGTTTTTGTTTTTTTTTAACTCAGTAATGAAGTTTATTTTATTCTATTTTGTTAACAACTATTGAGGTACTCATAGATATTGCTACCAAGTGGTTTACATCATAACAGCATCTTCATAGCCCAGTATTAAGCAAATGTAGTTTTCATCCAGTCCCCTTGGCCTAACTGTGGTATCTTTATGCTCTTAGGTATATTGAAATCTTCAAGAGTAGCCGCGCTGAGGTGCGGACACACTACGAGCCCCAGAGGAAGCCTATGGGCATGCAGAGACCTGGCCCCTATGACCGGCCTTCTGGTGGTCGAGGTTACAACATGATGGGCCGAGGGGGATCTTACGACAGAATGCGCAGAGGCGGCTATGGAGGAGGACAGTGTAAGTTAGAAAAATTAAAGCTGATATTTAGTTGTGTGTGTCTTTATGTTAACACTGCATAGTAAATCTAATAAGATTAGGATATAAAGTCCCAGTGAGACCTTGTGTTGATCTCATATGCAGGTGTATCAGACGCACGGTATGGCGATGGCGGCTCGTCTTTCCAGAGCACAACGGGCCACTGTGTCCACATGAGGGGTCTGCCTTACAGAGCCACAGAGACCGACATCTACAATGTAAGATAAAAGTGGATGCAGATATAAGGAGTGTGTACAGTTCAATTAAGAGCCCCCCGGTTGCATTTTATTTTCATTCCCTTAGTTCTTCTCTCCTTTGAACCCGGTGCGAGTCCATATTGAGATCGGTCCAGATGGGAGGGTAACCGGGGAGGCAGATGTAGAGTTTGCAACACATGAAGATGCTGTGGCAGCCATGTCCAAAGACAAAGCCAACATGCGTGAGTCTGCCTTGGATTTTAAATAATTGCATTTCATTTTAATCAGCCCCCCTCATAGAGCTAAATAGTTTTTTCCTGTCCCCTCAGAGCACCGCTACGTGGAGCTGTTCTTGAACTCAACAGCAGGTGGCAGTAATGGAGCCTATGGCAGCCAGATGATGGGTGGTATTGGTAAGAAAAATTATGATGAAAACAAAAATCCAATGTCAATAATAAAAATTGAATTAGATCAAGCTTAGAGCAATCAAATTATTGGTTTATGGCTCCTTTATATCAAACCAGTGTTAGAAATGACTGTCAGTAAGAGCCCGCCCCTTCCCGTTCCTCCATTTTTGGTTTATGATCTACTCTGACAAGTGACGAGTGTCCAGCACCGAGGAAGGCTCCAGAGTCTATAAATAAACCAGGATGTGTGTGTTGTTGGTATTTGGTAATTTCTGGTGCATTAATCCATGTAGCTGAAAAACAAGTTTCTTTCTCTTTCACCACCTCACCGTGTTCAGTTGTCTTCAAAAAACAACAGGATGCAGCAGTGCAGATAACACACTAATGAGCAGACCAGACTAATATCTGTAGAACTATTTAACTACATCAAATTATTCATTGTTAAACTGAATTGTATTGATGCATCTTCTAATGGAAAAATGGACACACCTAATAAATAATGTTGATGGGGAGAAAAACAGATTAATGGCATCTGTGTAAATAAATGCACTTAAAAGCTTTTCTACAATAAAACATAACTTATTTAGTTGTTCAGGCAGACAGATTTTACAGAAATGAATTCCGTCTCACTTTGTTTTTCATTTGCCGCATGAACTCATTATGATTTGTCCTCTGCAGGGAACCAGTCCTCTTACAGTGGGGGTCAGCTGAGTTCAGGCTACTCCGGAGGGTACAGCAGCCAAGGAAACATGGGAGGCTACAGTGATTATAGTGAGTGTCAGATTTGTTTTTCTTGGTTTCAAAAATGAAATTTACTGTAAAACATGGAAAGTTGCAGATTTATTTTAATTTGTCAATTTTTCTTAATTTACTTTTTTTTTGTATTTGACATTTGCAATGAGTGACACTATTTTTGGCTGCTTCAGGCTCCTGTAGTTGCGTTTGATGGTAGGACGACAAGACATAACCGTAAACTGAAGCAAAAAAGTTTAATGCAGGCATCCAGAAATTAACATCTAAATCTATAAGCTTGTTTGTAGTAAATTAATATGGAAAAATATGACAAGTAATATTAGAACAGAGAACTAATGTTAGCTTATCGTGTGTTTTCATATAGCTAAGTTATAAACATTGTTTAATTTTTTTTTTTTTTCTCCCTACAAAACAAATTACTCTGTCAACAAAATAATAATAATAATAATAATGTTTATTTCATTTAAAAATAAATCAAAAATACAAAACAAATTTCAACACAACACAT
>JARVJO010000269.1:18665542-18679991 GCA_031762555.1 Cynodonichthys magdalenae
ATTATTCATTTCCTTTTTGCGAAATTTTTAAAATTCGCTCTAAATTCGAATTAAATTGGATGGAAACACGGCTAGTGTGTCAAAAATGTGCCCACACACACACACACACTTCTGTGTCTTCTGGCTTTGCTGGCAGCAAAGTCATGTAAAGCCTCTGTTGAAATTTGATCTACAGTACCTGGCCAATGTAGAGAAGCCACATGGTAAAAGCACAGTGTTCACATGCATTTACTATGATAAGGAACTAAGCAGTAAATGTTTTTTAAATGTTTGGAACAGTTTTGGAAATTACACAGCATTCTTTGCATATGCTCAACAGAACAGAGTATGGATTTTCTACATTTTTTCCACTGTAGGTATTTAACTCAACCTTGTTTAACTTTAAGAATGCACACCAAAAATCACTGAAACACATTGACACCTCTATCAGTAAAGGCATTCATAAACATCATGTTATCATTGTGCAACATCACCAGCGAGTGCATGTGATGCAACGTTGTGACAAGAAGAAAACTGGGACAATTTAAAAGGATTTTTTACACAAAATATATATAATACTAAAATAAAACAACAACATCAATAATAATGTCAATAATAATAAATTATGATGCCAAGACCTGCAGGTGAGAATTCAAATTCCATGGGTATAGCCAGGGTTTTGAGTGGAGGCAGGGTTCTTTTTTGAGAATAGTGGACCTTTTTAAGATTGGAGGGCCGCTTAGGGCAATGTCTTGGTAGCTCTAGAATTTTAAGGGTTTTTTAAGGTTAAATAGGGTAATTCTGATTAACATGTTCTGCTGAAAGGTTTTGTTTAGTTTAGTATTAAAATGTGTATATATATTTACCACAACATATAAATCAATCCAGCCAGATCATTAACTCATTACTACATAATTTTTTTTTATCATTTATCATTATCTGTGTTTTCTGTTTAGCAGTTATTTTGTATTTGACAAGATCTGTGTTTTTGTGTTTTAGTATTTCTGATTAGTCTGTCCTCCAGTTCAGTTCTGTTGGGTCACAGTCACCTGATCTCAGTTTCTCTGCACAGGTGTTGGCTTTTTTGGGTTAATTAGTTGGGCTTTATATTCTCTGGAGTTCTGTTTGTTCCTTGGTTCAGCATTGTACACTTTGTGTGTCAGTTGTGACTCGCATTTTGTTTGTGTTTGATCTCCACAAGTTCAGCTCTGTAGTTTTGACCGCCTCAGCATCATTTTGTTTTGTTTAATCATTAAAGTACATTTTATTTTAAGAAGAGAAGTGTCTGCGAGAGTGTTTGACTGCACTTTGGGTCAAAAATCTTCACCACCCAGTGAAACATGAACAATGAGCCAATTGTTTCAAACTGTCCCTGAGTGTGATCCTAACAAGGAGCCAAAATAAGGTGTGGAAAACAGGGTTAGGCATCAATACAAAAGAATTTAGGAGGAAAATGATTATACTGTACGTGTGTAATAATGGACTAAAAAGCAGATATGTGTGACTTTTAGAGAAAATATATCTTTGTTCCCCCCCCCAGTCAGATAGTGAGTGAATGCAGGCTTCATGAGACACAGTCAAACAACATTTTTTTCTTGTCCACATTATTCAAGATGAGACTGAACTTTCTTTCATTACCAAACAAGTTTTAGTGTTTTCTCCTCTCCAGTTGAGTTTCCTCTTGGCTACATCATCAAATTTAGCCTGATATCTGTTTCTGACTTATAACTAAACAAATAATAGGTCAAAGAGAAAACTTATTGTCTTTAATTTACTACATGAATATTCTGGAATTTTTTTCAGACATTATTTATAAAAAGAATAAATGTAACATTATTGTGATAAATTTAGGCTTAAGATTTTCATAATTTTATCTTGAAATTTCTCTGAACATTCTTGAATTTGAAATCTGATTCAGTGATTGGTCCATGCCTGGGTTTTTCTTGTTATGTCATCCAGGATCAGCTAAATGTTATGAATCAGCTCTTAGACTTAAATTTTATCCCTACACTTCACTTAAAGTCAGAATCTGAGCCAAGAATGTTTTCACACTTAAATCTTAACTTACCAGCATTCAGTGGTGGAGAAAGTACTCAAACGCTGTATTTAAGTAAAACTACAGATAAACAAACAAATATGTACTCTAATAAAAGTACCACATTAACATGTTTACTTGAGTAAAAGTAAGTACTTGGTTTTAAAAGTACTTGAAGTATTAAAAGTAAAAGTACCTGCTTAATGTATTCTATTATGGTCTACAATATCATAAAGTGTGTCTAATGTTTAATGTTTAATACATCAGTGGTGCCATTTTAGTGAACAATGCAGATAATGCATGTTTTTGTGTTTACCCTCTGTGAAACTGTTCACATTTGGACTTCTGTGCATCATGGGACATTGTGACAACAGCTACAGAAGCTGTCCTCAATCAAATCTAGTTTTTTGAACTGGTTAAATTGAATAAGTCTTTTAAATAAGGCCATGAGTGGAGCATTTCCTCTGGCTGACTCTCTGTGGTGGAATCCCTTTTGGGTGTGTTAGTGCTGCCACTGATGCTCCAGCAGGCGATGCAGAATCGCCCCACTCTTCTTGAAACAGAGTCTAATGGTATTTTACTGCTTTTCCAGTGGTTCAATGGACCAATTATAGTAATTCTCCTCCCACCGTTGATTACTTTCAAAGTAAACAAACAAATCAAAAATCATAATGTGATGTGAATGTAACTTGCACTTCAACGCATTACAGAAATGTAGTGGAGTAGAAAGTACAGATGCGTAATATAAAATGTAATGAAGTAAAAGTCTAAAGTACCCTTGATTAAATCTACTTAAGTAAAGTACAGATACATGAAAAATGTACTTAAGTACAGTAACAAAGTACTTTACA
This sequence comes from Cynodonichthys magdalenae, assembly GCA_031762555.1. NCBI lineage: Eukaryota > Metazoa > Chordata > Actinopteri > Cyprinodontiformes > Rivulidae > Cynodonichthys > Cynodonichthys magdalenae. Next base: position 18,668,408 of record JARVJO010000269.1, read on the forward strand.
TCCCACCATTGCCAGCATTCTCAAGAGTCTTTCTGAGAAGTTTGATAAATATGGGTCCAGTTCTTTGTTTTAAATTTTGACATGCAAGTGGAACGTTCATAACGTCTCCACTGAACTCCATTTTAAAATGGTTGGGTTTTCCCTTTTGTTAAATAGCACTCTGAGACGCATGGTTGCTTGTTGTTTCCAACAAGTGGAAACTCTGCTCTGGGTTGTCTCGCTCTTCTGTTGCTTTAAAATGTCCAGATGGGTTCTGTGTTGGTCTGTGTGTGTTGATGGGAGGATTTTCTGTGAGGTTTAAATGGGATTCTGAACACACGCCGTAATATGTACTGGACTCACACAATGCAGGAACATTAACATCAAGAAAAAATAGCAAAAGCTGCCAGATATTTTTAGGCAAAGTGGGCAGTTCGTCTGAACCCTGTGAACCCCCTCGGCTACGAGTATGCATTCGGCTTCCATTGCTGAGCTAAAAACTGCAGCATTGTAGATTTGCTGGACGTTACTTTGATGTGCATCATTAGCTCATACACACTAAAATCTTATCCTTAACTAGTCATTTCACACAAATTAGGGACAAGGAAAATTTTATTGATAGCATCATGCTGTGTTATTAGCTTACTTTACCCCTACAGTTTACAACGTAAATAATAAATCTCAGTTTTCATTAGAAGTCCTTCAATTATTCTCTTAGTCATTGTGACATGAAGACAGAAAACAGTAGTGTATTGTCAGTTTACCGTTGTGGGTAGGGCTGAGCTGAGCAGGACGATCCAGTGATTCAGGTAAATCCAACAGGTTAAACAAACCTGAACAGGAAGCCCTCCTGACTATACCAATGACCATACCAATATTTTCACTTCTAATTTGCAAAAAAGAAAATAAAGAATAATGGCTAGACAGAGAGGACTAAACAGATCTTTAAGTTTTTAAGTGAAATTGTTGCATTTGTCAATTTGTGTACATGACAATTTTTTCTGACAATGAAGTTTTCTTAATCCAGGTCTCAGAGTGAAAGTTCTTAGAAATGCTGGACCTCAGAGTGGAAATCGTGCATGCACACTGGCTGCAGCCAATAGTTATTCTGTGCAAGAAGATGAACAACAGTAACAACGATGGATAGCAGAGTGCAGTGTGTGTGCGACACATCTTTTCTCAACGTGTAAGCACAACCGACCTTATCCTCTATTAAATTAAAAGTTCAGGTATTCAATAAATGTAACTATTTATTCTTTTTCCATTAAAAAAACAAAGCAAAACAGAAATAATGAAGCAAATTTCACATACAATAAAAAAATACAAATGACTAATATTAAAATTTTGATGTAACTGTTTTTATGACTGAGACTGAAGAATTTGCGTGAATGTTTGTCTCACTGAAATCCAAAAAATCACAGCAGCAGCTGTGACCTGGTATGAAAACTAGAGTGGCATGTTTTGTTTTTCACCTTGATTTGCCACAAAAATATTGGAAAAACGCTAAAGTTTCCATAAATTGTTCACATGTAAACAGGACCTTTAGTGTCTATTCTTTACACACTTTTAGTTGTATTGGTGTGATTTGCAAAAGGGGGGTTGAAGTCCTGTTTCTGACATGGCTCTAAGCTGCAAAGAAAGGCAGTTACATTGTTGTGGCCGTCGACATATGAAAGGGCAGACTAGCCTCACAGCTCCATGGTGTGGTGTAGCGATGATAGATGGTTAGAGCAACCAGGCGGCTGTGGGGTTTAGAGTGTCTGACATGACGAAAGAGATGTCGGACAACAGTGACAAAGGTGAGCCTAAAGAGAGGCTCATGTTTGTGGACATACAATGGAACTGTTTTGTGAAAGAGCCTCTGGTTTTAATGAAAAAAACACTGGTTCATAGAACTCGTTTTTCCTCCCAATGATCTGCAGGGGAAAAAAAGAAAGTGGATCAACTGCGTGGGGTTATCTGATATTTATGTCATTTAAAGGGTATGATCAAGAATGCTCTTCAGTAACTCTGCTATGAAATCAGCAGAGTCAAAAATGAACTTCAGGCTGCTGAAGAGGATCAAATCAATAACTGTAGGCAACGTAAAATGGTATCCCACTGACCAAGTATTTCCACCAACCACCTCTGAACAGAAGTCTAACCTACTGACAGCTTTTCTCTCGCAGTGCTTTTTATGAGTGTTGACATCAGATCACACTAAACGGAAACAAAACTGCTGCTCAGTGACAAACTCTAATGGTGTTTATCTTGTTCCTCAAATGGCTTGCCAAGTCAGTTCTCTGGAAGTGTATGCAGCTATTGTGCTGCCAACAGTGTCTCTTGAGAAAAGACAGTGATAGAGCTGACAGATCAGAAAAGAGGAATGGGGTAAAGGGTCAAAAGAGAAACAAAGCAGAAACCATGGTGAAATGGTCTTTGAGATTTTATCTAGTTATGTTGGTCCTCATTTTATTAGTTTCTATGTGCATTCTGTTTATAAAAAATGTTTTAAAGTCTAGTTTGTTATATGGATGAACACATCACGCAACTTCTTGAGTCAGGCTGCATTTACGACCTCTGATGTTGTGTAAATTCACTGAACTGATGACATCAGACAGATTTAGTACCAGTTTTTACACCTGGAAGGTTAGTTTCAGGTTTTACAGACTTTCAGCAACACTTTCCCTCCCCCAATTAAAACTTGAATCATGATAACCGGCAGCATCATGATGAGAATGTATTTGTTTTTGTGAACACTTCCACAGATTAAAGACTGCCGTGATTTACTCATTCATCTTGAACCAGACATGCAAACTTAGCAGGGTGAGAGTTACTGTAGTCACTGTCTATGTTTTGTTTTGCTGCTGCCGCTTGGAGGGACACACACACACACAGAGGACAAACATACTCATCATGTAATGTCTCGTTCACACGGCAAGATTTTAAAATTGTCAGTTGATTATCAAAAATTGAGACACATGAAAATAAAAAATCATAGACATAAAAGTGTGTGGTGTATAGCCACATGGCAAAATACAACACACCACACACAAACTGATTTCACTCATAAACATTTAGGTGTCAGATGGGAAATCATGCGAGACTTCTCGAGATCAAATGAATGAATCAAATGAATCAAATGAAACATGGCTGACGAGGATGACGCAATGGTGACATGTATGTGGACTTTTTTAACAGAGAACAAAACAAAACAAAAATGCATCTACATTGTTTACAGGACTTTCCGGTTCACCATGACAGCTATTTTGTCTTCTGTATTTTGTATTTTCCTCCTTGTTTCAGTTCTCTTGCTTTTGATTGGCTACATGCCACATTCAACAGGCTGCCAGCTTGTTTGTCCTCAGGGGAACACAACACATGGTGGGATATTGAGCCAAGACAATCCAACATGTTGAATATGGTTTATGTTTCGAGTCGCACGTCTTGTTTCCCCTGCTGAGTGACAAAAAATTGCGTAACTTCCATCTGCTCTCCTGGAGCTACCCCCGTTGTGACAGCCGTTGTGTGTATTGCCCCCATTCAGAACTCTGTGATGCAGACCTTGCGGCTCTCAGCGTGTGATTGGTCAGAACTTCAACACAGCGCTGAGGAGCTAGACCAGAACAGGACTTTGAGCAGCTTTTCTGTCTCTGTGTCATTTTGTTTATAATTACATTTTCTCTGAAGCCAGTTGTTAAATTATCTAGAAGAGCAGCTGGTTTAATCCTATTGAACGTGAGCATGCAGCTGATGTTCATGTCTTTTTTTCCATCACCACCGTTAACAAAAAAAAAAGATCTTCCTCCGCAGACTCTTCACCTAACTCAACACTGATCTTTAAGTGGAAAAAAACTATATTAGCCATCCTTATCATTGTTTATACACTTATATGAGCTGTGGGAGGAATCATGATAAATTCTGCCCCACTGCATCTTCAGTCCATTTATACTCTGTCAGGAAAAAGATGTCTGAAATGACGCAATCACTGACACGCTGTGTTGAAGTATACAGTAAGCTTTTCACGGATTTGGGCATAACTTCGGCATTATAACCTTGTAAACCTGACTGGGGCCTATATAACAGGGTTTGTTTTAGATCTGTATACTCCTGACCTTTAAACAATGTGACTTTTGACACTATGTGTGTTTGCAGACAAGCTTGTGAGTGTGGTGTGGGAATCCCTGAGACAGAGACAAATCATTTTTTATCAACTCCAGCAAGTAAATGATGCATTTTACTAACATTTTCAACTTTTAAATGATATTATTAATTTTATTCTTACATTAATCAGGGTAAAACAGATGTGTAGTCAACATAAATGTGCTGACTCTGGGGGAAAAAAGTACAAGAATATTGACGTGTCTGAAGGAGTCCGTCTGTCCTCATTGCTCTGACTGAGCGCTGCCTCCCATGATGAGCTGTTTATTTTTCTGTCGTGGTTTACACTCCCCATCCTACAGGGTGGGAATATGCAGCCAACCTCAGCTGCGCCTCGTGGATTATGTGAAATATGCAGGGGTTGTGTGGGAGGCAGACATATTCAGTCTGATACTGGAAATAAAACCAAGTTAGCAGAGAAACACTCCGATGACTTTGTTGACACAGAATTCGGACCACTGAGATGACGCAAATAATTCAACCTCACCACAGATTTTATCTGCACTTGTAACTGCTAATCTGGCTGGAACAAGTTTATTGGCTAGGTTGACATTAAGATGAAAGATACGACAAGAAAATCTAGTTCAGAACCTCTAAATATTTAGCACTTGTCTATTTGAACGTGCTGTTGCGCGTCTACGCCCCGAATAGTCAGTTTTATGTTAGAAAACCTCTGCATCAATTAAAAACCATCATTTACTTGACAGCAACATCAGAATTTAGCTCATTACCTGTATATTTAATTGATTTGTAGACATTTTTCACTTTTGCTAAGGTCGATTAGTTGTGGCAGCCATCTTGAATTAGGTTGACTTCAAAAGTTAATTGGCTGTGTCTCAAGTCATGGGGTGCAGCCGACGTTGGCTGCAGTTGACTTGGGCCATAGGCCGCTTGTGCATAAATGGCTGTGAAATGAGACAGTCTACCCTACAGGAGAGAAGTTTGCATGGACACGCTCTGCGTCGTTACCATGGTGATACTCAGATGCAGCTGACGTTTTTGGGGTTTTGTCAGCCGCAAGTGTAGGCACCAACAAATTGGGACAGCCTACGGCATGGGGTAGTGACGTAAGTGGCTGACAAATGAATGAATGAATGAATGAATGAATTAAATTTAAATTGAAATGTGGCCAACGTCGGCTGCAACCCATGAATTGAGACACAGCCATTGTAAAGGGGTGTGGCTACAGGTGGGACTGAGTGGAACTTAGGCCCACCTACTTTATAAAACTAACTTCCTTTTTTCTTTGTTTTTTTATTTTATTCTGTGTAATTTAATAAATAAATAAAATATTAAATTTAAAAACCTTACTAACTAAAACTTTTTTGTCTTAGTTCCATTGGGATTTTGTTCATGAGTGAGGGAAGAATGGGTCATGAGATTAACAGAAGGATCAGTGCAGCTTCTGCAGTATTGAGAACTACGTAACAGTCTTTTGTGGTGAAGAGAGAACTGAGCTGTCAGGTGAAGCCCTCTGAATACCAGTTGGTCTATGTTCCCACCCTCACCTAGATAGGGTGAGTTCAGTTATCCAGCCATGGAGAGGAACCACTTGAGGTGGTTCAGGCATCTGGTAAGGAAGCCTCCTGGATGCTTCCCTAGGAACATGCTTCAGATATTTCCAATTGGGAGGAGACCCTGGGGAAGACCCAGGACACGTTATAGAGACTGTCTCCTTTCTGACCTAAGAACGCCTTGGAGTCTTCCCAGAAGAGCTGGAAAGAGAGGTCGGGACCTTTCTGCGTGATGACCCAACTCTGGAACAAGCTGAAGATGGATGGATGTATGATGCCTAGCTGTATTATCTGTGGACCATATGTATACATTACAGAAAACAAAATGTTTTTAAAGATTTATATGATCACTGTGTTTGACAAATATTTATACTGTGAATACAGTTTGTGTATTTTAGACCTGTACATTTATCTGCCTTTACCCCTGCATTATATAGAAATCCAGTAAATACTTTTAATTTCTTTGGTAAACGGTAAAATCTTACATGATTGCCCATTTTTCTTATGGCAGTAGATGACAACTGACCATCACGTCACTGTTGATTCAACGTGTCTTGAGAAACCGTGTCCTTGTAAGTGAGTGGATGTAGAGGGAATAAAATGTACCTGCCAGGTGAAGGTACGTAGTTTGACATGTCAACACTGGTCTGTGCCCCGACATGTGTTTGAGCACAGCTCGTCGATTCATCATTTCATCATGCTGAGTGATTAATCCTTTTCTTGGCTCAGGAATGCAGCACAGGCTTCCCTGTTTTGCCAGAGGCTGTTTGTGGTAATTTTCCTAACTACAAATGAAAAGATTTTCCAAAATAACAAAGTCAGTACCCAACCTCCCCCTTTTTCTAAATGTTATGCTGTGTTTTGCGGTGAACTCTCATGTTTCCTTTTCTCTTGCAGTCTTGTTTATTTAACATGTGACTGCATTAATATTGCAGAAACACCTACCTCCCAGATTACACTCAACACATGCATGATTTATATCTGTCACTATATCCGGAGTTTCTGGTCACTGCAAAGAGGGCAATGCAACTGTGGAATTTTTGTTGTTATCTAATAAACATGGACGATAGGTGGAGTTTAACATCTGAACGCTATGGAATAATTCCCACAGGTGTTTAAAACAAGTAGGCAAAGGTAGGGGGATCAAAAATAGCATGTACTACGCTGGGTTTGCATAGGCAGCATTCTGCTCAGCCTGACTCTGTATTTAGCAGCCACACACACACACCTTCCAGGATCTACAGATCACCATGACCTCACCATACAAGAGGTTCGCGCATCCACATGGTCAGAGGACGATGGGTTGGTGTTGGTTTACAATTTGACATGATGTCATTAAATCAGACATGGGCGCACACACTCTTATTGACTTCAACATTAACACAAAGCCCACACTTTGTGCCACAACTAAGTTCATCAAGGTAAAAAAGAAATATATATTTTACAGGCTTTCACTGCTTAAATTATCAAGTTTTTTTTTATATCACTTGCAGCCGTTGCTAATTTTTATGTAGATGTTGGAGTGTTTATGGGTGAGTGTTATTAATACCCCAAAGGCGGCCAGTTGGGGGGATTTAGGCTCCTTGGGTTTCAGTGTTTCTAAGCACACAGACAAATATCCCTACATGGTGGGGTTCTTCTTCGTCCAACATGATAACAATTATAACCGAAGACACCAACCCATCGGACTCCGTGCTGCAGGGTGTTTCAGTGCAAGCTGCACACGCTCCTTAGCTTGACTAAGCACACACGCACATACAGAGCAGAGCAGAGGACTCACGTTGCAGGTGTTAGTGCTGTATATAAAGCAAACTTGTGACCAGAGTGTCAAGAGTTTGCTATGAACATGTTTTAGGTCCCGAGGGAGGCTGATGAACTCTACGTGGAATGGATGACAACTAATGTCAGCTACCTCGACAATGTGATAAACAAGGTACTTAGACTACGACTGGTCTACTGGGAATAATCTGGAATCAGCAGCACATAAACTGAAAACGCACAAAGAACAATCATTTGGATATTTTTTTTATTTCAATGAATACAAAACTGTTTTAAAGGATGCATAATGCTTAGAAATGTTCAACCTATAAATATAACTGGCATTTTTTGAAGAAATGCATACCGCCTGCAAACTTGGCATGTGTTTCATGAGGTATATTGTTAACAGAAAGAGTAAGTCATGCAATTACATGATCAACTACTTTCATAGTGACAGGTGATCAAATAAAAAGTTGATTGTTCAGTTTTGAGAGGTACCTGTCCATCAGCAGCACCTCTGGCCCGGTCCTTCTCACTGTCTGCTTGTAATGCAGACAGACATTTGTCAACTCATCTATTTGCAGTAACAGTTTGCATGGTTTGTGTTTGACACTTTGAAATATCATGATGTCATTCAAGTATGGTTTGCCAGGGCAGAAAGCCCAAGAGTCACCATCAGCCTCTGTTTTTTTTTCTGTCTCTGCACAGACGAAACATCTGCTGCTCTAACTCTTGAGACGATGCATACACTGTGAGTTGGATGGAAGGTGGAGTCTTTGTGGTATTGAAGAAACTCACCGACCTTTCCAGGACAGTTATTTTAAAACAGGTTGTTGCCTAGCCATTGCAAAGCTACCTGTAGATCAACAGTTAACAGCTAAAATTCAGCCCGATCTACTTAAAGACATGTTTCTCTAGTTTAAGTCCAGACTATTCATGTTGAAATACTCTGTTAGTGACAGCACTAGTTTTCTTCACTTATCATATTGTCTTTTCAGGTCTGTACATCTTTGTGGGCTGGCAGTGTGAGGCAGAGAGAAACAGACGTGGGATTTACCATAAATCCCTGAAAAGCTGAATTACCATTAATCCTAAAAAAGCAGTGCCACCTAAATTGAGTTGCTGCAAATGTGAGAAAAGTTGTGTTGCCTGTGTGCTGCATTAGCATAAATTTACTAACAGATCTCATTCCAGCTAAGAGTTTGTTTGAGTATAAAGCCTAGTTTAAACATCATAAAGACGAGAGACAGTGGAACAGTGATTACATCATTTTGGACATCTTTTTTTCTAACATAGTGTTTACAGTAGTGTAGAAAATGCAGGGGATATATCATCTGTATCCCTCCCACAGCACTCCCAATGTAGATATGAGAATGGAAGTATAAATCAGCGTTTTACCTGGACTGAGATTTGCCATTTTGAAACCCTTGTGTAAAATTCTCTAAACAGAGATTATGCAAATATTTATTTACAAGTAATAGGTTAGAAGAATCTCACTGAAAAAGTGATGAGTGCACTTGTGTGAATAATGGGTGCAACTTTCTGTAGGTTTTTCTATAGAAACTATAATTCTGCCTCCAAATAAAATAATTTTGGTTTCAGTGCTGCCATAAAAAAGCCATAATCATGTTAACAAAATATTATCACCCATGATAGGCAAATTTTACCTGCCATAAATGTGCACAATGAGCTCACATGATAAGACGCTGCAGACGTTTCATGCTGAGCTGTGGGTCCAGTAGTCCACCGTGACCTCCTGCACTGTTGTGATTAAACTATGAGGCGTTTTAAAATAGTCAAGCCTCCAGATTGGACTCTGATGATTGATATGATACACTTTCCCTTTCTCGCTCCCTGGCTGTCTATGCTTACACACCGCCGTGATGGATGCCCTCTGTAAATATAGCCCTACCCCGGCTAGTTAGCATGGCTGCCATGTTCCAGGCCTGTGGTCACGAGCTAAATATATACCCAAAATAAATACTTCCAGATTCAATTCTCGACGGTTGTTTAGGCTGCCTGTTGCATAAAACGCACACAGGAAAAGGAGCAAGAGAATTCTTCTTAAGACATATTCATAGTCAAACGCTCCACAAACCACAGAATGGTGCATTTTTTTAGAGTCCAGTGGAGGGAAGAACAGTGGTTCTGCAACAGACTGCTGTACCTTTGCCCGGAGCTGCGGTGACTGAGGCGGCGCGTCACTACCGCGGTCATAAGTCATTACCATGGTTTCCATCCAAACCCCTCTTTTTTTTCTTCTTCTTCAGTTGCACTGATATTGTGGCGTAGGTGTTGTGGGAGGAGAGATGAAGACAACCAGTGTGCACAGACCGCACTCAGTGACGCAAGTCAGGAGGCTGTGATGTTTGTGTGGCAGAGAAGCTTTCCTTCAGGTGTGATGGACAGCCACACAATACAAGCTGGCACTGAAATAATAACAGCAACAAAACTTTCTCACTATAGTATACTGTATGTGTGACATGTTGGGAATGGCAGGTCTTTATAAATGAGCTGATGACTCATTATAATAATGCAAGAATGGAAAAAGTAGATAAAGTGGTTATCTTAAGGAAGAAAATGACTTTTTATTATTGCCCACAGCCAAAGGGCAAAAGACAAGTGAAGAAGATTTTGCTTACCTGTGTGTTAGCAAAATACTGGTAGACATAATAAAAAAAACTGCATCAACAAATAAACCTTAGAAAAAATTTATTACAAAAATATAGCAAGAATCAGTTTCATTGAATCATAAATAAAATCAGTAAAAATAACAACATGAAAGATGAAGCAATAAGGTTTCTAAAACTGTTAAAGTGAAAATGATTGTAGACTTGATGTTATACATTTAAGTTAAGATAAGGTCTGCATGTTAAAACCTTTATAGAATGAAAATATATTTTTCTCAAATTTTTCTTCTATTAATTAATTGACAAGAGACCCAGGTTGAAACCTATAAATTTTTGTCGAGAGAGAGAGAGAGTGTGAAGGTCTTAGTCAGATTGTTTATTAGTCATTTTATTACTGCAGAAGGAAAAGTTATCAAGTTTGCCTCAACTGTTACCCGAGACTGATCTGCGAGCCATTGTGTGAGGCCTTTAAAAGTACAGTTACATCTCACCCAATTGTAGACAGGTCTGTCTCAGAGGTAGGAAGCTTAGCTGGGGACCCATTCTGCTTAGGATCCACAGGAGTTCAAGAACTGTCCATCGATCCTCCCGTCGAGCAGGTGGCAGCCCCGTTAGGGAAAGCTTGGCTTCCTGTCACAAAACAGCCTTATCAGACCCCGCCGGGTTGGCAAAACTTCTTGTTGCAGTAATCAAAAATGACATTTTTCTCCGATGGTTGTCTGGTCATCTCAGGTCCTGGAGCTTCCAGCTCCAGCAAAATCCAACTCAGCACTAACTCAAACTGGCTTCTTCCAGTTTGCACTCATCGTTCAGCTGTGTGTGCTATATCACAACAAAAGATAACCAGGTCTCTTGTCACAGAAGTCAAAATATTTATCTCTGGGAGAAATATGTTTACTGGACAGATCGGCATTGTGGTCAAACAGACATGCATGGACAGTTTATTAAGCTAGGATACTTAGGAGACATGGTGTTCAAAAGGTCATGTCAGGGGTCACGGTCGTTCATGCTACACAGCACATACTTCAAGTGTTATCAGATTGAGCCAGATCTTTGTTTAAAACTTTGTGGCATGTGGTTATTTTGTAAGCTGTTGTCTTCAACTTGTTGTGGAACAGGAAAAGCAGCAAATTCTGCAAGCAAGTTTTTTTACAGGCATTTGATTGCATAAAACCAAAGAAGATATAAATGTAGTGGTCACCTCGAGTGAAATAAAGTTGCAGACCTGTCTTTGACTCGGCCTCGAAGGCCTTCCTTTAAAGAGACAGAACTTTGTTCTAATTTTAACTGAATTTCAACCATAAAGGTCATGCCGTTATGATTTTAACCTTTAAAGAGAGATTATCCTCTTCTTAATCAGCTAATAAATAGAGTAATCTTTTTATTTGATTTATTTTTCTCTTAAAGAGTTATTATGCTGCATTTGATAATCAAAGAGACTGTTCATCACGTTACATGAGGAGGAGCAGACTTCTTCCCTTTAAAGGTCCGTCCGTCCGTCCGTCCGTTTTCTTCCGCTTATCCGGGGTCGGGTCGCGGGGGCAGCAGCCTAAGCAGAGAGAC
>JARVJO010000269.1:18680091-18700523 GCA_031762555.1 Cynodonichthys magdalenae
TGAATTTCCTTCAGTAAATATTCCATTATATGTACTTAAACTTTATGGGTGCCAATAATGTTGAGCAGGACTGTATGGCTAATTGACCAAACTACCAACTCACAGTTCTTGCCTTAATATCTCATTATAATGTAAAATAAAAAATATGTGCATACACCCATTTTCTAAATGCATACCCATTACCAGTGTAATTTGTTTCAATACAATTTATTTGCTCCTAACTTACAGAGAAAAACACTGAAGTTAAAAATGAAAATAAACAATTCCTAAAGAGATGTCAAGATTTGCAGAAATGGCAGTCATAAACATTTTTTTAACTATTATGATTATTCACTGATTAGCAGAGTGGTGCATAAGAGGTGTTGCTGAACCATCAGAATGGAGTGCAGGAGGAACTCCTTATTGTGGGAAAATAAATCTAATGAACTTTAAAACTTCTGCAGTCATATAAGAACACACAATTGTTGCTATTCATAATAAAAATGAAACTGAGATATGTTTGTTGTGCTGAATGAGATGTAACCTCAAAGAGTTTCCATCAGTTTAGATAGTATCTGTGCATTTCCAAGAATAAACTGTTTTCTAAATATTAATTACCAACACATTTTTTTGGTTTTCAGCTAAGTATATTCTAACCTGCATAATAGTTTCCATTGCATACATTTATTTTGTCTTGATGATTATTTTTTTTCTTCTTTGCACTTGAGCTCTTTTCTGTTTTGTGTCAGAGAAATCTTAAGTCAGATTAAAGCTCACTTATCTGTTTTCAAAATATTCTCCCACCCATCAACACAATAGCAGCCTAACACAGGGCTGACTACATGCCACATGTTTTTTTAGGCAATCTGCTGTTAAAATTAGAAGTTGGAAAAAAAGATAAATAAACAAAGTCCTGCACACAACATTAACTTCAAACAATCTGGGGGTAGTTTCCAGTCAACAAAACCATCAAGTTGCACAAAATATTTGTCCTCCCACTTGTCTCACCTTGTCTGTGTAAAGGTTATTGTGGCAAACAGGCTGACCGCGATTGCTTTTAACCGTTTCAAAAATAGCATTGTCTAAAAATAAGAGGTACCTGACGAGTTTGATTTGTGGTAATGAGGATGAATGTTAGTAAACACAGACCGTGAAGGATGTTTTGTATAGTGAGGTATGACGATTAATATCAAAATATGGTAAGCTTTTTCTTTTTACCATGTATTGTACTTTTCATCCTCTATATATATAAAACAAAGAGTTTTAAACGTTGTTCCAGACATGGAAAATTGTTAACCAAAAGCTAAAAATAGCAGAACAGTCGTGGAAAAACTAAAAAGAGCACAATAAAACAAAAATAGCGCAGGTACTCTATAGAATGGCCTTTATTTTCATTGTACAGAGCACAACGAAATTATAGTTGGGAACAACCCATCCAAAAGAGAGACAAACACAAACAAACATGGGAGAACAGGTGCCCGGGTCCTGCAGCCATAAAGAGGCGCTAACCTTAAAAAAAACAAAAAACAAACGCCAACGTGAGGATAGATGAGGATTAAAAAAAGCATCTCATACTATGTCCCTAACAACGACACCATATGGATTAAAAAAAAACTCTCTGCACAGAGAGCCAGTGGGGGTGTATCTGAAGCCGGGTAGTGTTGTTTATGCCTGTATGCATCGCTGAAGCAAATTTCAAAGAAAACAATGTTTTTCCAGGAATTGAAAAGATATATTTCTATTGGGAAAGTATTTCTAAATAAAGTAAATATTCTGAGTATAAAAGAAAATCCATAAATTAAGTCATAGCATCCATCTGTTGAATGAGATGAATTTTTTAATGTAGAAATGGTTAAAACAAAGTTTGCAGAAGTCGTCAAGAGTGTCGAAAAATAAACCGGAAAAACAAAAAAAATTGGAAAACTTGTGTGAATCCTGCTTTCAAACAAACAACGGGATACCAAACTAAATGTTTATATTAGAAGAATTCTGATTTCAGGTAGGTAGGTAGATATTACATCAGAAATGAAGTTAACTGTTTAAAAATCTCATACAATCATTAAACCAGGTAGGCTGGTCAATATATCATATCTGTCCCACCCATGAGGTTTCCACAAACTGCTATTGAAGCTGGTCAACTCTGACCCAGATACCTGATAAATCAGAATGTACAGTACAAAGTACAAAAGTGCATGTCATCCATCGCTGTTTATTTGTGCATGGTTGATAGAACTGGTTGCCAGATTGAATCCCGGCTGGGGAGTTTCCATGTTCTGTTCATGCATGTGTGGGTTTTCTACTCTGATTTCCTCCCACAGATCAAAACCGTGTGTGCTAGGCTAACTGGTAACTCTAAATTGTCCCTGAGAGTGAGAATGGTTGTTTCTCATTTGTTATAGGCGTCCCTGTGATGGGAGTGAGACTTGTCCAGGGTTTATCCACTCTCGCTCCCTGACTGCTAGACATGGACCCCAGTGACCCACAAAAGCAGAAGCGGTAAAAGATAATGGATGGATAATACACCATCTGTGCCCGCTGCCTGACACCTTTATAGTGCTGATATGTGTTACAGGTGCAGCCTTTAGTGCCCAACTTGTTTTTCCCTGACTTTATCTGAGATTTCACACTTACGTTGACACAACCAGTGAAAGATGCCCTTCCGTGTTTTATATGAAAAAATATCTGATTGACGTAATGTTGCTTCTGACTGCAGGTTTATAACAGAATGTCAAAAGTCTGGAAGGTCTTTTAATTTGACTCATTGTTTTACCTCATGCTTAAGGAATCCAGTGACCGAGTACACCACCTCATCGGAAACCTGTGCACTGAGGGAAACTTAATGGAGGTATTCTCTGGAGATTTCTTCTGTGTTAATATTTGCCAGACCCTCTGCATCTCGCTGTGGCCCCTGTGAGCTGTCCGTCCCAGTATGATGAGGGTAGCTGACATTGTATGGCATCAGTAAGAATTTAGACATGTCATCGTCTCAGGGTGATTCAGGACAGAGACAGCAAAGAGCTCCATCCTGCCAATAACTCATGTCTCTCCTGTTCTCACCAGCCACTTACACACTCGTCCGCTCAGACCGTCTCTTCTCAGTCCTTCCATTCCTCATCGATCCCGGGAGGAGGACGATGAGGAGGATTAGGAAGGGTAAAATGATCAGGCTATGATGTCATCATTTGGCTGCTTCACTTTCAAAACTGTGTATCACGTGCATTTGTGGTCTACGTCTGTTTGTCTCAACCATGGAGACAAGGATGGACTCATACTTTCAGAAACAACTTCCTGCCCAGACATGAGGGGTCCTGGGACGAGTCCTGGATCTAGACTCAAGTTTTCCATTATAAACGTCTTTCAAATACAGGTTATTAAATTACAGCTTTAATGGTTATAATTAAATCAACCTTGTTTTTTTAGCCCATTTCTGTATGTGCTGTGTCCTTTAGCAAAATGTCTCGTGAAGCATTGGGGGAATTTTTGTAAAACACTCACAAATTAATGATTGAATGTTCATCTACAACTCATTAACGTCTCAAGTCAACTCGATTCAAGATGACTGCCACAGCTAATCAACAATAGTTTACATAAAAATGGCTACAACTCAGTCAATGTGACGAATACTGAGTTAAAATTTAGTGAGGTAGTAACAGAGTCATTCTTAACATACCTGTTGGATCAAAACTGCTACAACACTAGCTTTTCTTATTTTTGATTAATTTTAGTTCAAAACTCTGGCATGAAAAGTTGTGAAAAGATATGCATTACTTTAAGAAACATTAGACGTTTTAAATCTTTATGATGCAGCACGTAGCGATCATTAATCCAGACAGTAATTATGGTTACAGAGTGGATGACTCAGGTAACTTCATTAGTTCTGCCTGGTGAGTAGACCTGGACTGAGGCAATTACAGGAAGTTGCAGGTAGGAACACCATCTGGTGGAGTGAAGGAAGTCTTGTGACACACACAACGGTTTTTTTACAACATGTAGCAAATATTGTGGTCTGGTGGGGGTGGGGTTGGTAGGGGGAGTTGCCAGGCAACCAGCCAAACGCCAGAAGGCACGGCTTCAGGTGTGTTTTTCTTATCTCAACTAACATACGCAACTCAACCCTGCCCACTTCCACCGGGAGGACGTCCTTTTATGGTCATGAACAGGTCAACAGGAAGTCTTGACTCATTTGTTTGCACAAATTGTCATTAAGCTGAAAATTGAAAAAAAAAAAAAACAATAATTTTGTTATTAACCAGAAGGAAAAGTGGTGCAGGCATGGGTCCAAACACCACTTCTTGACAACTTATTAAAAACCAATTTAGAATAAATTTTAATATTGCAAAATACCCTTTGGTCATCAACAAAATTTACCTAAGGGCCATAATTCATTCCTAATCACACAGTGTGGGTGCTGCCTTTGATTAGACCTCTTATAATTAAGACTAGTTAATTGATTTATTAAACATTTTAGCACCATACAAAAATTGATTGTTTGTCTCTGTCTCACTTTTTCTACCTAAAAGTTTGGTTGGGATTTTGATAAAAAACATGAGAGTTTTGATTTAGACAACTAAAATGCCTGAAGAAAATCACCAAAAACAGCATACTGGTGAAAGTCAGGCTTTCTTTTATTTTCCTGGACAGCTCATTTGGTGCAAACATAGAAAATACATTTTATGAGTTAACAAATCTGCTGCTGACTCATTCTTTAAAAGCAAAAAAAAAGAAAAAATGAAAAGAAAAGAAAAGAAAATGTAACAAGGGGAGACAGACAAGATTAGAAATTTTAAAAAGCCAGATTAAACTGGTCAGACATGATCACTGCTGTGTCAGGTTGCTTTGATTATTTAATAATTTATCACCTGTGGGCCAAAGGGAATGAGCTCATGGGCAGGCCATGGCCTGCAGGCTACCACTTGATAGGCTACTGTTTCGTGTAGTTTCTACGTGACATAACAGGAAGCCATAAGCCCTAAATATTATGCAACTATATATAACATTTGAACAGTAGCCATGTCTTTGTTGTTGTATATCAGCATCATTAGCAGCACCTGTTGATATCATCCTTGTTATGAGCACACGCTACATCCCTTGTTTCCTCATTTTTGGCAAGCAGGTTTTCTTAATCTGGCATAAAAATCGTATCATTTGTGTTTGTTGTCCATTTTAGAAACAAAAAGTAAAAAGTGCTTTTGGAAAAATGGCAGTTCTGTGCAGACAAAGGCTAACTATTTTTTAGAGCCTCACAATCAAGGTCTCCAGCTAAACAGAAGCTGCTAATATGAGAGTGAACATAACGGCATTACATAACTTTTCTTTTTATTTGATTAAACAAACACAGATGTTCAAGTGTAAACTGAAATCCCTCCTTCATGTATCTCAGAGTGATTAAAAGAATCAGTTTTAGTAACAGTCTTATTTTTTAAACTGTTTACTTCTAACATGTGGCTCCCCATGCAGGGAGATTACAATGAAAAACATCAGGAGGCACACACCTCACATCTTAATCTGATGAACTTATCGTCACTGAAACTCTGCCAGGCTCCGTGCAGCCCACACACTTTTATTCAACATTCCTCATATCAGACAGAAAGGAGTTTTCCCCGCATGTAATCAGCGGTCCTGTAGGACATCAAACATGGCTCCGGGGTCAAGCTCACCCACACACTCCTAGGTGTGCCGATGATGACGCCGATGATGAGGAGGATGGGCCTCCTGGAGTGTGTCTGTGCATGCGTATGGGTGTTGGCGCCTTTCAGCACCAGAAAGGTGGTCAGACAACAACAGGCAGCTTGGAAAGAGCTTTAGATATTGGTTTTGTGTGCACAATGTGGAGGGTGATAGATAACTGGTAAGAAAGAGTTAAAAGATTGAACAATTCATGCAAATTTATTGTTAAACTAATGACCTTACCTTCCTTGAAGCAGATTTATATTAAAATCATTATATGTGAAGAGAGGACAGAGTTACGATCAAAGAATGAAAATAATTGACTCAGCTGGAGGTGACAAAAGTATGCACATTCCTTACTGAGGTAGAAATATAAATATAAGGGTTTAAAAACAAATTGAAGCATCAACTCAAGCTTTTTACTCAAGTGTAAAAGTACAAAAGCAAAAGTAAAGGAAAAAAGGAATTAAAGACAAAAGCTTAGGCCATGCCACAGGGGCTTCTATAGCCCCCTCAAAAAGAAAGAAAGAAAGAAAGAAAGAAAGAAAGAAAGAAAGAAAGAAAGAAAACATTTCCTGACGTTTTTTTTTTAATGTTAGTGTTGAAAAAATTGTGATGCACTACTCCATTGATACTATAGATAACTAAAATGTATCCTTAAGTAAGGTCACCTCTGGCTACGACCACATTAATCTTTTATTAGCTGTTGTTGTATCGACCTTCTAGACCACTCAGTTCTTCTGGTTCCAGTCTACTTTGCATCCCCAGAATCCAAACCAAACATGGAAAGGCAGCATTCAGTTTTTATGCTCCACTAATCTGGAACAAACATCCAGGAAACTGTTTGAACGCTGAAACCCTGAGTTCTTTCAAATCAAGGTTAAAAACATTCATTTAGAGCTGCCTTTGACTCTTATCTTTAAACTATTAACTGACAAATCATTGTTTGTTTTCTTTACTTGCCTTTATTATGTGACTGTGATGTACTTATTTTATATTTTTAATATGTAAAGCACTTTGAATTGTTTTGTTACTGAAATGTTCAATATAAATAAGCTTGCCTATTGCTTTATTTAATATCTCTAAAACTGACTGGGCTATTGCCAATTCAGTGTTTTAATAATCATTTGACTGTGGCAGCCATCTTGAATTTGGTTGACTCCAAATGTTAGAGGTTTTAACAATGATTACAGTCTGCATTAAAATAATCCAGTGGTTCATGACATCATTTGTTAACAGACACACAAACAATCAGGGGCAGAAACATTATCACTCTACCTTCAGCTTTCGGTGAAAGGTGATGAAAATGTTAATATGCAAATGGCAAACTTGTTTTGGAGGCATTTCACAAATTCATTCTGCAAATATTTATTGACTTATCTAAGAAAAAGAAATGTTGCAGAGTAGGTTGTGTGACATTTGATTCAACTCTGGAGCTCATTCAGAACAGAGGAGAGTGGAAATATGTGTGTCAGGTGGTTAAAAGAAATTAGTGTGTTTCTAAGGTGTGCTCTTTCATTGTTATATTGGTTACAATGTGGGTTTAAGCCAATAAAAATTAATATTTTATCAAGAGGTTCTGAAGAAGTTAGGAGATGACAATTTGTGAATGGTTAAACGGTTGGACTGTTGCTATGCAGTAAATACACACCTGCTTAAATTGACATCTTTTATGATTCGCTACGTGTTTGACATCTGAGCGTAAAGCTATAGTTCAAATGTTTTAAATGTGGTTATGTACAAAACATTATGTATAATATAATTATTATCTCACCTGTTTTAGATGGATCTTTGAGTGACCTTGATTCAAAGAATAAAAGTTGCCAGTAAGATTTTAACCGTTTATGTTTCTTCAGAACTTCAGACTTCAAAAGATTTAAATTAGCTCTTTAACCCTCCTGCTGCCTTTATTTAGAGATGGCTCATGAAGCCTTTGTCCTAAAATTGAGGCCTCCTGAGTAATTCTGACCCAAATGCAGCAGAAACATTAAGTTGAGGTAAAGAAAACAAAAGCCATGTTCTTCAGAAACATTCCAGCATCCTTCTTCTGGCTCAGCTGACATTAATAAAGACAAACACTGGTGGATGTTTCTCTAAACCTCATTAATGAAATATTTTCATGTTAAAATGCCCACAAACCACCCATTTCTTAGTTTGCTGCTGATATTTTAAACATCCACATGTGAATGAACTCAGAGGGTTCTCACAGCTCACTAACTTTGCAGCCCTCTACATCAAAGGCACAAGGGTCAGGCACAGTTAAAGTCTGAACAAACTTCACTGGGGCAAATTTTAAAAGAAAATACATTCGACTCTGTAACTGTCAAACATGAGGTCATCTGATGTAACTTCAGGAAAAGGTTTTGTTTTGCAGCTCTGGTCTATGGCACCCCCTAGTGGTCAAAGTGGTATAAAAAAATTCAAATGACTTTTTATCCCTCTTAAAGGTGGATCAAAATGGTTTTGTCTGTGTTCATTTGCAATAGCAAAATATCTCATAAATCAATGGTTTAATTGCATCAAACTTCAGAGCTAGTTTTAACCCAGTTTGTCTTTTAGCAAAATATTTATTGAAACACTGGACCCACTTGAATGGAACTCCCAGAAAGTCATTAATGGATGAACATCTACAACTGATTTAATTTTTGAGTCCACCCAATGCAATATGACTACCAGTTAATCTACCTTTGCAACACATAAATGGCTATAACTTACACAAATTCACAGATAAGATGTAAAGTTTTGGTAGTAGTTTAAAGTGATCCTCAACACTCTGAGCACAAACACATTCACAAGACGTGGCTGAGGCAGCAATTCTTTTTTCATTTTTTTGTCACAAAAGTCTGAAAAATAATTTATTTGCATTAACTTGATGATCTCAACTTAATATTGTCAACAACCTATAGGAAGAACTTATGAACTTATGATTTGTTGTTGAACAGTGACCTCTAGAGGCAGAGCAGTTTGTAGACAGGTTTGAAGATCTTTGCTTTGGTTTCTTGTTCATGAATTATCAGAAAGTAAACACAGAAACATTGATTTTTTTTTAAGAAGAGTTAACTACCAACTCATTTCTAAGTGAATACAGAGCAGTTTGATTTCAAATGTTATGCTTATGCTGTTATAACAAAAAACAACAATTTGATTGTAATACTTATGATTTTTCCTTTCAAAGGAAAATAAATTACATCTTTACTTTCAAATAAAACAGTGAGTTGTAAAGCAGAATTTCATTTTTCATTTATTTTGTATAATTTACAGGACTACATTGAATTTACATGCTGATAATCATAAAGAATTTATCAAAAATTAGGGTAAAAGGCAAGAAAAATGGAAATGGATTGTAGACATTTTATTGGCATAGTTAATTTGCATTGCAGACATGTACACAAACTCACTCATCCAATATCAGAACAATGCATTGTTAAAATTAACATGAGGTTCTGTCAGAGTATATTCAAGTTTGTTTTTCTTTTAAGTTTTTTGATGAAAAAAAAAACATACTTGTAAAGTAATAAACCTGCAGACGTATCATTCCCCTGCATTGCATTATGTTTGTATCTTATGTATAAAATTTTAGGTAACTGTCTGCAGAAACCTCTTAAACAAAAGTGCCACTCACATTTATTTTCAATGTGATCAAACTAAAACTTATTTTATCAAAGCAGCTCCAGCACAAGTAGCAGCAACAAATAAACAACAACCAAAGAATCACTGTCTTCAGTTGCAGTGTTAAACTCAAATAACATTACAGGCTAACATTAGGCACCCCCTTTATAAACCAGATATTTTAAACCCAACAGGCTCCAGGAAGGCGGCCTGTGCCCTCTATTTCAGGATCTTTTTCCCCCAGTTGTGGGCATGTTGGGGGGATGTTTGTGGTAATAGTCTGGTGGAGTGGGGTTTGGGCTTGCATTCATCCCTGTGGGGACGTAATACATATTCTCCAGGTAGTTGTGGTCCAGTGGTGGATGATTTGAGGGGTCTGGCTTAGATCCTTCACCTGAAGGATTCCTGTAGCCGAGTCCAGGTCTGCTTGGGTGCATGGTCGCTGCAGCAGAGGCCTCAGGATATTGGGGTGGCTGAGGCTGAGCCTGAGGGTGGGCTAATGGAGGAGGAGCTGCACAGGGCATGTACTGTGGTGCAGGGGCGTACATGTTGGGGTTGTGGAGAGGTGGAAAGGGGGCTGCAGCAGGAGGATACAGGCCTGGATGAGATATTGCTTGCTGTGGGATGAGCACCTCCACATACTGGCCAGTCTCTGGATCAAACAGCATTTTTCTAAGTGGTTGTACGGGCACCTCAATATAAAAATACTTCCCTGTTTCAGGATCTAGAAGCACTCGGCGTGGTGTCTGGCTGTAGTTACTTTCTGAATACAAACTAGAGTTGTCACCGCCATATTCTGAGCCATAAGAAGACCCCATGGTCTGAGGGCCACACAGGTATTGAGGATCCATTGGAGGTAGGCCAGGAGAATGGCTGTGGCTAGGATCACTGTAAGGAGCCCCAGCAATGTTTGGTGGCTGCTGATGAGGAGATCTGTGAACTGGAGGCCGCCGAGGACCAGAATGTTGGGGGGGCTGCATTGAACGATCAGCAGGGTAGGCCTGCATGAGTGAGGGATGGGGAGGGCAGGGAGCAGACGGGTGGAGAGGCTGGTACATGGATGGTGGTTGGTTTGGACCAAGAGGGCTTGATTTTGGAGAGCCTGGTTGATAACTCATTGGCTGTGGATCCGGTCTATACTGCAGGGGGTGGACAGGGGGCTGGCTCACTTGGTAAGAAGAATGTGATGATCCAGGTGGTGTAAAGTTATGGGGGCTGCGATGATGATGATGATGAGGAGATGTATGACCAGAATGAGGGTGGTAGCCTGCTGTGCAGGAGCAGGGAGGAGGGCGAGATGAAGGCTGATAGCGATTTGATCTCAGGGGAGTTAAATCTGGGAGCAAAAGTGGACTGAAACTCTCTCTTTCATCGTAACTTGGAGGATCGTCTGAGGCATAAAAGCGAAGATCATCTAACCTTTGGGAACACTCACTGGGGACTGATCTGCCGCATGGTTGATGGGCGCATCTTTGTTCTTGCACTGTGGATACACCAGTGAGTTGATTTGTATTTAAAGTACCGGGCATAGAAAGCTCATGATGACAAGTTGCTTTGGGAAACTGCGGCTGACTGTCTGAAGCTATGAACGCTGACTGGTTGGCTTCAGGTGGGATACCTTCAGGGATTTGGTTTGTTTGTGGGTCTGAAATTGATCCTGAAGCATCAGCTGGCATTGTAGTTAAAGATGCAGGTTTTGGTGCATTTCTTGGGCTCTGATGAGAAGCAGCAGGTTGTTGGTGCTGGACTCTGTTAGCAGATGCCTCTGTGTCCGACGATGCAGTAGACTGGTTTGTTAGACTGGAAACTGTAGTTGCTGTTGGTCTGTGAGGGGGAGGTTTAAGGCTCGACACTGCTGACACAGTCAATTTTCGTGAATAATTTAATGATGATGTGGACTCATTAGAAATCTTCCTGTAGACTGTTGGTGAGCTTACTACAATAGTTTGAGGCTTCTCCTCAACCTGTGGTTTTCCAGACGATGATGTCGCAGATGTTCTCTGTGTGTCATTTAGGTGCCCTAAATCTGTCGGTCTAAATTTACAGTTAGGTTTAGGAGGAACAGCTGGCTTTTGAGAATTTTTAGCTATAGATTTCACCTCAATACTTTGAGGCTTGTTGTTTCCTGTCAAGCTTGTGGCCATTTCTTGTTTTTGTGAGTCTTTAAACAACGATTTGACCTCAACTGGCTGTGGTCTGAACTTTCTTATCGCAGGGGACCTTGGAGGGAAAGTTGGATCTATTCTTTTGATTGCTTCAAAATCCCCTATGTCTTTTTGTTTAGTGAGAAAAGGTGTTTGCTCCGGTGAGTTTACTTTTTGCTTTGCAGAATCTGTTTCTTGAGGTTTTACACCAACTCCTTCATCCTCTTTGTGTTTTGTGACGGTGTCTGTGTTGCCAGTCAATATTGAGGTTCCAGAGGTGGTGGATGATGAAGAAAATGTCTTCTCTCTGTGAGACTCAAGCAAACCTCCATCTGAAGAAGATACAGTCTGAAGGGGGATCTCCAGAGAGTTCACATGCTTACAAGGAACTCCTTTACCTACAGCTGAGCTCTGATTGTCTGCCACCACTGCTCCAATGTCAGCTTGATAGCCTTTCTCCTTAAGAAGCATGGAAACCGAGTGGCCACCACTACTAGATGTGCTACCAGTGGCAGAAGACCCAGGTAAAAGCGAAGCAGGAGCTGAAGCCTGGATTGATCGAGGAGTATCTTTCTGATCTGAAGATGCCAACATGGTTTTATTTGTCCTTTCTCTTATTAACACAACAGCAGTGGACACCTCCCTTTCCTTGCTTGGAAGTTTAGGGAGGCTTCCAAGCATGGGTGGTTTTTGATCTGCTCTAGTCATTACAGGGTTCTCCTCACTTTCTGTTTCTTTATGGATTTCTGTCACAGTATTTTGCTTTTCTGCTGTAACATTAATATCATGTTCACAAAGCTTGTGAATCCCTTTGTCTTCAGTTGTCTGGTCTGGTGTGTCTGGAACTGAGGACTGAAATTCCTCAAATTCTTTGCCCAAAGAATTTATAGATTCTTGGGGCTTCTCACCTGAATTGTTCTTGATGCTTGACATTTTATTTTTGTCATCTTTCCAGCAGACAGCTTTGTATTCTATTAGCATCGGCTGTGGATCAGACACAGAACTATCTTTGCTCTGAGGTAAAATAAGTAACTTTGGAGCATTTGCAGCATTATTTTGTTCCTTGCTCCTCTCCATACAGATGCCTTTTTCATTTTCCTCCTTTACTTTCCTCATATTCTTCTGTGTTACACCCTTTTCCTCTGCTCCTGAGACCGCTTCCCTCCTTTCCTCATTACAAATTTCCATCTCCTCTTCATTCACATTTGATGGGTTTTCAGCTGTAGCTGCCTTGAAGGATAGGCTGTATGTATTTTTCACAAGCCGCCTCACATCTCTAACTTTGTGCATAGGAGCTTTAGTTTTATTATCTTCATGCCCTTCATCCTCTGTCTTCTCATCAGTATTTTCTTCCTTTTGTCTGTTAGACACATCTAGTGAAAAAGGCTTGCTTTCTGCCTCGGGTGTGAGACAGACATTTAGTGAGGCTTTCTTTTTTTCCACAGCTTTGACTGTAATCTCCTGTGCTTTGGACGTGCCTCTGTCACACGGCAGCACTTGTTTATGGGGCTTCGTGTTTGCACATTCCTGGTCTCTCTTTGTCACTCTTGCTCGTGTGTCACTCGCTGCACTAGCAGAAGAAGCTCCTGTGTCCCAAGCAGTGGTATTTGCTGAGTCACTTGACTCCCTTCCATGTGTTTGCTCTAATCCACTTTGGTATTTTTTACTTTCAAAGGCCACTTTCAATTCAGATTTCACCTCTGGTTCAGACAATTTTGAGGGTCTGTTTTGAAAAAAGGCTTCCTCGCTGTCAGTCTGGGAAAAAGTAACACTTCTTCCACTGCTGGATGAACTTGGCCTGATATTAGATCTCATTCTATGGCTTTTAGGCAGTTTGGTTTGTTCCTTTGTGCTTACTTCTCCTCTCACAGAAAATCCTTCAGATGAAAAGCTATAATCTGACTGGAGACTAGAACTCAGATCATGTGAGTCAGGTTTTGGGGACTCTTTCAGTGGCGCCACAGCACTCTGTGATGGACTTGCTTCTTCGTTTGCTTGCTCATCTGGTTGTCCGTCAGTGCTTTGCATCTTCTTTGACAGCACATTCTTGATGAGACATGAAGCCATTTTTGTCTTAGAGTATGTTTCATCCATAGAAGCTGATTTTTGAAATTTGTACTGCCTGTTCTTTTGTTGATTGGGCTCAGTGCTGCCATCAGAAGGGTAGCATTCTTGCAATGCTGCTGGTGTACTATGTTGTCTCATGAATGTCCCTCTGGGGTGACCTTCCTGAGAGGGACTTTCCACCATCACTGGTAACCCAGGACTGCTGTTTTCACTGCTTTCATCCTGCTTCCTTTCAGTACTGTCTTTTCTTTTCAGCTGAATCTGTCTTTTGGGCACTCCTCTTCTCACCCTCCTGCAGTCTTCTCTTTCCACAGCTACATCAATACACTCAAAGCTCCCCAGCTCATTTTGCCGAGATGAATTTAGGCCATCTGAATAATGCATAGATGGCTGCTGGAAGGAGAGTTCATCATAATCAAGCTTTGGTGCTGAACCCCTAAAGTCGGCATAGGCCAGCCAGGCTGCATTGACCCCAGCTGGGCTCTCCTGAGTAGATGGTTGAGAGATGTTTGTAGAGGAACAGTGGCTGGAGTTGTACATGTCAAGATAGTCTACTTCAGGGCTTGACAGGCTGCGGAAAGCCACATCTGTTAGCCACTTCACCTCATTGTCTGCTTCATCAAGTTCACTTCCCATGCTGGAACTGGAGCTCTGGCACAACCTGTTTGGAACCAAGCGTCGAGGAGCACTTCTCCTGTTCTGAGATGCAGTAGGTTGAAGTTTTCTGCTGGTGCTCCCACCCCTGGTGTCTTGTTGAGAAGGAAGTTTAGGCAGACTCTGTTGTTGCTGTAGCTGTCTTGTCACCGGCAGACTCTCTGAATAAGAATGTGCCGTTGGCAGTCCCTGACTTGTCTCTCTGCTTGTGGGAGCTGCACTGCGACTCACAGGTCCTTTTCTATTCCTGGCACTGAATGACAGCTCAACCTGTTCCCCTCTGTAACTGGCAACCCCCTGCCACCCCTCCCTTCTTTCAGGAGCCTGCTCCTCCCTCTCTGTGTCTCTATTCATTCCCCCATCCATACCTATATCTTTTCCATGCTCCAGTGGCATTTCTCTGTCCATCTCCAATTGCTTTCCTAGCTTGACCCAATGGGCCTGGCTGTTAGTGTCAACAAGGTCAACATTGGGGCTGTCCCTAGTTGTCACCTCTTTCTTTAAATTACCACTCGGTTTGGAGGCTACAACCTGAGAAGGGCTTCTCTTTTGCCACTGTCTGTATGGTTTTTCTGGGGCTATAATGTGGACAGGTGTAAACCTGGTAAGAGGTGGAGAGGGAGTCTGCCGTCTGTTTATGCGGTGAGACATATCCTGTGTGAGCCTCTCTTTGTCTTCACGCTCAACTTTGGTTAATGTCTGTCTTCTTGAGGTCTCAGGTGTGCCAGCCCATTTTGGTGAATAAACACAATTATTCAAATTCAATGCAGGAGAAGGGAATTGAGGATGAAGGCTTTCCACAGGAGGGCTGAATGTAACTCTGTGGACAGGTGAGATGTCTTGATTCCTGTCTTTAGGGGCTCTGAAATTAGGGGACACAGACTTTACAACTTCCTCTTCAGAAAAAGGGAAGTGGGTGTCTTGATGTCGGTCTTCGGGGGCTTTGAAATTAGGGGATGCAGACTTTGTGACTTCTTTCTCAAAAAAATGGGAGTGGGTGTCTTGATTTCTGTCTTCAGGGGCTCTGAAATTAGGAGATGCAGACTTTGTGACTTCTTTCTCAAAAAAATGGGAGTGGGTGTCTTGATTTCTGTCTTCAGGGGCTCTGAAATTAGGGGACACAGACTTTGCGACTTCCTTTTCAAAAAAAGGGAAGTGGGTGTCTTGATTTCTGTCTTTGGGGGCTTTGAAATTAGGGGACACAGACTTTATGACTTCTTTCTCAAAAAAATGGGAGTGGGTGTTTTGATTACTGTCTTCAGGGGCTCTGAAATTAGGGGACACAGACTTTGCGACTTCTTTTTCAGAAAAGGGGAAGTGAGTCTTTTGACTTCTGACTTTGGGGTCTCTAAAGTTAGGGGATGCAGACTTTATGTCTCCTTTCTCAGAAAAGGGGGAGTGGGTGTCTTGATTCCTGTTTTCAGGCGCTCTAAGATTCGGGGAAGCAGACTTGATGACTTTTTCCTGAACAAAGTTTTGTTTTTCTTCAATAGTGGAAGCTACATTCAATCTATTCTGAATGTAAGCTTCCTTTATTGTTTCGTCTCTTTCTGGGATTTGCTGTAAGATGTCTAAACTTGTATCTGATAACACAGATATATGTGAAAGAACGGCCTTTCCCGGTGAGTTGTTTAGAAGTTCAACAACAGTGTCTTTGTCCCTTGTATATAAATGAAACAAGGGTGACACGGTGCTTTTCTCTAGATGTGTGGGGGACTGTGTTTTTGTGATATCTGATGTAACAGAATCTGTTTTATTCTCAGGTGAGCTTCTTACAGAGGTCGGGTTTGTATAAAATAGAATATATTCTGTGGAAAGGGTTGCTGGTGATTGTTGGTACCTCTGCTCAGAAATTGGTGGTTCAGGTGACAGATCTGGACTTCTGTGCTGAGATGAAGGACTTTGTAACTCCTCAAATGTTGTAGTTTCAAATCTTGGTTCAGGTGAAGGAGTGAGAGGGTACGGCTGTGGTGAAGGTGTTTGGTTTCTAGATTGTGGTAACAAAGGTGATTCAGGCAGTGAAACTGAGCTTGACGTTGAGTTTTGTTGGGTACCAGTGGACTCAGCTACACTGCTGCTTATATTATTTTTATTTACTCCAGAGGAATTATGAGTCCTTTGTCCTTGAAGTTCGGGAAATGGAGGACTGTTTCTGTTCTCTGGCTGAACAACAGAGTAAGAAATCCCTGTGATATGAGGCGAGGAAGTGAGGCTTCTTGGTGAGGTGGGGGCAAAGTGAGGATCTAAGAGGGGAGATCCTGAATCTGTCTTCACTTGAGAGACTTCCTCTTTTCTTTTGATCTCAGGTGAAGATGCTGTGATCCTGATCTCAGGTGAGGGAGAAGTATATCTGTGCTCTATTGGAGAGCTGTTGTGTTGTACTCCAGGTGATGGAGATAAACTAACAACAGGTGAAGACGCCTGGGTCCCAAGCTCAGAAAATGTTAAACTGTGTAGTCTATTGGGTGATGGATCAGGAGAGGGACTTCTTGACCCAGTGCTGGTTTGAGAAGCAGGGCAAAGTTGGCCAGGTGAGGTACTTGTGTTTTTCAATTTGGGTAAAACAGCATGCCCCACAAGCTCAGGAGTTGTTGGTACTGAAACAACAGGAGATGGGGGTGTGTAGTGAGGTCCAGGTGTGGAAACCGTATTGTCTGGTTCCGCTGATAACCTTATATCTTGGCTCTCATGGGTAGCTGCAGTGTCTCTTTTTGCAGTAGAGAAATCTGAAATAGGTTCAGTACTTTGAGCAAAGTCTTTTATATCAGGTGTAGAGCCTCTGCTAAAAAGATCAGGTAGGGACACCCTACCTCCTAGCTCAGAAAAAGGAGATGATCTGTGAGTGTTAGGGGAGGGGGAGCTATTTCTGAGATCTGGGGCGACCAGTAATTCTTCTGAGTGAGATTTTGACTCTGAACCACTGGGTGAGGGTAAAGGAGATGAAAAGACAGTTTTAAGTTCAATATCTGAATTTGTATAATCCTGAGAAAGATGTGTGCGCTGAGGTGACGGACTGCTGTTTTGATTAAAGTTGTCTTTTGGCTCAAACAAGTTTTGTGGAAGTGACGGACTTGGAGTTAAAGATTGAGTTGAGGGGCTACTCTGTCTTTCTTTGATTGAAGGTGTTAATCTCCTTGGTTCAATTACCAAAGAGCTCTCTTTTAGATTAGGTGATGATAGTGAAAGTATTTTTTCAGATGAGGAGGATGAAAATGATGACAGGCTTCCCTCTGGATTAAAGAGACTTGGGCTGTAACATCCAGGAGAGGGTGTCCTCTTACTGCTGTTGAGGTCCTGAGATGATGGGGTACTTGTTTTGAACTGAGGTGGTGCTGCACCTTTGAGTTCTAAATCTGAAATACTTTTCTCAGAAACTTCTGGGTATTCCAAGATCAGTTCTTTATCCTCTAATTGCTTACTGTCTGCCTTCTTTTGCAAGACAGGGCTGTAAAATCTCTCTCTTGAATCTTCAGAGCCCTCCTCCCCCTCACTGGAGCCTGGTGCAGTGTGATAAGAGCCAGAAGAATCGTTCTGCTCATCCAGCGGAGGGGATGCAGCAGTTGTGCCTTCCACCACCCTCTGGCAAGGGGAAAAGGCTGCAGCAGAGGGGCTACTGGTAAGGGACGGGGACTCACAGTCGTCTCCAAAAATGTCGCACAGACAGGTGGTTTCAGAGATGGCACTCCGCTGAGCAGGGACGTTGATTATGTCGAAGATTTCAACGTGGTTTGGGGTGCCGTCACGATGACACAGAGAAAAGGTGCGAGGTGCACTATGCAAAAAGGAGTAACTGTCCCCCTGAAGAGTCCAGCTGTCCATTGCTAGTCCACAAACTCCCAATGGTCACCGTGGCCAGTCCAGGCTGCTCCTCTACCAGGCCCTTGGCTTTATTCCTGCAAAAAGATACGGTCACCAGGGGGGTGGGTAGCTCATTCATTTATACTGAGAGAAGCATTTGACTCAAATTTCTTTAAAGTTTATAAATGTCAAATATTGAATTGCATTAAGTCTTTATGCTTAAATATATATTTTTAATACCTCTCTCACTATTTCTGAATAAGCTATGTAAAATAACTTGAAATGAAATCAAGAAAACGTTCATTTACCTTTCATTTGACTACCAATTTTGTGTTTCATGCAAGATTTTTAAGCATTATCCTTATCTACAATGCTCATAATTTGATTATAAATAAAGTGCTATTCAGTTTGAACTTCCATTCTGTTTGACTAACAATATATCATTAGCTCTGCTAAATAATAACAACTTTTAAAACTCTTTACATGTTGAATCAAGTAGAGATGAAGAGCATGTCTTGTGTAAAATAAAAATGTTGAAAATGTCTTGTACTGTACCTTTGGCCATTGACAAAGCTTTCCACAAAATCTTTCACTCATCCAACAAATGTCTTTTCCAGGATGGAGTAGCTCAGTTCAACTCAGACTGCAAGTACCAGACAGACTGGATAACTTCAGAATGCAAAAGACGTTGCCATGCATCAGACTTGAATAGAAGAAAGAGGAGGAACATATTCAGGCACCTCACATCCCCTCATGCTATCATCTCTATTACTGCCCTGCCCCTCTGAGCAGGCATCAGGGAAAAGCATTTATTTACAGCAAGCAACCTGGATCCTATTTTTTTTCTTCTTCTTCTACAGACTGAGGTTTGACCGGGCATTGGCTTTCCTGTATGAGCCGAGGTGGGGTACCTCACAAGGGGTGGGTGGGTTTATAGTTAGCAGCAGATGCTGATCAGGCCTGTGAGCGCGACTGGAATCTGACACTCGCAGCCAGCTCAGTCACATTGCTTCACTATTTATAGACCTACATTATCAGGGCCAGATAGACATTAAGTTTCGTTCGTTGGCTTGGCATGCTGGTGGGGGAAAGAATGGCACATGCATTGCCCCCTTGGTTACAAAATATGTGGCTGTGCTTAACACAGAGGGCTTAACTAATCCAACCTCGTGTGTATCTGTGTGGACTTATGTGTGCATGCTAAGACATGGCTGGGGAGCAGGTCAAAGGTTAACAGACCTGATTTGACCAGCTCACATTAAATTCTGCAGTATGGCAAGGGTCTCACATATATTTACAAAATTTAGTTTTCAGAAACACAATATGCAAAGAAAGCTCAATTTCAAAATCACAATCTGCTAAAAACAGAAAGATCTGTATGTTTCTATTAGTGCTACAATAGTATGAGGCTACGTTGAGGCAGTCTAGACCTGCTTGATAGTGGTAAATTTAGATAAGCCTCCTGTCCCTAATGTAATACCTCATGTCATTACCAATAATTCTCAGATATTAAGTCTCTCAGGGAACCAAAATATTCTAATTATATTATGCCTAACTTGAAAGACAAGTTATTTTTATGCGTGACAATGCATTATAGATGCTCTGTGTGAGTTTTAAAGAGATAATTCAGATCCTTTTAGGTGGGGTTCTGTAGAAAGGATATGAACAAATAATATCTTACCTGTTGGAGATTGCTCTTTCAATAACTTTAATTTAGAGAAATGGGAGATAAGGTCTGAGCAGACTGGTACAAATGGAGACAATAACAAGGTGGACTGATGCCTTCTTAAAACAACTACAAACTAAGAAAATATCAAAAACAGGTTCATGTAAGCCTCTTATATTATTTTACAATATACACTATTTTATTATAATTCTCAGAAAGAAAATTTTAAAGTCAACTCAATTCAAAACGGCCACCACAACTAACTGACTAACAAACAGAAAAATGGCTTCTTAAATATGGAGCTACAATTTGGAGTAGTAGCTGACAGTTGTCTCTGACAAACAGTTCAACTGCTAACAGATCTTGCGATACTTTTGTTCAAAACTTTGCCATTAAAGTCAACGGTGTTGACCTGTTAGCAAAATATCTCATTAACCACTGGGAACATATTCATGAAATGCAAAGTAACTATTTGATGCACGTCTATAATTTATAAGCTGTTAGTTTTAAAAGCATGGCTGCTACAGTAAAA
Organism: Cynodonichthys magdalenae; assembly: GCA_031762555.1. Lineage (NCBI taxonomy): Eukaryota > Metazoa > Chordata > Actinopteri > Cyprinodontiformes > Rivulidae > Cynodonichthys > Cynodonichthys magdalenae. The sequence goes on from JARVJO010000269.1 coordinate 18,700,208, forward strand.
ACAAAAAATGATTTTATCTTTAATAATTTTACAGATATATAGCTAACATCTGGTGTGGTAGTAGCTGAGAATCATCTCTAGCACATACGGTAAGCTCTAAGCCCAAATAAACTGCAGTGGTATATTATTGTACTGTGTTGTCTTTGGATGTTGTGGTCTATTCATTTTTTATTTTTTTGTATTTATCTGCAATTGTTCTTGCTGTCTGCAAAGCAAATTGCCACTGGGGGACAATAAAGTTCAGGGTTTCCCGCAGCATATAATTGGCCTGGCGGGCCGCCATGCTTTGCTTGATCCCCCGCCAGGCCATGCGTCG
>JARVJO010000269.1:18700623-18711953 GCA_031762555.1 Cynodonichthys magdalenae
GCCATTCACGGACTAAAGTTGCATTATTTTGGACTGCTGTGGTTTCTGCCTGGACAAAGAAAAATGTTTCCATAACAGGCCATAACTTCCTTGTTCCATCACTAATATAGACAATATTGGCACCAATCGCTTAGTTGTTTCCAGCTCTACCCATTGCACTTGTAAAAAGAGCAATTCATGTATTTTATTTATTTATTTTTGTCTCATACCTATTTAACGGTCTTACTTCCTCTACCCACTGTATTGCTAATAATGCTAACATTTCCCCAGTGTATGTTTGTTTGTGATTCGTTTATCTTGTTTATGTGCAATTCTGGTATAATGATTGCTATTCCTATTTTTTCTGTCGGATCTTTTGAAGCATCAGTGTAAATCTGAACATAACTATAATATTTATCTATATATTCCCATTAGTAATCAGCACACCTGTTTCCATTTACTCATTACCCCCACAGTTAATTATTTATTAACAATGTGCTTCTAGACTGACAAAAAAAAGACATTCCCAATGCTTTCTGTCATTTAATTTAAAGGAAAACATCGTTTACATGGTTTAGATTTCGATTGTAGTAAAGTTATTACCTGTTCAGTAGTTTTATCAGGTAACAAATATAATCTCAACTCAGAAACGTTTTTTATTTATAATATATTAAATGGAAACGAATTATAAACTCCAGTCCTCACCAGTGAAAAGCTTTTGAGTCGCAGTCCAGCTAAAAGAAGAAAAATGTGGTTTATTTTGAAAACGTCCGGTTAGCGCAGACTGCGACACAGGAAGTTCCGCATTACGACTGCGGATGAAGTGTTGCAGGAAGGAGGGCTAACGCTAATGTTTGCTAACTAATTAGCAAGGTAGGTGAGTGTATTCAACCCAAAATATATTTCCTATATTTAGCTGGCTGGCCAATATATGTTTAAAATGTTTAAAAAATACAAAATGATGAGGACCAGTGGGTTGTCACTGTGTTCTCAGACTGTTTGGGCCTCGTCTGTCAGCTGCATGCTAACCTTTTGTAGCCAGAAAACGACTGGGACACCGTTTGTTTATGTTAGCTTTGCAATTACTTCTTGTTTTTAGTTACCGCACTGAATCAAAATGCATGCCAAGTTGTAGAGTTGTATATATGTCGCTAGTAAGTAACATCACATAAAGATAAAATGAAACATGTTTGTGTCTAAATAATAATTCATTCGAGGTTTAATCCAGTTAGCCCTTTTACGGGTAGGTGGACATTTTCTGTTCGGTGATTTACACCAAAAGATACGCCTGTCTGAGGCTTGAGGTTGGACTAAAATCAAATCACTTATCAGAATAAGATAAACTTTGAGTCCACACAAATTCACACAATCGCCTTTTATGTCTACCTGGTGATTTAAGCTCATCTTTGTGCGGTTGATTCGTAGGTAAACACCAGGCCGCAGGATATCTCTGCTAAATGTTAGCAGAGTTACACCAGGACAAACTTTTATCATTGTGAGCTCCAACTAGTTTTAAAAATAATCTTGTAAAGGACAAGTCTACTTGCTGTCAGAGGACGTTTAATGTGTTTTGTGTCCTGGATTCAAAGTAGGTTTAGGGAGCTGTCTATGAAGAATAATTCATTGTTAAACCAAGCTGAAGTGTTATGAATTATAATAAATTAAGATCTAAAAAATTAAGATCTATGGAATATTGGTCATTTACAATCTGCTGCATTACTTGGACTTGCTGTCTATACAGTTATCACTGAAATTCAAAGTTATTGGCAAAATTTTATTTATCTTTATTTAACCAGGCACATCCCATTAAGATCACAGATCTCTCTTGCAGGGGAGGCCTGAAGGCTGTGTAACCACCATGTTTTTAGACTGTGAGAGGAAACTGAAGTACTTGGAGAAAACCACACAAACACAAGGAGAACATCAAACTCCACACAGAAAGACCCCATGTCTGAACCAGAAATTAAATCCAGGACATTTTAGGTATAAAGCAACAGTGCTAACCACTAATCTATTGTGATAGTCAGTACTGTGACCATGTAATCATGAAGCTGCAGCAGCTGGAAGAACAACTACTTAGACAACTAAATTATGGGTTTGAATCTTAAAACTAAGTGAATTAAAAAGATGATAGTAAATTTCTATTTATCATTTTAAACAAATGGGAGTGTCGTAGAAGTCATTGAAATTGGTGCACTAAGATTATTAAGAAATGAAATATATGGAATATATGGGAATAAACTTTTTTGTTAGAGGTCTAAATTGCTAATTTATTAAAATGTAACACTGAGTTTGGCAAACTTGTTCAGTTATATTAGTATTTATTTATAAGTCTAAATTTTTGTTTTGTGTTTTTTCAGTCTGAATCATGGAACAGTGTGCATGTGTAGAGCGGGAGCTGGAGAAAGTGCTCCATCGCTTTGTTATGTACGGCCACCAGTCTGAGGAGAGGCTAGACGAACTTCTGCGCAGCGTCTGTGAGATACGTGGACAGCTAGTTGCTTTTGGTAAGAAAAAGTAACACTATAAAGGACACTGGAAATGTGGAAACTTGGTAGTTCAGTAAATTATTATGCTGTCTTCATTATTTATCTTTACTCATGAATGGTTTTGTTGACTTGCATGGCAAATTATTTATTTTTGTTATACACCCATCGGAACATGGATGTATTGAGGTATGGCTAAGGTGCTGTCCATCCATCTGTCTGTGGACAATTTAACGTCTGAGCTCTTAATTAATAACCCTTAAACATAGAGATATCAAAACCACACAGTCCAACACCTCATGAGTAAAAGATGATCTATATTGATTTAAAAGTCATGGGGTCAAAGGTCAAGATCACAGATGACTCCTTTGTCTCTGCTGCAGCTTGTCACCCCAGAACCATAAACATATCAAACCTTTTGTTCCTTAAATTTTCTCTATCTGTCCATCAGTGAGACAGTGGACACAATAAACAGTCTGTGTTGTAACTCCACAAATATTTAGGACAGAAAATGTAATTTGACTGTGGCTTCATGTTGGATCTTATTTTTATTAAGAACATTTCCTCAAAATAAATCTTGAGTGGTTCTCATGAAGTCTTCAAGTCTGATTTTAAAATAGTTTGGACAAGCTGGTAGTCATCCACAGGTAAGTCTTTCCCATTGGAACTGATCGCTTCAGTTTTATGTTCTTACATGTCCTTTATCTGAACTGTTTACCGTTTTACACCATGGACAGTGTCATTAGCAGTGAAATTGACAATTCACCGTACGACAACGTTTATACATTTAACAGACCTGCACGTTCAGTGTTTCTGTATGAAGAAATTCATTCTTAGCGCTTCTCTTGTTCTGTGTTTCAGGAGTACAAGATGCAGACTTATCAGTCCTGTCTCAAACTATGGCCCAGTGTTGTAAAAATATCAAAGAAACAGTTCAGATGCTTGCTTCTCGACATAAGGACATCCATGGCAGCGTGTCAAAAGTGGGCAAAGCCATTGACAGGGTAAGGACAGAGCAACTATTTTTAACAGATAAACGATGACACATTCTTCACCTCCGGGATATTTTCCTGTAGAACTTCGACGCAGAGATCAGCGCTGTGGTGGCAGAAACAGTGTGGGACACCCCAGAGAGACAGAAATACCTGAGTGAATCCATTGTGGAGCACTTGTACAGGCAAGGAATGCTTAGTGTGGCAGAGGACCTTTGTCAGGTGAGTAATTTACTTTCTCAGTTGTTATTTTGCACTCTGGACGTGTAACATTTGTGTCAGATTACAGTAAGTTAATGATAAATTTTGTGCTCTGCCCTTGATGTAAGCTCATTGATGACTAAAGTGAAGGAAGTAATACTGATTACACCTTCAAGGTTATTGTTGGCCAGGAGCAACACAATTCTTTCTTTTCCTGCTGTGAGTGGGCAGTGTGTGAATGTAAGTCAACTGTTCAGTCATTGACGGATTAAATAACAAATTATTTTCTTGCTTCAAGTTTGAAATGAAAGAATCTCATTGAGCATTAATCTGGATAATAATGATCAGTTAATTAAAATACATAAAAAATCTCAACAAAATTATTTGTTAATTTTGTACAGTGGAAATAAAATGAGAATGTGCCGCATAAAAAGGTCTCCAGAACTGGAGAGGTAGTAACTTGCATCAGTCCAACTAAGATGGAAGGATTTTGTTCTATCCGGCATTTTAAAACACAGAAATAAGTCACATGTGATGTAAAATCACATACGTTTCCAGAAAAAAAGGGCGTCTCTTCAAATTTTAGCCATGCCCCCTCTCCTTTTTTAGAAGTGGAGTATAAGTGTTTCATCTTATTTTCTGCTTTTTAACAGCCTGATTTTACTTTGCTTTGTCATGTTTTTGCTGCTTTTGTCTTGTGAGATCCTCAGGGTTGTTAGAACAGAAAGTTCACAAACTTCACATATTGTGTTGATTTGATGGATTTAACTGTCTCTGATCAGTGAGTAAGAACGAGTGATGGAAGATAAAGATTCTGTGACGGATGGAGAAAAGAACTGTCGACTCAGGAGCTTTTTTTAATGACTTAAAAAAACAACCTGTTCCACAGTAGCTTCATTTTGTTTTGTGTATTTAGGGGTAGGACAGTTAGTAGCCAATATTTGATGTACATTTGATTTTTAATGAGCTCTTTAATGAACTTAGTCAAGTTTTTAAGGTACATAAAGTTCTATTGATAAACACTTCTTCATTTATATTAATAAATACAGTTGATTGTTTTTAAAACCACATTTATCAACAGAAATCAGGAATCTCTAATCTGACATGAAGGTGGCACCTTAATGTTTCTTAAAATTTCAAATTGTCAGCTTTCATGTATTTTTTATAAGTGTTGTAAAATACTATTAATGAATGCTGGGAAATATTTAACTGATGCTTGTAGAAATAACATTTATCTTCATCTGCATTGTTTTTTTAGGAGTCTGGTGTAGTGATCGATATGAGTATGAAGCAGCCTTTCCTTGAACTAAACAGGATTCTTGAAGCTCTGAGGATGCAGGATCTCAGACCGGCTTTAGAGTAGGTTTTCTTTCTATACAAACTCATTGTAATTTATTTTCATTGTCGTGCGTTTATTTTGACCATATTTCTGACACACGAAGATTTTCCTTTTCAGTAAATAAGTTTCCATTTTTAAAACTCCTAAGACTTGGTGCCACATATGTGGACAAAAACGCATTGAAATTCAAGAGTTCAGGTCTTAGGAGGTTAAACTGATGCATTTTCACTGTTTGAAATTGTTTGTATTTTATCTTTTTTAGGTGGGCCGTCACAAATCGCCAGCGCCTCCTGGAGCTGAACAGCAGTTTAGAGTTCAAGTTGCACCGTTTGTACTTTATAAGTCTCCTTGGCGGTGGGATCAGCAACCAAATGGAGGCTCTGCAGTATGCCAGGCACTTCCAGCCCTTCGCTTCTCAGCACCAGAGAGGTCTGTAACTAAACTAAACTATAACGTCTGTAATCTGTGGAGGATGTACAGTCAGCTGGAAAAATACATTTACTCAGATTTGTCTAAAAGAAACATGTACACTTAAACTCAGGAAAATGTGAAAACAAAGTGCTTTGAATGTCAAAAAACAAAAAAATTCAGTGCAGAAAGAGAAGCTGGTTTTTGAGACCTAACAGTAACAGATAGACAAAAACAAAGTGTTGGTCTCGATTGACACCTAAAACACTGGAAAAAATAAGAATTGAATGAAAGCAATATTTTGTGATGGATCACCAATCTGTGTAGGAATTATTAGAGCTTAGACCAGACTAATATAATTGAACCTTTCAAGGAAATCACATTTCTTCAGCCACTGAGGATATTTGTATCTAGTTTCAGGATGATCTGGTCATTTTTCTAAAATAATAGTGTTTCCCCCCCTTCAAAGTTCATCTGTTTTATTAGAAAATTTAAATTTGATTAATGTTGTTTTTAATCGGCGAAGTACATTCATTAAACAATTAAAGTTGTCCAAAAGGCCAGAGGAGATGTGACTAAATGATTTTTTGAACTTGTTTTCTTGTGACTGATTTGTTTTTCATTAAAAGAACAATATTAATAAAAGTTAACATAATAAGTCCACATAATCAGTACAGCATTTTAGATGTTTATAATTTGCAAAGAAGGGATACAAGTGTCTTTATGAGAAATAATCTCCCCTAACATATAGGGATACACAGATCCACATTTTTGCACTTCTGATCCGATATCTAAATTTTGAAATTGGCCAATTACAGACAGATACTTTTCCAAAACCAGAGATCTGTTTGTTTTAATATTGTAATAAAATCGTGATCAATAAATTGGTAGTTTGAATTTTGGGGCTTGACAGATAACTTCATGCTGAGCCGAACAACCAACCATCTACGTCTTTTCTGAGAATTGTTTTTTTTTCTCCACAATTTTACCCGTATTTCCTGTTGCTTTGCTTCAGCAACGCGTTTCAAAATGATGATTATTTACAGAAAATCATAACTCTGGTTTTACTTGGCCTATCAACACAATTTAAAAACTGGTGTGAGTGAAACTTTGTAATTGATCAACTGAATGTTTGATGCAGTATTGTATTATGTATTTTCTGATCATTGCAGCAGTAAGTTTAAAACAGACGGAGTTGGTCTCTGTGTTATCAATGTGTTCTTTCTGTCTGCATAAACAAAAATGAGTTATGTTCCACGTCTGACGTAAAAGTTACACCTTCAGGGTTTGTAACCAGGAAGAGGTTATAATGTTGAAGAAATGAAGTGGTTTTAGAAGTTGTTAGTGAGTTGCAGAGTCTGTTCAGATCCAGCCTGGACAGACTGGGATGCTGTTTGTTTGGGTTTTTCTCTGAAGGCCTTATGCTGAGGCCCGTGCTGTGCTGAAACTGATTGGAGTCAGAAAACAAGAATAAAGTTTTCAAGAGTAAATCCAGTGGATTCCTGCATTTATTCAGACATACCATTTTGAACATTGCATTTTTATTCTACAGGTGTATAGTTTGAAGTCTCTACTTTTAAACACACAAAGGAATTGTTGTGGTGAAAAGTTGGTTTAGCCACAGAGCTGCTTGCCTGCTAACTGGTTGGAAACTGTAGATTGGATTTTCTGAACCGAGGGGTGTCTCATTACTCTGTCCCTTTGAGACTTGCCTCCGTTCAGAAAATCCATTCCACTGTTATCAGCCAGGAATCACTTCTGGAGTCATTTCAGCAGATATCATTAAAGCACAGACACGACTCATGGATTGGAAATCTCCCTACATTAGATGGAAAAATTTAGAATCTTTAATTATGTCAGTATCAGAGCCCGATACCAACACTGGATTGTATTGGCCCCATCCCTGCTAACAAATCCAGTAATCCTTGTTTTTGTTGCTTTGTTTTCCTTGTTTGCAGATATCCAGATCCTAATGGGCAGCCTGGTTTATCTACGTCACGGCATAGAGAACTCCCCGTATCGCAGTTTGCTGGAGACCAATCAGTGGGCTGAGATCTGTAACATCTTCACCAGGGACGCCTGTGCTTTGCTGGGCCTCTCTGTTGAGTCTCCGCTAAGTGTTAGGTGAGAGAAACACCCTCAGGACAACAAACTCCATGTCAGATTATTATTTTCATTAACCCTTTTCTTAACAGAGACGAGTCTAAAGTAAAAACTAATTAATTTTGGTTTCATAATTCTTGCGCAAACGGATGAATTTGGTGTGATTTTATGTTAAAATATTGTGAACACTGCTGAGTTTTGGACTGTTTCAGTTTTGCGTCAGGCTGCATGGCCCTGCCTGTGCTGATGAACATCAAACAGGTGATCGAGCAGAGACAGTGCAGTGGTGTCTGGACACACAAAGACGAGCTGCCTGTAAGTTCTGTTGGACTTCTTCTATCATACCTCTTCGTTCGGTCCAAGACTTCACTCGTTTCACTTTCTGTCTGTATGATCAGATTGAAATTGACCTCGGCAAGAAGTGCTGGTACCACTCTGTGTTCGCCTGCCCCATCCTTCGGCAGCAGACCTCAGAGAGCAACCCTCCCATGAAGCTCATCTGTGGCCACGTCATCTCCAGAGATGCACTCAACAAACTCACCAATGCTGGGAAGTAAGTCTGAAATTTGTTTTGGCCCTTCCAGAATCAAATTATGTTCTAGCCGTGGCTCTTACGATGAAGCATCTTTTATTACTGCACCAAATTTAGGACACAGTAATAACATGCCCTCATTGCCCTTATCATTTTCAGGTTGAAATGCCCCTACTGCCCCATGGAGCAGAACCCGTCTCACGCCAAGCAGATCTACTTTTGATACCACACCACGTTGTTACGGATGAAGTTACCTGGAGCTCTTTGGATCTCCAGGATCCTGTCGCTCTGGCCCCCTGTTCTCTATCCTTGGCCTCTTGGCCTGTTTATTGTAAGCATTAAGGTTTCACCCCAGTGTTCCTCTGGACAGCCTCGGCCGTCTGGAAACCCACCTCGGACCCACCAACTTTGCATAAAATACGAAGTCCAGCGAGGTTTTGGTTGAACCTGTAGTAGAGTGAAGAGTCTGTCAGGTCATCCTTGTGAAGAAGCGCCTCTGAGAAAAGGTCATTCGTTGAAATTTATTAGCAAATGCCTGCGGAAATATAGGCACATCTTTTTAAAAGTAATACTTTCAGCGGAATTTGGGCGCTTTGACTGTTTTGAGTTGGATTTTTTTTTTTTGTATTTGGGTAAATGGTATAGATGTAGGCGGACTCTGCTTTCACAAAGGTAATGAGCTCACGAGATTACGAGTTACGAGATAATCCCTTGAAAACTACTTTTGTTCTGGTGAAGGGAAGTCAAAGTGTGGAGGTCTATCTTGAATTAAGCTTTAGATTGTGACACATTTCCTCTCTGATGATCTCGAAGCTCCACGCAGCTCGAGAGCTGCTGATGTTTGATCAGTAGAACAATGAATTTATCAGTGGTGGAGCAGCTTTCTTTACTTTTATTTCATTTTATTTTCCTGTGATTGAATGCACCAGCAAGATTCTCCTCATCATTGAAGCCATTTGTCTTGTTTTGTGTGTATTTAACAAAAAAATGACAAAAAGTATACAGCGTACTACTGCGAAAAACATGTTCCGTTCTCCTTTTTCTTTTCTTTTTCTTACTACAACCATCCCCGTGTAAAATAGTTAACTGCATAGCATCAAACTTAATCGACACTACTGCATAACTTGAACATGTAATGACTCAAAAGTCCCCCCACACTTGTGCCATCGCTTCAGTTCGTGTACCCTGAGCTAGCACGCCACGTGGATCGGAGACGTAACTCGGTGTGACGGTAGCCTTATAGTGTGACTTGCGGTGACTGTGAAGTTTTTCCTCGTGGACGGGTCAGTCTTCTGATCATTGTGGCTGATGTTTCATATATACAGTTCTCTGGTTAAGGGTTTAGTTCGAGGTCGGGTCAGGTTTAGTGACAAACACTCAACACATTTCCTCAGGGTTCATGGTAAACACACAACACAATACTTTGCATCTGATTTAAAGCTGTACATTTATATAAGGAGGCTTGAAGCAGATATTTCACTACTAAGGCTAGCAGTGGTGGGAGTTTACTGGAGTTTGTAGATATTGTTCAGTTTTCCATACATCGGCGGACAGTTTGGAGATGGCGTTGAAGGCAGTTGAGGCTCCTCCAGTGCCGATTATCCTGACAAGGCAACAATAAACTCAGATTTAAGCTATAGATTTGAACTTGTTTTTCTATTAAATGCCACAGTTACTTGTTTTTGTCTGGCATTTCACTGAATTTCCCCCTCTTCTGTTTTTTCCTTCTGTTTTTGGTTGACAATCATTCACTGATTCTTTAAGTGTCCCTTCAGGTAGACTGCAAGCGCTTTGAACTCCTGTCCTCTTCATTTTAGCTACACGTTCGCTTTTCCTGGTTTTGTGTGTTACACAACATTTATTGTAAATATTTATCCTCTAACATGTTTCATATACTTGCATCTGATATTAAAATAATAAAAAATTACTCTGATCAGTTTTGGATGCTTTTTCTGGCATTTTGTGATGAACTGCACCTTCAGTTAGGGCCAGAGGTGTTGGCCTGTAAAACAAATGTTGAATGAGTTTTAAAAGCTTTTATTAGCAAACATGAGGTTTAATGTGCTGATGTTTGTTTATAACTCCTGTAGTTTAGTCTAAATCACTGGAATTCAAACTTCTGAGCTGAATGATCTTATCTTATGGTTTTAGTGTTTGGAGTTTAATCATGCATTAATGGTTTGTTTTTTCCTCCAACCACATGTTCTTAGTGGGGCTTAAGATCTTGGAAATTTCTTGATCACAGGTTCGAAGTTTCCATGTTCTGATATTTGAGATGGCTTTAGCATGTGACCCGGTGGGCCATCATAGTTAAAAATCCACAGGTCATTACCGAACTGTCAAGATTGATGAAGTTGTGTTTACAGGATGTGTTGACTCCGCTCTATTCTTGGGCTGAATTGTGACTGAACCCCCTCTCTCGGATGAAACTCAACCCCACACGAGTTGTCAGGAAGCTTCACTGTTTGTACCACACAAGACATTTGGTAGGGCTAACAGTTTTTTTTATCACCTTGGATAAAATAAACCTCGATTCCAATACAGTTGGGACGAAGTGTAAAACATAAAGACAGAATACAAATCTTTTTCAACATGTATCATATTGGATACATTACAAAGACAAGATGTTTAATGTCAAATGGATAAAACTTGTTGTTCTGTTGCTTAAAAGTCTGGGGTCTTTTGTCGTATTTTGTGCTTCATAATGCTCCACACCTTTTCAAATTGAGACAGGTCTGGACTGCAGGCAGGTCACCCTCGTCTAGTATCTTTTACTACGGAGCTATGCTGTTGTAAATGGACTGAAATTATATATCACTTTATCAAGTCCCTCCTGACCCCAAAGCGCTTTACTCTTAGTCATTCACACACTGATGATGGCAAACTACACTGTAGCCACAGCTGCCCTGGGGCACACTGAGGTGGGGCTGCCATACACCAGCGCCACCGGACCCTCGGACCACCATCAATGGGCAAGGCGCATGAAGTGTCTTGCCCAATGACACGACGACTGAGACAGCTGGAACGGGGTATGAAACCGGTGACATTCCGGTTCCAGGACTATGATGTGGTTGATTCTGTTACAAAATTATTTTATGAACAACTGGAAACCTGCTGAAAGATGGGAGTCAAAAGTCTCAGGACCCCGTTTTATTTCAGTAAGAAAAGGGAAAATAACACTACAGGTAAAAGCCAGTAAATTAGAATATTTTGAAAAACTTGATTTATTTCAGTATTTGCATTCAAAAGGTGTAACTTGTACATCATATGAATTCATAGCACACAGACTG
>JARVJO010000269.1:18732456-18755438 GCA_031762555.1 Cynodonichthys magdalenae
TAGATTGTTCTTTTTTCATGTACAGAGCCCTGAGACAACGTATGTTGTGACTTGGCGCTATGTAAATAAACTGAATTTAATTGAATTTTGGTGTGTGACAAAGCAGAGGCAGGCATCTTTTCATTATAATTAGAAAACATGTTTTGTCCAGAGTATCCTGACTCCTCATGGGGAATATAAGCCTGCTGATGGGACAGGAGTTTGGGGAGAAGATGAGTGCATCGTATCTTCACAGAAAGGTAAAGTGAGACCTTTGTTTCAAACTCCTCCATAGAGCCATACACAATGAATCATCTCACTACAATTACTAAGAAAACAAAACCCTCAAGAGGAGAGCCTCAAGGACAAAGTGTGTCTTTGTGTTCTGTAATCAGGTTTCTCGTGAGATCACTGTGAAACGCTTGAGCGTGAAGAGGGAACGTTTCAACCTCTCGCACCAGGACTGAGACAGACAAGAGCGAAACGGACCAAGAAGCCAAATTCCAAAGATGCCTGACGGAGCGCAAGCTCGGGCTCGTCGAGGCTTTTCGTTGCTCCCACTCTCACGGACGCTCGCTCGCGTTGTGTGCGCTCTGGTCACTCAACACATTCCAGATAAAAAGCAGCACCTGATCCTCTGCACCTCCTGCCTCGGCGTTCGTTCTCCCTCTCCTTCGTGCTTGATCAAAGTTTGTTTACAACTGTGGGGTAACTTCGGAGGTTACATCTAACACTCCCACACGCTGTTAACATTATATAAGCTCCATCAAAGCCACACTGCTGAGGCCTCTACAGCTGCGAGATGTGGGAAAACACAACTGTCTGATCATCAAGTCAACTAAAGCTACTGGAAATAAAAAACTGTTTTTATCAGCAAAGCAGAAGGCAAATGATTCAAAAATAAAAAGAAGTAATGGAGCCCAACAGAGCACATATTGTTACCTGTATGAATGCAAAGTGTAAATGTATTTTCTCTTTAAAAGTGATTTTTCAAATCTATTTATCCATCCATTTTTTTTACTTGCTTTTTCTTTCTGAGTCCCATGGAGCTGGTGTCCATTTCAGATCAGATAAAAACAGGTCTCCTGTTTGCTGCAAGGCATCAGAGCGAACCACTGACACTTAGAGACAACCATAATACTTTCACTTAGTGACAGTTTAGAGTTACCTGTGAATCTTATGTGTTTGTGGATAATGTGAGGAAAGTCACACATGTAACATGCAAACTCCACACAGAAACCTTCATACTGTGAGGGGACAGCTCTAACGCACTGCACCACCGTGCCGCTCATTTCAAATCCAACCAATTGTCTGGGTTTTCCTCCTGAACCAGATGCTTCCAAGATCAAACTTCCACTCAGACCAGGCAATCACTTTCCAGCTTTGGGTTATTTTTCCCTTTGGTACAAAGTACCTGTTAGAGAAGTACATGTGGTGAAATTATAAACAGACACCTCCTAAATGTACAACCAACTGCCCTGTAAGAGAAAAAAGACCATAAAATAAATATTTAAATCAGTTTATCTTATTTGGTGTTTGCTTGTCTGCCTGTCTGTTTGCAACATATCTAATGATTCACTGGACTTCAATGCAATTTAATTAATGTACATCTAACTGATTAACATGACTGAACACAAAGGTAATCAACCTCAACAAAGACAAAAACCCCAAAACAAAACAAACAAACAAACAAAACAGCATACAGGTCTGTTGATGTTACAGATAATAAGCTAAACATTGGTGTGATAATTGCTGAGTTATTCACAAGCAAGACCATAAATGAGAGACAAGTCAGGCGGTATGTATTTGACCAAGAAATTATTTTTTATTTATTGAGTTGTTTGAGATTAACCAGCCAGAAATGTTTTAAAGAACAATAAATCTGATAGTTTCATAAAACGAATATGTTTCTTTAAAAATGCATGCTTAATGTTAATTTACAGTAATATTTTCTGCACTATGAGTGTAACTTTTCTTTGATATCAATGTGCTTTGTGGATGTTGATTAGAAAAGACTTGCTAACCACGAATCAAAGCAGTAAATAATAAGTCAGAGCCTCTGGCTGTGGAGCCGAAACAGCAGATCTGTGATTGTTAGCAGGTTATTCATTATGTGAGGGAGGCAGTCAGGGAGATGTTATTTCTCTGCCTCTCACAGAATCAAAGATGCTTTAATCTGTCATTAAAAGCTGCTTCCTTAGTGTTTATCCTCGCACGTTACAGCAATGTTGTCAGATCTTTCCTCTGATTATTGTTTGTTTTCTGTTTCGCAACACTTGAGAGACGGAGCAGCGTTTCTATGAAACGTGTCATAATTCACTGATGGAGCTAAAGCTGAAGGTGCAGTGTTCAGTCTGACACTGCTCCCATTGATGAGGACTAGTCCTTACAGAGGTTAAAGGTTATATTTAGTCTGAGCTGCAGACACAGGATTTCTTATTAAAAGAGCAGATCGGAGTGCTGCTTTCTAGGAAACACTGGTTGTCAGACGTTATCATGTTCCAGATGTACAGATAAAGTTTTATTTTATTTCCAGTGCCTACCAAAGACTGTTCTCAGTACTAAAGAGCAAATGTAAAATTAAACAGAACATTTATACCTGATATACAATCTAAAAGTGTTGAGACATTCTTTTTTTTTATGTTTGCCGAACTTTCTTTTACATTTTTGAAATTGGACTTGAGGCACATTTTGGTTCAGGATTTCCAAAGATTTTTTTGTTTTAGCCTGACTAATTTCACATGAATGTTTTTGGTTTCTCAACATGACTTTAGGAATAATGGGCCTCATGCACAAACATTTTTGTATTTTAATCCTAAACTTCTCTGAATTTTGTTCATACGAATGGTTCTTACGAACATGCCACATCAGATTCAACAAACACTTCTATCTTCAGGAAAAGTGTGTAAATGAGCAGCGTAAACATGATGAATCCCACCTGTTCGTATTCAGGTGCTAGTGCACAAAGAGAATAAATTAGCATAATTACCACCCCAATAATACCATATAAGGCTATGCTTCCTGCCCCACATACCAGGAAGTGTCCATTCATGAAAATGGCAGCGCAAAGTAAAAAGAAGAACTTCACGAGTTCGGAGACTGAAGTCCTGCTCATTTTTAGCAGCGTCAGCTGTGGAATTAAAAGGAGCTACTAAAGCCGAGGGATGAAATGATGCTGTTAATGTCATGTCTTGCGTGGGTTGTATACAGTCACAGAAATAAAAATCGGATTCATATTCATCTCTCTATAGTCCTACTCTTGTTTTCCTTTCGTCAAATATTTTTTTAATTTAAGTTATGTGGAAGAAATGGGGAAATAACTGTTAAATAATTTTCATTTACTCAGAAGAAGAGCTACAGCCCGGACCGATGTGCCAGTCGCCCGCCGTCTCCCACGCAGGCAAGTGGTGTCAGATGCGGTTCTGGAGAATCAAGAAAGCATTTTAAAATGTCTCCAAAACATGTCTAGCACTTTAGAGAAAATAGCAGACAGTCTTGCATGTATAGCTGATGTGCTGAATAAATCTCAAAAAAATAAAATTTGACTAAAAAATAACCAAATCTATGTCTGAATAAAGCTGTTTATTATGTTCACTTCCTGTTGACCTCATTGTATATCGAGACAAATAAACTTCAATTAATGCATAATTTTAGTGTTAATAGCATTAATAGCCAATTTAAATTATATCGTTAGGCTACATTTTTACATTTATAATTCTAATTCCAATTCAAACAGAATAGCCTATTGTCAACATAATTATGGAGTGTGATTTATTTTCAACTCAAAATATCCTCAAACTAACAAAACATAAAGTTATTAATGAAGAAAATCTGTCTGGATAACAACAGACTGACTGCACTTAAAATAAACGACAGGTCTGGACCACACGTGAATTTTGTTCGTATCTGAAAAAAATCTTACAATACAACAGACTTGGTGAATGCCAAAAGTTCTCCTAAATCACTCGTACGAACAACTTAAGAACAAATCTGTTCGTATGAACGGTTCTTGCATGAGGCCCATTGACTTTACATTTCAGAATCACTCATGTCTGCACTGAAACACATCAGAATATAGATTAGAACTCACACCCCAAGTTAATATCATGTCGGATCTAATTTGATAAATAAAAAATAGAGTAATTAATTTAGAAAATAATCAGTAGAAACAGTTTGGTTACTAAAATCTTTAAATCTTCTGTCAGATATTCCTCTGTGTCTGAGGTGGGTTTCCTCTCTGCTGAGGTTTTCACCACCTGTGCTGAATGAATGTACAATATTGTATTTCTGCACACAATTCAATTACTGCCTCTGACCAGTGCAGCCGGTGGTGTTATCTGGAGTGAAGTGGTTTCATTGCTGTTTCATAGAAGCATATCGATCCTGGACCTGACTGATGTTAAGCAAAGATGCTTCACTGTAAGAAGAGAGCACCCAGGGGAGCACAGTCACAAGGTCTTCTCTTCGCCCTGACTGGATCATCAGAGCTATTTATGTTTGGGTTTTTTCCATACTGATTTGCTTCTAGAAATGATTCTCTGCTAAGGCATTTTGTTACAATATCCTCATATTGTCATGCTAAAGAAATGAGTGGAAAAATTGCAAAGTTTTAGATTAAAAGTCCCAATGTGACCACTGAGTTTCTGTGCATGTGTGAGGTAAAGACAGGGTGTGAAGTGCCTCGTTTGGATTTAAAGAGACAGCCTCAAAATGAGTTAGTTTCTCACCTCAGAAAAAGGGTATAAGAGGAGCTTGTGGAGTTACAATAAGGAGGATTTCAGATTGAAGCATTGCATTGCAGTTTCACTTTATATATACCCAAATTAATGATTTAAATGTGAAAAGGAAGGATTTAAAAGCATGGTATGTCTCCTTTAACCCAAAAATGATGTTCCACTATATTAAGACTGGGTCTTGGTCCCCAAAAATACTCCTGGTCCTGACAGGTGTTTAGAGAAGGTACTAAAAAGATTTTAAAAAACCAGGCACAAACACACTCATGCCATTACTCTGGTTCGAAAACACTAAACAAATCAACTTACAGAAAATACACTTTAATCTGCAATAGTAAAAATAAAACTAATTTGCACATCTGTTCATGAGAAACAGGTGTGTCTTTATTAACAGAGCATAACAACACTCCTACACCCTGTTGAAATTAATTTTAGTAAATGTTTTGTTGGCTCCACCTTCATCCTGCAAACACGTTCCAACATTTCAAAATCCATCTTTAAAAAGTAACAGATTGTCCCAAATGACCAAATAATGCTTCAAGTTGTTTGAAAATCATTTATTTAAACACCTGGCTAATCCTGCTCAGGGCTGCAGGGAGCTGGTGTTTTTTTAGTAGTCAGTGGGTGAAAGGTGGGGTCCCACAAAGAGACAAACACTCACACCTATAGAGCCGATTTCCAACCTCAGATCAAACTAATATTCATGTTTTAGGACTGTGGGAGGAAACCAGAACTCATGCAGCTCTTCTCAGAAAGAGTTCAGACCCTAACTTTTCTAGTACGAAGGTTAGAGTACAAACTTTTTGGTCAGTTTGAGCTCCTGAAGTCTTGGGGGTGGGGGTAGGATTTCTGATTTATTGAATAAATGTGTTTTTAGTGTGTGCTTGATATGTTGTTCTGCATATTTTAGTATACTACATGTCTGGTGAGCCAATGTATGATTGCAGACTTCTATGTTGATAACCATTAAATCCAACAGTGACAACATAGTTAAAAATGAACAATCGTATAAAATAGTGTATAATTTTTCAGAATAAAATTATTTTAGGACAGAAAAAATCAGACTTGGTCTGGCTAACAGTTAGCTGGTCTCCCTGAAAGAACGTCAGCCTAATATTCCAAACTCATTTCGCTTTGAGGCATTTCTACTGCAGGTAAGATGTTGACAACTAAAAATAACTCCTCAGAAGAAACTCCAAACAATATATTTAATATAGACTCAATGATTGACTAAAAGTCTGCTTTTTTTCTGTAGAACCTGGAGAGTTGTTCTAAAGTCACCTGAGGTTATTTTAACACTGTGGTCCGTTTAATTTCAGAACATGGATTTAGAAATGATGTCACACCTGATTTGACTCTGTGCTGCAGCTCTGAAACCAGGAAAAAACAAACTGTTGTGACCAGACTATTAATACAAGCTAATAATGTATTTTACCTGCATTCTCAAACATTGTAGCAAATACAGCTTCTTCAACAAAGAGTTAATACAAGTCATTTAATGACAACCAGTAGAAGAAAAAATAGAAAAATATTTTTACAACAAATACCACCTTGTGTCAGGTGCAGTGCAGATATGTTTGAGTAGTTTGGCTTTGATGAAAAACCTCAAACTTTAAGAGTCAAATTCCCAACCTCAGTGGATTTTTCTGACTTAGAAGTCTGAAATTGTGACTTCCTGTGTTTCTTCCTGCGCCGCAGAGCTACTGAAGCAGAAACATGGAATTGATTTATTAACTTTATTGTGCTTTGTGTTTTTAGCAACTCTGGTCTGTCATGATGCTTTATTTATTGGATGGATGTTCATAGTAAAAAAATCATGACCCATCAATCAATAATCAACTGTGATGCAAAAACATTTGCTTCCATGGATAAACCCCTACAATTCTCCAACAGGATTATCACGTCAACAATCATGTATGTTTGTGCTTTCATTGATTTCAGCAAGAAATGTAACAAGAATAAAAAGATAACAGGTTGAAACACTTTCCTACGTAACTTTACAGGAATTTGTGAGAAAGCAAACAAGCAAACGGCCGTCCTGTTCACCTTATTAGCGGGCGAAGCCTGGAAAGTGTTTGCCAACTGCAGCTATGAGAGCAGAGGTTCAGAAACAAAGTCACATTCTTTACATTTCTCTCTGTGTAATTATTAATGCGCCATCACATAACACATTTCCATAACTGACAAGAGACTGATAAGGCCGATGTGAGAGCTTCACTCTGCTGAAGGCTCAGGATATATATTTTTTCAATTTTATCTAAAGCCCTTTTGTTCCCACGAGAACCTCCCTAAGAACAATTTCATGACTGATCCTTTAGCCATTTAAACAGATTGTGGTGCAAAATAATTTTAAAATGAGATGATGAAGACAAAAACATCGCAGCGCGGAGGTGATGAGCCTCAGCAGAGGTTATTTTGGTTTTCTGTGATGCTTCATGTAAACTTCACCCACTGGCTCTGTGATTACAGCGACGGAAAACATCAACATCTGAATCTATTTCACTTAGTTTGTATGTTCTTGTTTGACTGCCTGTTAGTTCAATATCTCATAAACCAGTGGACTGACTTTAAATAAAGATTAGATGTACAACTGAAAAACTTAAAGAGTCAACTCAAGATGGCCACCACAGCTAATCAACCTTAAAAAACACAAACATTTCTACAAATCAGAAGTTTGGTAGTACCTAAAAGAAAACCCCATTAAATACGCCGAGGGCTAACAGATGGGACAAGATCACAGAGTCATCCCAGTCTGTCTGTTAGTAAAATATCTCATGAACCACTGAACATACTTTATTAAAACTGATCACTGGACTCACATGTACAACTGATCCCCTTTTGGAGTGAATCCAAGTCAAGATATGGCCACTGCAAAAAAGGCTACATCTCAGCTGATTTGAGCTATTGCTTGGTGTGGTAGTAGCTGAGACTCCCTCCGGACTCATACTCTGACAGCTCAAACAAAAGCTTTGCTTACGACTAAGCATTCAAGGCGAAGTACACTTCTTCAAAGAACCCTCGTTTCGTTGGATCTTGAGAACCAAGCAGAACATGGCATGTGGTAAACACAGGTGCTGACGCATGCTGGTGGCATTTTGTCAGAAGATCAGCTTTGTTTTGTTTTTTTTTTCCTGCAAAGTTTTGGTGTAAATAAATGGGAGTGTTTGGTTGTTCATCGGGGCTGAAACAACCAAAACGCCAAACAGGCTTCGAATTTCTTGTACGAGAAACAGCAGAGAAAAGCCAAAGCAGGTGGAATTCCATGACGTTTAATTGAAACATGTTGTCTAAACGTCATCCTTGAGAAATAGAATCAGATTGTTTATAACAGGAAGGGGTGAATATTTCTCGGGGGATTCCTGGATCAAAAATAGATCCTCAATGGAGAAATCAAGTTCTCATGGTATTTGGAAAACCAACCGTGTGTCATATTTAAGAAACAGAGACTGATTTAATCAATGAGCACATTTTTTCTGAGTTAGATGTGAGTATGGAGCTGAAGACTGTTGCTTAGTTTCATATTATTTGCACAGAAAAAAGCAGTTAAAAGTGAAAGCATCTCTAATGCAATGAGACACAATCAGAGTAATTCATCATCTGTATCATAAACTCATCTTGGACAAACACAGCCTTAATGCACATTGAATTCAGACTAACATAAACATAAAACTTTCTTAGATGAAAGCACATAAATGATTAAAACTTTCTTCCAAAATTGGAAAATTAGCTTTTTTTTCCAGCCAAACACACACACAACTAAATGAAAATGACAGCAGAAATAACATTTTGTCTAAAAAACAGTGTACCTGTGTCCTTGTCCAACCTGAGAACTCCCTTCTGCACTCCTGATGCCCTGATCGCTCTTTCTGTCTCACAGATGATTAAACCACATGGCTTCCTGTTTGGGAGTGTTTGATGGCAGCTGGGAGGTTCGTCAATGGAGGAGGAAACTCCCTAAATCACTGACCTGCAGGATGACTTTGCTTTGATTTAGAAGGAGAACTAAACTAATTATAATCTGAGAAAGAGGATAGCTTTAACAGACAATAGCATCATTATCTACACTTCATAAAAAGACATTGGCACAAAAAAAAACTCTCCTCTTTACGTCAGTTTCGACTTGTCTCTGAGATTATTTACACTTTTTTCCCTGCTGATTCTACACCTTCCGCATGCCCTGCTCATCTTGGCAATCGCTCTCAGGGGCTGATGTGGCCGGACTTGTTCCTCCAGTTCTCCACACAAAAGCCCCGCATGTGATCCGGCATTGAGGTATTAAATTCAGGCCCGTGCACCGAAACGCAAAGTGTCAACTTCAGCAGACAAAAACAACAACTTTTTTGCAGCCAGAGGACAATGACGAGGGATTAGAGCGGGGTTAAAATGCAGACAGAGAGAAAACACAAAGAAGGAGGAGAGTTGGAAAAACAAGCAAGTACTGAAAGGAGAAAGGAGTAGAAAATAAGAACCTGTAGGGGGGCTGGGTCAGATTTGGATTGTCTGGACAATGGGCTTAGTGTGAGTCTCCCTTTCTGTGGCTGGGTTAGTGGACGGGTTCTGTCTTGTATCAAGTTACATAACTCAAATCTGAGGAAGAGAAAAGAAAAGGAACATTGTTCTCTGCTCCTTAACTTGAAGAAAGTGACTTCTTTCTTTCTGTCTTCATCAATGTAGCTGAAGGAAGTCTTAAAACCGTCACCCACTAGAAGGCACGAAAACCTCGCAGCTTATAAAACACCTTACCGGTCTGAGATAGCCAAAAGGTATGACTGGTTGGCTTTTTAAAGCATTCCAGGGCAGGAATGTAATGTTTTATGCTGCCCTTTGATCTGTGCAGGGGGGAATTTGAAGAAATAAGCTCCAAAAAAACCCCGAAAACATAAAGAGAGGATAACCCCATCAAAGCTCCACAGCCCAGTTTAACACTTGAGCAGGTGCTGCTGTTGCCTTTTTTAATACGTCTGGGCCCCTCCGGCATTTCCAGTCTCAGATTCCACAGAAATACATTTGTAAGTCTTCAGGCTGGGGAAGAGAACAGCTCTGACAGGAGGGCTGAAAGATAGTAAAGGTGGAGTGAATCTGACAGCAGATGGAGAGATTACCAAGTGATCAATAAATGGAAATCAAAGAGAGATAAGAGTCTATTTAAAGATATTGAACAAGTCTGAGCTGCAGTCTCACTTCCTCTGCCTCAGCTTCTCAGGACAACAACCCTACAGGAAAAACCTACAAGAAACATTCAGACTGGCTGGAGAAGCAGAATATTCTGTCAGACTGACACTTGAATTTACAGGAGGATATCGTCACCTTCCGAAAAATCATAGCCTTAGTCAATTTTTTTTTTTAGAAAATTTTCAGCAAACAAAAAATATTAAACAAAAATGTACCCAGTCTCTGAGGCTGACCCTGGCTGCCCTAAAAACAAAGCTCATTTTACCCACTTGTACCCAGGATCCTGCTCTTCTGGTAATGATCAACATTTGGTGAGGGTTGGAACATGAATGGACCCGTAAATTAAGAACTTTGAATCAATGCCCTACGATAAAATAAGCAGAAATAGACTTAAAAACAACAGTTTAGTTCTGTCTATAAATCATAAATCCACATCCAGCTCCTCTGAAAGTCACAAATTAGTATTCAGTTCCTAACAAAAGGAAATCTTTTCTCACACTTTAGGTGTTTCATTGTGCTACTCCCCTTTTTTCTAGAGATGTGACAATCACGAACAATCCTAATTCTTACATGTATGATAAGGAAGCAAGTTGCAGACAGAAAAGAGCTGTTTGTAGTTTTAATTTTAACCACAGAGACAATCGCTCCTCCTTCACGTTTTCAAGGAAAACAGGCAGAGGGGTGCAGTACAGCAGCTCAGGGGTAAAAGGGGAGGGGGGGTTGCTTGATAAAGCACATGGTACTGCCCACATGACAGAATTATGTCAGAGTAAGTGATGACATAAATCGTTCAAAATCAAATGGCTCAATAAAACAAATGGCTCACCAAGATCCGGATCCCTTCAAAAAGCCATTTGTTCCGTCTCTTCTTTTCTCTACCTGAGAGTCACGTTAACTGACTGCAACCAATAAAACCATCATGGCAGTTTTATATAAAAGATGTACGAGCAAACTGAAACACAGAGCAGAAACAAACAAAACAAAACCAAACATGACAATGCTCACTCACCAGAGGAAGTCTTTCACTCCTGGTC
Organism: Cynodonichthys magdalenae; assembly: GCA_031762555.1. NCBI lineage: Eukaryota > Metazoa > Chordata > Actinopteri > Cyprinodontiformes > Rivulidae > Cynodonichthys > Cynodonichthys magdalenae. Next base: position 18,743,375 of record JARVJO010000269.1, read on the forward strand.
TTTTGTTCTGCAACACTACAACTCATTGGATTAAATGAAAGAGACTCTAACCTAATCTTAGGTCATACCTTAGTCCTAAACCTAACCCCTAACTAAAGAATGGTGTTCCTTTGTTCTGTCAAACTGGTTCTTGGTACCCAAAAGGACTAGTCCTAACAAGGTAGGTTTTTCTACCAGAATAGGTTCTAAAAAGGTAACAAAAACCAGGTACACACACAACTGATCCCAGTGCAAGTTCAGAAGATAAACATTGCAGCAGGTTTCTAAAAAGAGGTGAGTGGAGGCGCTTCTTACAGGGAGACAATCCGATCAATAAAACAGGAGGAAAAGATGAAGCTGAGATGAGGTGAATACAAAACATCTGACTCACCAACATTCGTTAACTCAATATTTCCAGAAAGAGATAAGGCCACAGTTAGGAGCACAGAAAAGGACTCATTTCAGCAGGTAGGTCTGGTCAACTAACAATGTGGTCAGTATTAAAGGAAACTGTTGGACTCAGCATATCGTCCAGTGATTGAAAGAGAAATCCTGAACGTAACAGATCTGCCTCATCTGTCACTGGAGGAGATGACTGACAGGAATGAATGTGTGGGCCATGAAAGACATACCTCACCATCAACTTCACCCATGCCTACTGGCTCCCACTTAAACTGTTATAAACCTGTGATGTTCAGCACTTTACATTACCCGAGGTGTGAACCCATGATGTTCTGTGGGAAACTGTTTCTGATATCTGGCAGCTAGAGTCAGCTGAGATTAAACTTAATCTACAAAAAACGTTACAGGTCACTGTTGACATTCAAAATGGACATCTTTTTATATCGAACATGATATGAAAAGTTCTATGTGAAATACTTGAGATTGTTGAACAGTTTTTTGGAACAAGATAATCTTCCTACAGTTACACAACAGATAGATTAAGAGAATAACTTTTGGAACAACGTTCTGATGGGAAACATTTGGTAATTGCCTGAATGTCTATGATATTTTGAAATGTACCACTCCTTTAAACATTCCTGCACACACACACACACACCATTCCACACACAAATCCCAAGGACCGTGGCAATCCCTGACAGTCCTGGCCTTATCCAGCTGAATGTGACCCACCACCATGCCAGGACTGAAGAAACAAAAAGCCAAAGGCATTCACTCTGATTGTTGCTTTGATTTTTAATACGCTCTTAAACCAATGACTAACTGTGCAGACTTTTCTAATCCAACAGTGTTACTACCTGAGTTTCAGCTGGTTCTGGGTCCCCCCCTTTAACTTGCGTGGGGTTAATCCCACCATATCCAGAATCAATAAACTATGGTTTTCTTAAACTGCAGGTAAACAGACAAGGCAGAAATAGCATAAAACTTCTTCAACAATGAGGAAACACCACCACTTGTGGATAAAGATTAACTCGGGTGTGTTGTTTGTTTGGAAATTAGATAATACCCCTGGTTAAAGGATGCATTTCCAACTTGACTCAGAATAATTGTGAAACAAATGAGAATTAAACCTGAGCTTGGCGGAGCTGCAAGTCTGCACACATGCATTGTGTTCTGGTATTATTCTGGTGCAGAATAGTAGTGTATATTTGCTGAAAGCTACTTACCAAGCAAACATCTTTTTTTTGATGCTACTGACAATAAATTAGTGCAAACTGTTGCTCGTTTCTTTGATACCTTGAAAAGGTCTATTTCCATCTGTGGCAGATTGTAAGCAACGTTCACCCACCCGTGTCAAGATGTGTGTTTCCTAACCCTGTCAGATTGTAATCAAAAGCAACAGAAAGAGAGCTATAAAAATGTAAAAGAGTCAAACTTTCTGTTTTGAGTGACCAACCTTGTCTAAAAGCCTATGGGATAAATGCAGAACAGTAGAGAAAGAATGGAGTAATGGAGGAGCAAATGGTGAGAAAACGGGGTGAAAAGAGGAGCAACTAACATCTGAGGAGAGAAACAAAGTGAGTTTATAGAACCGAAAGAAATCGGTGAGTGGAAGATTTGTGTTTGATTAGATGGATGGCCTGAAGGGGAAAATCTGTCAGAGCTCTGTGTCACTACAGATGTGTTCTGCACACTTCAACATCTGCTCGATTGTACACGCACGACAAACCTGTACATTTGTACTCTACATAACAATACTGTGTAGTTGGTTCAGCACAGAGTTGTCTTTAGCTCTCACAGAGCAGGACTTATACAGTTGCATAAAAGACTGAGGTGGACTTATTTCAGCATCATGATGCTCGATAGATCAGAGTTTACAACCCTCTAATTTTTAGGTCACTAAGCAAATGGTCAGCAGGCATTTGACAGTCAGCTGCCAGGGTTTTAAGGACACACACACACACACATATACACACCCACTCCCCTTTGGGAGCTCAAACAGCTGAACGAAGACATCACATCAGCTGTTGTGCTGACTCTGCTGAGAGAGGAGCACCGAAGAGACAGACTCTGCAAACACACTGTCGTCACAAACCTCCCACTAGGCTTTAGGTAACAGATGGGACTGCAAAACAACAGCAAAACACTTCTTTTATTTTTTACAGCAAATAGTCCAGTTCTGCCTGGTTTTGCTCATAAATAGTCTGCCTTCTTTGGTTATTTAAAAAAACAATAATTGATACTAAAAACTAAGATTTTTCTCATCATTAGCAGCTGATCATTGACTGAAGTCTGCAGATATTATTGGTCACCGTCACATGAAGAGTCAGTGAAAAGCCTTAACATCAGCCTACTTCAAACATAAAAATCAATCCTGTACCTTTCAGAAATTTACTTGCTGGTTTATTCACTAATTTAAAAGCAGAAACTTAGTTCTACCTGCAATCAAGCAAGCCCATACAATAAAACTACCTCCACTGTGTCTGTCATGTAAAAAGCTTTGGACCTTGAATCTTTTCATTGTTTTTTTAAAACTCCTCCCATCCAATCATAATTTCAATTATGATTATGACCAAGAAATGTTTTTCTAATTCTGTGACAATTAAACCATTTTGTTCTTGAGTTTTGCTGTTGGCCTTAATTCTCCTGCTGCGTTTAGGTTCAAATGACCCAAGAGGCCTTTTGACCCAGAGTCAGCAGGAGGGTTAATGTGACAATTTGGCATCTTTAAGCTTGACTACTGTACATGTTTTAAAGTAAGGGTGTCAAACTCAGGTTTTCTTGTTTCTCTTTTCCAACGCACCTGATTTAGTGACTCAATTACATCTGTAATTTCTGTAGAAGCCTGTCAATCATCCTTTTATGGTATGAAAACAGTTTTCATGCAGCGTTTCCTCGAGGACTGGAGTTTGATATCTGCATTTTAAAGGAATCCTGCTATAATCTGTGCCTTTTCAGTGTTCAGTTTCCTGTTTTGAGGTTTATTGTTCATGTTTGTTTTCACAATACTTTTCCTCCATTAGTTTTTGCCACACCCACCTAAACCTACTTTGCCACCTGTCTTCAATGTTCTCATCAGGCCCAGTCCATTTATCCTCAGCAGGTTGACGTTGTGTGCTTCATGTTATGTCCAGTTTTTGTTTGAGACTCCTGCAGTTTCAATTAGTAGTTTTTTGTTGTTGTTATTTTAATTCTCATATCTGGCAACACAAAACTCAACAGGAGTAAACTATCATTACTACAAAAAGTTATCTATTATTCACTGAAAGTTGTCTTTTGTACATGTCCAGATCTTTTGGTACATTTCACAAACAAATCAAAATGTTGACTTGGCCTCTTCTAAGGTTTCTGTCACTATCTTGAAAGTGTGTTGTCATCATTGTATGTGTTCAAACAATGTCTAAACTTGTCTTCTGCATTTAACCCATCACACGGCTGTCTTAGCTTTTTATATATAACTGCCATGATGGCTTTTACTTTTTATCCAACCTGTGTTAACTGTTCATGGACTGCATGATGAAAGTTTCCATTTACAGCTAAAACAATGCAACTTAAAAAACGTGGAAAGGGACTTCAGATCTCATTTTAAACCCAAATAATCACATAGTCACTGGTCCACTGAATAATCAGGAAAGTCCTTCATAGAAACTGTCTGAAACATGTTCATGGTAAATAGTCTGAACTTATAAAGCATTTTATCAAGCCCCTACAGACTCCAAAGTGCTTTAAACTTCAGTCATTCACTCTTTCATACACACATTCACACGCTGATGGTGGTAAGCTACATTGTAGCCACAGCTGCCCTGGGGCACACTGACAGAGGCAGGGCTGCACTGATGCCACAGGCCCCCCTGACCAACACCAGCAGGCAAGGCAGGCGAAGTTTCTTGCCCAGGGACACAACGACTGAGATGGATGGAATGGAGGATCAAACCAGCAACCCACCAATAGTACGACACCCCTAACCACTCTGACACAGCTGTCCCAGATGTTCAGAGTTTTTACACAATAAAACTTCACTTGTCTCAGTGTCATCAGAAAGAAAACTAAATAAATCAAAACTTCAACAAGAACACTGAAGTTCTGCGTCTCATCTCTCAGTTGAGGTGATGGAAAAAATTATTTTTTGTGTGTGATGACGTTAACTCAGAGCAGCATTTAAGTCATTTCAGTGATTGCAGTGCAGTAATGAGCCCTCACCCGAGTACCGGGGCTTCTTTCTTCCTAAATTACAGGAATGGTTTCCCTGCACAGCCTTCAACTGGCTGCACACTTATTGTCTCTCCATTGTCAGGTTTTCTCTCTCACTTACGTCAACATGCAGCCCTAACCACCAGGCTCTGAGTCCTCAGGTCAGAGGTCACCTGTGGCCTCTGGTCTCCACGACGACAGCCTGGCAGCCCCCAGGACTCCCACACACACATATACACACACATAGACACTCAGAGAAGAAACAGCTTCTGTCCCCAAAACTCTCCAGGACTCTCAGCTCAGTGTTGGAAAGCACTGAAGCTGAGGAGTGACCTGAACTAAAAGACATCTTTTTTTTTAAATACACAATGCAAATTCACACACTTGTTCCTGTTTACAGGAGCCTGTCTAGTTGTAAGAGTAACTGTCTGATTAAGTCTTAAAGTCAACATAAAGTTGTAGAAATAGAGACTAAACACTCAGCGCTGCTGCTGCAGAACTGCATGAAAGCGATCAGAAAAACTCACCATCCTCTGAGTGCAGGATATCTCTCTGAGCAACAGTGGCACTCTGCTGCAGTTTGGGTTGTACAGACACCCCCCCAAAAAAATAAAAAATAAAGAAAGAAATTTAAATGCTGGATAGGATATTCTCCCCCAGATTTTAGAGGCGATCTGGGTCCGGATCAGTGGGTCTGGATCAGTGGGTCTGGATCAGGAGCAGCAACACAGAACAGGACTGAGCCTTTTCCCTCCCAGAGGTTTGAACAGCAGAAAGCAGACTGAGAGGAAACACAAGAGGCAAACTGTCCCACTCCTGTCTCCCCCCTCCCCATCCATATCTGCACAGATGGGCTTCAGAATGAGAGGACATACAGCGCCACCTGCAGGTGAAACTAAAACAGTGCACAGAATTTGGATTTTTGCAGAGAAACTCCAGATAAACATGATCAAATCTTCGGAAAATGTTCCCTGGCTGGTTATTTCTAATGATCTGTTGTGAGAAAAGGTTTTTTAAAAAATGCGTTATTTAAATATTTCTCACTTTTTTTTCAAAATATGCCCAGTTTTAACCTGAAAAAAGTAAAACTAAAAGTTTATGTTAAAAAAATGGGTTTATTATATATGTCAACACAGCTATAAACTCACAGAAAGAATTGATGAAGTGTAGATTTTTTACTTAAATTATAGGAAACTATAGGAAACTGAGCATTTATGGACTGATTTACTTTTTGTACCCTAATTTAAAATAAACAAGTTAAAGAAACAAAGTGAGTTGGGATGTTTTATTCTTTAGTTTCCACCACACTTTTTATTCCTCTTGCAGCTTTAGAAATACCTAAAAAAAAGATCCATCAAAATGTGTGTGTCTGGATCAGAAATCATGAGCTACATTGCTTGGTGTAGATAAAAAAGACAAAAATGAAAAAACAAGCAGGCAAACCCAGACCTTTTTGGAGCTCTGTAACTCAGGCATACTTCCCAGGAGGATCCAAGAGTTTTAATGCGCCACAGAAAGTTGGACTTTTCATGACTGAACTGTATTTGTGATGTCTTTAACAGTTTTTACACTTCTGCAGTTTAAGTTTGAACATTCTTAAGGGTTTTGCCACAGAATGTGAAGATGTCACACTCTTAGCTGTCTAAACTTGTAACCTCTTCTTATCCCCACAAGGCTATAATTTTTTATACAGTTTGTGCACAAAAACTTAGACTTTTTGTCTTTTTTTTCTCCACCCATTGTTTCAATCAAAACCCTCAGAGAGCAAAGTGTGCACACAAACACACAAACAAACTCTCATTGACTTGCACTATAACTAAGCTCAGAACCAGAAGGGTTTTTTATGCACATTTTCTACATAAAACCCTGTTGCTGCATGACCTGTTCACCTGTTTTGTCAAGTGTGTTTTCTTGAATAGGTGTTCTTAACTGCATTTCGTTCTACATTGCAACCATGATGTTATGTTGAATGACAAATAAAGCAACTCCAACTCTAAAATATTGCTGACATGTAAAAAAGGATACAATGTGAGAACCAGATGCCTCTGGAACCTATGGCTTATAGATGTTCAAAAGGCTGTTCATAGTTTTTGCATGGTGACTGTGTCACATTTTGAGGATGGATCGGACCCAGAATGCAAATTGAACACTAAAAGCTCAAAATTTCTAAGATCTACAGGGTTGAAACTAAAAAGCAGATAAAACACAACTGAGCTGAAAAAGAGGAGCTGAGACAAACTGGGGATGAATGAATGAAAACTGTCTCAAAGCGTGAAACACAGGTAACAACCAGGCACAGCAAACAAACCCAACTATAAAATGCAGACTGTTTGAGGCTTACTTTCTACTCTGCGGTTCTGCCTCTCTGTCTGTTTAAGACTGCTGTTGGGGAGTGGCAGACACAGGTGGGAGGTTACCATGGTTACCATTTCTTATGCAGTTCAAAGGTGCATCAAAATGTAGTTTAAATTTGAAAAGTCCAGACTATTATCATAAACTCAGCTTCATGTTTCATTTTTGGAAAGCTGCTGCTTTTGTTTCTCAAACCAAGTAAATATATACTACATATACTCATCCTTGCAATACATTATTTTTCCTTTCTTTTTATTTTCTTTTTTATTTCTCCTTATTAACCTTTTACTGATTTTGTTCAATATAAACAATTGCTACTGGATGCCTCAAAATTTCACCTGGGATTAAAACAGTTTCTATCTCTTTATCAGACAAGAAGTATCAGTCAGCTCACTGCACCAGGTTAAACTGGGATTCCTGTTTCTGAATAAAATACAGCAACAAACTCAGACATAACAAATAGGTTTTATTGATCCTCAACTGGAGTGCAGCCCACTGCCTCCATAAACAGAACTTGGGTGTAACAGACACTAAAAAAAGACATCATGGTAAAATAAAAATAACTGTATATTTTTGGAGATGTCTATATTAGGTGTAATAGATTTGTTCTTATTCTGCTTATCTGTCCACAGTTTAATGTTAGGTCATGCTGCCCTCTAAGTGATACAGCCTCTCAGTTATGGCAAGCCCAGCAGGGTGGTAATGTTTTACTGATAAGTTTTGTTCAAATTAGCACTTCCTGATGATCTGGGGTGAGACAGATTCTGACGATTGGATCTGTGTCAACCCTGTGACGTTCTGCTCGACATGTTTTCTTTGGTATTTTTTAAAAGCTTAGTCTTCCTGTACTTTTTATGCTCTTGTGTGGCAGAGCAACAACAGGTAAAAATGATGTCTATTGCTCATAAACACAAAGCCTTGCTGTGAATGTGTACAGATGTCTGCTGGTCATGGACAACGTCCTCAACTTCTCTGTCAGCGACGATGTCCTGCAGCAGCATCACACTCGTGGTTTCTTGGCTTTAGCTTTGGGAAGCACTTTAACTGTGGTGGACACTGATTTGGCTCCTTGCAGATTCTCTGCAGTGCAGGTGTACGTCCCCTGGTCCACCTCTCTCACCTCGTCCACCAAGAGGACAGACCGAGACTGCTGACGAGCCCCTCCTCCGCTCACCCGGCTGACGCTCTCTTGAGTGTACAGGGGCCTCCCAATCTGCAACCAGAACAGAAATGATGATGATGATGGGAGGGAAAGTTACTCATTTGCGTTCTGCTGAGGTAGGTCATTAATAATTTGTTGAGTGTCAGTATTCTCAGTCTACAGGATCAAAGCCTGGTGACTAATAATGAACTAAGTGAAAGGACAAAGTAAACTACAGTGATTAAAGGTCAACTGCAAAGAATCACCACTCAGCTCCTTAGTTAATAATCTGAGTCATTAATTGCTTCCAAGAAAGAAGATATTCTTGTAATATTTTGAAGTAATATTATTAGTAGTTCTACAGAGTTTTTGAAGTTTTAAAAAATAATTTAGTCCAGTTTTTTTTTTCTAGTTTTCCTTCTAGTCCATATTTTTCAGCATGACGTGCAGTTTAGGCCTATGCATATCTAGGACAGTAGATAAGTGGAGGACAAACAGCAGTGTCAGTCCTAAAAATAGATCTACAGCTGTACGTGAAAGTCATGATTTTAAATATGCAGGATCTGAAAGAGGTATATTCAGTTCTTCATCTACTGTTTGACAAGTTCTCAGCTCATATATCTTTGGTGAAAAATGTGCCCAAACGTCAAGGAAAACTATTAAAGTCCTTTAGATATCCATCCATCCATTTGTTTTCTTTATCAGCTTATCTTTTATGTGTTGCGGGGGTCGCTGGTGCCAAACTGTGGAAGACACAGAGACAGGTCGTAAGCCCATCACTGGGCCACCTTCAGACAAACTACTAATATCACAAGAAAGGTTGTCTTCATGGAAGCAATGCATTAAAAAAAAGTTTGTTATACCTTGTTGTGCACAGTGAACTGTATACAGAGTTTGGGTTCTAATTTTTCACAGTTTGAAATTGTGGCTGACCTCCTGTCCAGGGTATTCCCAGTTAAACTCTACGGTCACGTCCTGTTCTCCCATCACAGTGCAGTTAATGTGCAGGTTCTCCCCCACAGCCACTGAGTTGGATGAAGCCTGGATCGCTGGAGCAGGAGCCGTCATGGGATCTGATTGCAAAGGGCAACCATTTGTTAGGTTTTTTTATATGCATCTTTTGATGTGTAACATTCCAGGAAAAATCAAGTTAAATGTCTCAAAGTGTTTGGTGTAACAATCTGAAATCACAAAACCTTTTGCAAATGAGATGAAGACTGAATTAGTTTTGAATTGGTGGCAACAGTTTTTTGTCTTGACCCAAAGCTATAAGCTTATTTATAGTTAATGTCTTGTCAGATGTTTAAAATATTATTTCTTCAAAGTAAGGTTGTTCAAAGAGCTACCTACTACAAGTAAAATGTGAGTTGTTCACAGCCAATTTCAGAGATCTGAACTATCCCTTTCATGTTGATCCTTGTCTCTTTGAAACTCAGCTGATTTGGGGTTTGGAGTAAAATGAATAACTTCTCAACAACACTCACAGTTAACATAGATTAGTATGTACTTGATGGAACTCTGCCTCAGGTCGCCCAGACTGGCCTCACAATACAAGACTCCGGCGTGAAAAGGCCGAGGACGATGGATGGTGAAGCCTTTCCTCACGTCAAAGGAGATCTCTGTCCCGTCCACCGCTATCTGCGCAGGCGGGAACTCCCGGTACAGGGTCACTTTGGCTTTCGGTGACGTCACCTGACAGGGCAGGACTGTTGGCCAGTTGCTCCTCAGCTGAATCATCTCATAATAGTTGGACGAGGGAACAAATAATTCTTGTGGGTCTGGTTGGTTCATTGAAAGATAAGGTAGATTACTGATAAGATTTTAAGAACAATTTCCATTGAGCTGTTAGTAAAGGAAAGCCTTCAGTTCTAAGATCACTATGAGTACTTCTCAATAAAATGTACAATATTTATCATACCTGGAAAAAAGATGAAGACTTTGGCTGCTTTATTGTACTCTTTCCTGCAGTCCTGGTCTTCGCAGAACATTGGGTAACAGGTGTACTCTCCAGTGTCCGCACCTGTTGTGTTGACTAAAGTCAGGACGTTGTATCGCTCATGTTGGACAATCCTGTGGGGACAAAACATAAAACTAGGCAAGGAACATACAGACCCGAGTTGATTTTATGATTCTCTTATCATAACCCATAATAAAGATTTATGAACTGCATAGTTTACCTGACTCTTCCGTCATCATCTTCCTCCAGATAAAGGGGGACGCTCCACTGCACAGGTTTGCCTCTACATCTTAGTTCCAAAGTGTCTCCTGTCTGTACGCTCAGGGTGTCACCAACTTTTTTGAACTTACCTCTATTAAGGACCTTTAAGTGTTACATACATAATAGTGAGAAAACAAATAATAAAACCAACTAAAAAAGATAATTAAGGTGCAGCAGTATGCCCACATCACGTTTCAACTCAGTATTGGTTCAACAGATTCTGTTGAGAGACTAGTTTGTGCTTATGGTTATTGGGATTAGCCACTGTTTTTTTTAGGGGTGGCCATTGCCCCCATGTTGGTGGCGCACCTGTGTCTATCTATCTGTAGCTTGAAAATAACAAGTACATGTTTTAGACCTTTTGTTTGCACCTTAAATAAACATTTTTGCAACCTAGGGTACAAAATATTTCCTTCAGGATAACATGGGTACATTGTAGTACCAGTATTTTTAACGTGTTTATATACTTCTTGTTTAAAATGTTTTAAAATTATAATTTTCTCTTCTTATTTTCTGGTGCAGCTATTAGAAAAATGCAGGAAAATAAAATATTCACCCACTTCTAGATGGGATTGATGATCACCTGTTAGTAATGAGTTTCTAGTCTAGTTCCTTTTACATGTCCCTGGTGTCTGTACCAAACTGTCCCAGTACAAATGAACATACCATTACACCCCAAATGACTAAATATAATGATTACGTCCTACCTGGGTTAGGGAGGTCTGGGACTGAGCTGAAGGTGTAGGTTTGATTTTTGGTTTTGCACTCCCAGGTTTTGGCACTTTATTTGTTGATTTACCAAGTTTAGGTTTAGTTCCTACAGCGGTCTTCTTTTCTTGAGCATCTTTTGGACAATAAGAAACAAGTTCTGGTTCAACTGTAGTTTACAGATAAAGAAACTGGATATGGATATATTATTAAATTAATCACAGCCAGCTTTTGAAGTAGACTGGAAGAAATATTCCTTCCTTGGTGTGTTCTCAGAGATGCACAGCAAAGAATCAAAGCGACTCACCTAACTCAGAGATTAGTGCAGAAACCAGGAGAGAGGTCAGCACCAGTCTCCACTTCAACCCAGATAAGTTCAGTAGCAGCATGGTTTATCGGTGGATTATCGAAGTGGCGTGTGGCTTCTTAGTTCACGAGGTCCAACGCAGTCAGTTCACAGTACAAAAACCTAAAAGGAGAACAAGGTGAGCAGTCAGCAGTTTACCAGGAACTCACACATTCCTCCAACTGAGTTTGGAGCAACAGCACCCCAAATTCCTCCTGAGCGTCCGGACCAATGAGGGCCCCAGAGCCTGTTTGCTTTGCTGCTGGACTGGAAGTGTGCAAACGCTGCCCAGACCAGGGCTGTGGTCTTTCCATTACAAACATTTAGTTACAAATAAACCGCTTAACCTCCACATGTTAATGTTGTTCACAATTTATTTCTAACTTTGTCTTGAAATCTCCACATTTAACTGAATTTAATTTTACACATAATTTGCATGCTTTTTTTAGCATATTTTTAAACTTTTTTCTTATGTGTCATTGTGTTCTACATTGATTTAATACTTATAAAAATATATATTGCTTAAAGACCAGAGTGGATATGATTAATAAGGAAGTAAAAGTCTTTCAGCTTAAGTTATTGTTTTTTGTAATGATTAACTTCATGATACCATTACAACAGGTATCAATTCAATTTCAATTCAGTTCATCTATATAGCGCCAAATCACAACATACGTTGTCTCAGGGCTCTGTACATGAAAAAAGAACAATCTAAAGAAGAAGCCAG
>JARVJO010000269.1:18759712-18780946 GCA_031762555.1 Cynodonichthys magdalenae
CTAACTCTAGTGTAAGAAGAAGATTCATTATTAACATTTACAAACTGGAATCTGTCAATTAAATAAGACTTAAACCAGTTCAGAGCCGTTCCTGTAATCCTAATATCAAGTTCAAGTCTCTGTAATAAAATATTGTGATCAATTGTATCAAATGTAGCACTGAGATCCAACAGGACAAGAATGGAGACAAGTCCACTGTCTCAGTTTGATAATGTTCAGGTCGTTCCTTGTTTCAGATCATTTATTGTTGGGAATATAAGAATAAGCATTTTAAAGATCAGCTTTTTCAGATTTCATCAATGGTCAACTCGTTAAAACTTCATGTGATTAGGTTATTCTGTTTCTCATGAACAGTTTATCAACAAGATAAGCAGGATTTGTGTTCCTTAAATATGGTGTTGATTTATTGTCTCAAATTTAAAGTGTACCATTTCAATTTAGAAAGGTAATTCAGATTTACAAACAACTAATAGCTTACTTTTTAGATAGCTTTTGAACAACTTGTAGTTTAAGTCTGATTAGATTGATGAGCTAATGGAGTGGGGACATGACCAATGTAAATCTCTGTTGTCTTAAATCAACTTTGGGTCTCAAAAATGTCATATCTGTTCATGTGAAAACTACTTTTATAAATCTTTATGTAACAGTTTCACGGTACATGTGTATTCCAGCACAAAAGATGCTTTGCTCACGTGTGAAGATGTGAATGAGAGTGAAGCTGACTGGGTATCAGGCTCAACGCTGCACTGTAACGTTTGGAAATTTGAAATCTGAAGCCTCCTCTGCTGTTTAAAGTTGTTTTTTTTCTTGTTGGACATAATAGGTTTCTCTTACATCCCCTTTCAAACCATCTCTATTAAAACATAAATTATTTTCTCAATATAGGAATGTTCCTTATGTCCTTGAGGTGTAGAGAATCACAGCTGTGTTGAGCCATACTGTTTTATGCACATTTCACTCAGTTTGTCTCTGGTGGTTCTTTCATTAGGCTGTCTGAGAGTCCTGTTAGGTTTGAAACCCACCTGAATGTTGTGTTTAAAGAAAATTCTTCTGAGTTTCTCAGGTACTCCAGCAAAATGTCACATTCTGTGGCATGTTGTTTACTTACTCATTGTTTCAGTGCCTATTTAATAACGTTTTAAAAGAATTGGTCATAAAGTTAGGTCTGGGGATAATCCTGCTGTAAAACAGGCCTTAACTTTAACTGTAAAGATGTCTACTGCTTGTCAGAACATTTTTTTCTGGCATGAGAATGGGCTAGCAAGTTTACCAACCAACACTGAAGAAACTGATTTCTTCTAAACAAGGCACACATTTCTAATAAAACACACATGACATGCTGGTGTAAACTGTTTAAATCTTTCCATATGACTGACTGAGTAAGCTGTTTCTGAACATGACCCACGAAAAGCTAGCTAGAAAGGTCCTTTTGTTCTCTGCCAACTCTGGTTTGTTAAAGTCAAAACTGTAGACAGAAATGAACTGCAGCACTTCTTTCTTTTAAAATCAGTCAACAAACCCTGAAACAAAACCACTCTAATTCACAAAAAAAAACTGTAAAACTTGACAGATTTTTTTTTAATTTAAGAAAACACATACAGCATGTATGTAAAAGCACATGTAAAAGTTTCCATATTTACATTCAAAAGCAAAATAATCAGTACAAACAACTTTAAAACGTCATAAAGCTCTTCAAATTAGCCTTTTTATATATTTTGAGTATAATAATTTAAATCAATTAAATTAACTCAGATAACCTCTAATTTTTATTTTAACCAAATGCACTGAAATATATTTACACATTTTACAGCTGTAGTTATTCCAGGAGCAGATGAAAAGTTTCTGTGAAAAGCAACGAACAAACCAGAATATGTTAAATAATTTAGTGTAGTTTAAATATGTGCAAAATGACTTTAAGAACCATACCCTGTTTTATAAAATGTCTAAAAAAATATGTAGGTTGTTCTTCAAAGTTTTCAGATTATGACAAAGAATACATGGATACATAAAGATGTTATAAAGTTGCAGTTTGATTCATGAAAAAATGTTACCAAGTAAGGTCACTGCTCCGCACGCTTGGTTTACTCTCAAACATTTAGAGATAGATAAGCTTGAGCACACGGAGGACAGCAGCTCCACTTTCAGAACAACTACTCAGTGTAACATCTGAGTTCATCTGTTTTCTGTCTGAGCTCAGAATTTATGTTCTTTTACGATGTCCTCTGTTTTGCTGCTGATTGTTTCGATGGGTGTTTGGTTGGTCCTGAGACGCTTCCTCTGGACACTGAACCAGATCCCGTAGCAAAAATAGATCACTAACCCTGCAGGCAAAGACAAAGGATATAGAATTAGACAAACGAGAGCTAAAGCTCAGCTCAACAGCCATTGGGGATGCAGTAAATATTAGCGCTCCTGTTAATTTCTTAGTTATTATTTAACATCAATTTTTGACCACAACTGGTAGCAAAGGTATTCAAGAGTTGTTGGAGCAAACCCACATAGCAAATTTGGTCTGGCTAATTCTGGCCCACATGTCCATACCTGAACAGCAACACTTGGCTCATATACTGCAAAGAATGACAGCCTGTTGATACACATGTAGTTTGCCACAGGTAGTCCATGCATGGGCCAGCACCACATAAACCACAATCGGGCCAGTTGTGGCATTGACAGATTTGGGCCACATAAGCCAAACCACAACTGGGCCAGTTGTGGCATGCCATGCATGGACCACCTCTGGCAAACCACATCTGGACAACCGAAAGGCCATAATTTTTTATGGTATCAGGGCAGAGCATTAGAGTGTTAGTGCTTTGTGTCAACCAGAACTGAGCTAGACAAAAATTGCTGTGTGGGCAGTTTTAGTAGTTAGTATGATAACATCTTATAAACCTTAAAAACAATGGTCATACCAACTAACATCCAGATAGCATATCGTAACCACGTGGCTGATCCTAACTGTACCATCAAGTAGATGTTGATGAGTGAGCTCACTAAAGGCAGAGCAGGAAGTAATGGTACCTGTAGGAAGAGAATATTATACATGATTATTTCTAATTTTGAATATATGCTTACCAGTTGTTGTTTGAATGGTTAAAATAGTTAAAGTACTCTTACCATAAAAGAAGCCTTTGTAGGATTTTGTGGGTGCAACCAGATAAAAACCACAATGAGCAGAAGAATGAGGGCAAAGATGCAGACTAACGCGATGCTCCAAGCCTCCATACGAGACAGAGGACCTATGGCCAGAACTAAGGTGAGGCACAGAGCGACCACAACCACAACTGCAGAGGGACAAAAGAAGAACAAAAAAGACCCAAATAAAATTGACTGATAAAACAACCGAAGAGCCCCAAAATGTTTCACTCATCGTTCTTTTTCAATTTACCAGAGGTTACGGTCAAGATTGTGACCCTCCGTGCAGTTGAAGAATTGGGAGATGATGGAGGTTTAAAAAAGCTAAACCTAGAGGTTGAGTTATTGATCTGTAGATCAGAGTCTTCGGATGAATCTGCTTGGTACCTTATTTATACAAAAAAGTAAGAAGAGTAAGATGTTTCATTCACAAGATTAGCAATATGGCTTCAAAAACATCACACAAACAAATGTACCTCAGTATAAGGATGCATATGGCCACCAGTGTGTAAGCGAACAGAGTACCGATGGACATCATCTCCACCAAGGCTTCCAGATCAAACAAGAGGGCCATGATTGCTGCAGATAAAAAAATAAAACAAAAAAGACTGGATCACTTCAAGTCCATTACACTCAACATGGTACCTTACATATAGCTTCAGTTTCTGTACCTGCCACAGTTCCAGATGCTATAGTAGATATAGCAGGACTGCCCTTAGCAGTGACTTTGGTCAAAGGCTGGAACAGCAGTCCATCTCTTGCCATGGCAAACAGAACTCGGGGCATTGGGAACATGGCACCCAGAAGACTGGAGAGACAAGAACTACACTTCAGCTTGTTTGTACTTTAGAAACAAACAGAAAAACAGTGCTTCCAACATTTCCTGCTTAAAGACAAAAAATGACTTTCAGAATGTTTTTGCCGTTTTGGTGTGATTTACAAACCAACCAAGGCAGAATGAGTCAGTTAAAGGGTCAGTGTATCTTTTGGTTGTTGGATTTTTCTTTTAGAAACGGGTATTAAAAAACAAGAATCAAGTGGCTATTTGATTTTTGTTTGAAAACACAGAAATTAAAATGAAAATATGAAGCGTTTCTCATTCTTAGTGTCAAAGGGTTAGTGTTTCATTTTCTGTTTCAGATGACAAAAAAGAAAATTACTTTATATCTGAAACGAAAAAAGTCTTGTTTGTTCATTTTCCACGACAGGTCGTGCCAAATTACTGTATCCATAAAATAATTTGTTTCCCACCAGAACGGGTGCTTAGCTGGCAGCTCTGCATAATAAAACATTCATTTCTGTAAATAAAAGGCTGAAACACAGACATGTCCATAAATGAGTTGTATGATTGTCACTCTGTGACCAAGGGCTTTGCAGAGGTACTCCGTGGGTTTTTTAGTCAAATAAACCTCTTTTATTGATTTATTGCCTCCATTTCGTCTTTATTTCTCTCAATAAAAAGCTAATAAGACAAATTTCATCCCATTAGTGTGTTGTACAGTTGTTGTGTGAGCAGAAAGGTTTTTTTTTTTTGCCTTTTGATAAAATCTGTGCTTTTTTTCTGTCAGTTAGTATCCCAGCGAGGGGTGGGCAGTACTATGACTTTGATATCAATCCGATACCAAGTAAATACTTGGCAAATATACTCGATATTGATGCTTTTTATTTGTAATGGGATGTTCATTGACTAACTTTAATATTGTGAGTATTCTGGTGGGGGAACAGATTGTTTTAGGGTAGGCCTGTCACAATAAACAATTAATCAAATAATCATATGATAAATTAAAATGTATGATAAATTAAAATGAGGAAGATAAAATAAAATGAGAATAATAATTTTCTTTTGCATGCTGGTTTTCTTTGTGTCTCCCTCTTTTATACTTCTTAGCATAGAGAGAAGTGAACTCTGGCGTCAGGTATTTGCCAGGCGCATGGTTTCCTTACCTCTTTAGCATGAACAGACAGTGGAGTGTTTTCAGTTTTCTGACGCCTTCATACAGCTGGCGTCGCCTCAGGACACCCTCAGGGCACTGTGCCAAATCTTGAGATTGCCGACAATTATTTTTTCTTCTTACACTATGTAAATTTTAATGTAAACTTCAGTAAGCAGGGGGATTACATCATTATATTAGTTTAAACTGGTCTCCAACCATATTATCATTTATCACAATAATTTCGGAAAAAATTTATTGTCCAGTTAAATTTATCATTGTGGCAGGCCTATTTTATGGATACAGTAATTTGGCACGACTTGTTGTGGGATATGAACAAACGAGCCTTTTTTCACTTATGTTTTAAAATAGTTTTCTTTTTTGTTATCCAAAACAGAAAATAAAACACAAATCATTAAAATAATTTTACTTATCCCTTTTTGACACTAAGAAAGGGAAGTACTTTGTATTTTAATTGTAATTTCTGTATTTTAAAACAAAAATCTAATTGCCATTTGTTTCTTGTTTTGTAATACCTGTTTCTAAAAGGAAAATCCAACAACCAAAATATACACTGTCAGCCTGCCTTGTTTTGCCTCTGAGCCTCCAGGTGAGTAAGTGACAAAGCAGTGATGGTCAATATAAAGGCTAAAAGCTCAAAAGTGTGATAAAGGAATGACAGATTGTCTTTACAACCAGCTGACTGAGGAAACTCTCCAAATGAAAGATGTCTAACCAACGTTTCAATGCCCTCCATGTGGAAGTCACTTCATTTATGAAATGTGTGGGAAGTTGGTGTTATGAACAACTTTAAGATTGTAGAAGTGTTTTTTGAAAGGGACTTATCTTTCTCTTGACCTTCGAACAAACTGATATGAAAGCTGTCTTCTATTCGGATCGAAACAGAAAGCGTTTCCCATGTTTCCTAAAGATCTTTCTTCTGCTGTTGCAGGCTATGGCAGCCATTTCAATGGTGATGCAAAAAGTTACAAATACTGACACGTTGACTGAAATGTATTTTCTCTTCGCTGATGTTCTGTTTTCTCCCTGAACTCTCATAACTCTTGGTAATTGTGTCCCACTGACTCTTAACTAGACCACACTTAACTGACTGAACATTTGTGAAAATTGTTGGTCATAAGAGCCAAATTCCAACACAAATAAAATAATTTAGAGAACAGTGAGAGGAGTTGCCTTGATGACAATTGGCAGTAGTTCACTTGATATATTTCTTGGTAAATATGAGAGTAAACATTTAAACACCAAGTCTACGTGGTTCTATAACAGTTTTTGCTTGGGATTCAGTGGTAACAATGACAGGACCTCAGTTACAGACCTGGTAGAAAGGGCGCACAGTGATCCCACAGCCACAACGTATCTGGCAGGACCCCAGCCCACATATTCAAAGGCCACAGGCAGGGGGCTCTTTTCATTGAGCATGTAGTAGGGCATCATCAGCGTAAGGGCAGCAGACACAGCAAAATATGCCAAGAAACAGATCAGGAGGGAAGCTACAATACCCACAGGGATAGACTTTTGGGGGTTCTTCACTTCCTCACCTTGAAAAGAAAGGAAAAATTACTCTTTACCAGGCTGTTACTCATGATATTTGATTTAATTCTCACAGATCTGCCATCCATCCATCCATCCATCCATCCATCCATTCATCCATCCATCACATTATCTATTGCTTAACTATAAAGTAATCTATTGCAGGTAATCAGTTCTATAGCATAATACTTATAGGTACACCACAGAAGTAATTTTTGCACCTTTGCTATCATTTATGAATGATAACAGTGTCTTGAACGGCTTTCAGTTTGGTTCTAGATCACTTCAAAGTTCAGAGATCACTGTGGATTTAGGTCAATAATAGTCTTAGCTCATCAACTAGACTAATGACCTACAACTGAGTGCTGATAGATATAACAGCTTAGTATTAGTTCTTTTAGTCTTTTGGTCTGTCTTTTTCATGCTAATAATTACATGTTTAAGTTATGTTTACCTCAGGGGTCAATACTTGGCTTTCTTCCATCTCAGCCTTTCTAATCTTACAGCTTGTCTTGCTGACAGTAAATTTTAGATAGCCAACAATTTTTAAAAATTTCCTGATAATAAGTCAGAAGTCATTATGTTTGGTCCCTATCCCCCAAATTCTTCCAATCTTGTTGGTTTCAAATAAGGCAAATTTATTGTAGAGACCAAAAGAAACTGAAGTGTGAATATAAATTTATGAGTTCATCAAGGCCAAAGTGCCCCAGTCGAACCTGTTTGGAGTCAGGATGTCTACTAATGTTATGACAATCTGTAAAAATGATGTTTGTTTGAGAGTGTGATGTTTTATCTTTCCACTGCCATAGAGACAAATAGGAAACACGAGTGTTGATGCTGCTGCTCTCTCAGAGAGAGAGACAGATTGTCTGAAGACTGAACCATGAGAAACCTTGTTATGACTGTTCAAATAAAGCTCCCAGCTGTCAATCGTTGAGTCTTTTGTTTATTTATGATGTAAAATATGGAGTAATCTATGGAGAAAATAAAATATAGAGGACCAAAACAGACATACTTAAAAATGGAAGCAGAAATGTATAAATGGCCCCAAAAATAAAATATTTTGGCACCTCGTTCAAAGTTTTCCATTTTAAATATATGTATATACTGTATATCTTTTTGTTTTTCCTTTTATTTGTAGATTCATTTGTTAAGTTATTTTAAGTTCTTTTATTAAATTTGTTTAATTGTTTTTTCCCTGAAGTCATTTATTTCCATGTGTTGTTTTGACATTTTTCTTTGTTCTGTTTTAATTTTACCTCATGCATTTCTGCCTCGTTATGCAAATCAGCCAACCCTTCTTGTGTCAACTCCTCTACTATTGGTCAATAGACAGAAAGAAGCAGGATCCATGTGCAGTTATATTTTAATGTCATCACTATTTATAGTTTTATGCTGTTAAAAAGTAATTGTGCTATTATCTAAGGCTACAAAAGTTGCATGTTTATTGCACTTTATTACAACAGTTTTGTTATTTTATTGCCTGAGTTTACTCAAGTTTAGTAGTTAAAAAACAAGAGACATATCAGTAATGGTGATAACACTTTTATGTGTTCTAATTAATTTTAGATTACTAAACAACCTGTTCATAAGGTCAACGAGGATTTTTTTCTATCTTTTTCTTTTTACCTGTCGTTGCAATGCAGTCAAATCCAACAAATGCATAGAAACATGTTGCAGCTCCAGCCAGGGTTCCGCTAAAACCGTATGGAAAAAATCCACCCTCTCCATAAATGCTCGTCACGTTGACCGTAGAGCTCAGGTTTCTGCGTGACGGGAAAAAGCATTATCACGTATTTACAAAAAACCTGAGATAAATGTGAGGCAGATAAGGTGTGATAATGGACACTCCCAAACAGCGTCAGGATGGAAATGCTCTTTGACATTACTTGAATTCTGCGGTGGCGTTTATCAGCGCCTCCTCACTGATCTGCCAGTTGGAAATGTTTCCTTTGATGAAGCCAGAGATGGTCACAAATACCAGCACCAAGATGTTGATGACTGTGAAGATCTTGTTGATAGTTGTTGACTCTTTTACTCCGAACGCTAACACGCCTTTGTGTAAAAGGTGAAAAATATTGACATATTTAAGCTGTTAAGGGTGTTGATGTGTAAGCATTGAAAAACTCTGATTGAAAAGGGTTTTTAGTATCTGTGCTCATCATCATTTTTGCAGTGTTAAAACTAAAAAGAAAAGGTTGAAACATTTGTCTTAATCAAGAGAGCTCATTGTTATTTGGTAACACAATAATGTAAACAAAATCACAAAAACTGAAATGTTTCCCCTTTGGGCATCAAAAAGATTTGAATAAATCATCAATAGCGATTTACACATTTACAGAAAGTTAACCTTTTTTTGTCTTAGTTGGTATTTTGATATCTTTAACAGTTTTTACAATATAAAAGTGTATTTGTCATTAATTTTAGGAGAATTTACTTCAGATGTTTGTTGTGTAATGATGTCACACTTTCTAATTCTTAAAGTTTTTGCAAATAAATGCATCCCATTTCCACAATCGTAACACTTTTTACACAGTTGATTCATCAAAATGTGGTATATTTGTCCTCTTTAACCTTGAGTGTCTTTCAGTGCTGTAAGATTATGTGCAAAGCCAAGCCTTAATATACTCACATTATGAGCTCTAACCTTTTATTTAAATTAGAAGTAAAGGCAGTTTATAAAAATTGTGATATCTTTTACATAAAATACAGTAGAGACAGAAAACTTTACATTTGTGATGATCAGAACCTTCTGTCTGGAGTTTCAGAATTTCTTTGCTATAATTTATAGTTTTTGCAGAGCAGCAGTTTGTTTGAGGCTTATTTTCAGTCAGCATTGTGTTTTTCAGTCAGTAAGTGAAAGACACAAGTGGGTAGTTACCATGGTGACCTTATTAAGCTCTGTTGCTTTAAAATTTTTTCTCAGTCTTGGTTTAATTTCCATTTCTGTAAAACATTGGTCTTTTGTCATAAGTAAATCCTGAGTTTTTGCTGGGTTTTACAAAAGAGTGTTAGATCTTTTTGGATCCTTTAACATTTTCCTTCAGAAACTGATATTAATGTTTAACACCAACAGTGTGTACCTGAGAGTATCATGATAAGAGAAGCTGCAAAGACATCTGGGTAAGGGGCGAGGCCAGGGAGGCCCATGGCTGCATTTTCTGCAAAGAATTTGGATATGACCCCACCAATGAGGTCATCGAATGTCCCACTCCACGCCAAGGCCACACTTGATGTTCCTGAACAGAAAGAGGCAATAAACTAACAATAAGTCTGCGTCACTATTTAACTGCAGTCATAAACACAAAGCATTTGATAAGAATATTTCCTTCCTGTTGTTATATCATGTTTGGTATCTTAAACGCATTTTCAGAAAAAAAAAATCATTTGGAAAAATCTGCTTCCCACTCAGGCTGAAGATCAGAAAGAAACAGTACAAAGCCTTCTTATTGATGGTTGATCATTTGTGTGTTTTGAGCTCCTGGTTTAAATATAATCTGATTTTAAAATGAAAACATGTCAATGCTGACGAAAAATCTTTAAGGAATGCCAATTTTCCACTGCGTTGCATGCCAGATTTTTAAACAAAGAGCTTGTACATCTGATCATGCTTAAAGTATACGTTAGGGGAGACTCTCAGCTACTACCACACAAAACTTTAGCTCCATATCTGTAAAATAGACTGAATTATAGCCATTTTTGTGTTTGCTGAGGTGGATCAGCCTTGGCCACAATTTGAAATCAGGTTGATTCTAATAATAAATCTGATGTAGATGTTCCTGTGTTGATCATTTTCTGAAAGTTTCACTAGAAATCATTAAGTGGTTCATAAGATATTTTGCTAACAGACAAAGATTCACAGACAGACAGATGCAGGCAGTTACATCATTGCCCAACTTTCATGGAGGCCAGATGAATTCAATCAAATATTAATTATTACAGGCTATGTTTCTAAACTACCTGTACCCACATTATTAATATTAACAGAAAATGAAGTGTCAGTACTTGCCTATGACATAAGAAAGCAGCAGATTCCAGCCGGTGATAAAAGCCAGCAGCTCTCCAACCGTCACGTAGCTGTAAAGGTAAGCAGAGCCCGTTTTGGGAACCCGGGATCCAAACTCTGCATAACACAGTCCAGCAAATATGGATGCCAAGGCCGCGATGAAGAAAGAAATGATGATGCTGGGTCCGGCCGTGTCTCTGGCCACCTCTCCTGAGAGGACGTAGACTCCGGCCCCCAAGGTGCTGCCCACTCCGAGGGCCACCAGGTCAAGGGTGGTGAGGCATCGGTTGAAGGTGGACTGCTCCCCGTCGGGCTCGATGGGCTTCCTCCGAGACAGGCTCACCAGAAAGGACTTGACCACGTTGCGCGGCATGCTTCTGAGAGTTTGGGTCGGGATGAAAGAGGGGGATTTTTTTATGGGAAGGGACAAGTTGATGTTATCAAGTCAGAGAGCACAAGTGGAAGAGACAGAGAGGAAGGTGGGGAAGGAGAGAAGGATCAGAAGATGTGTCAATGAAGAATTGTCAGGCCAGCCTCAAAAGAGGAGCAAATCTTTCTCAAAGTCCAACACTTCATTTGAACAAGTTGTTCAAACATAAGATCAGTTCTGTTGGTAAAAAATTACAAAATAATAATAATTAAAAAGAAAAAACATTCACTCACCTTTATTTATGCCTCACAGGTCGACTTATGAGACACAAAAGGCTCAAACCCCAGATTGGTTTGATGCATGCCCTCCTTTATCTACCTGTGATAGGGATTGTGCTGATGCCTGGAGTTTTCAGGGGACAGAAGAAAAAACCAACGCCCCGCACCAGGACTGCCCTTTACTCAGACGTGAGTTTCATGCACTGTTAGAAATGCCGCCAGATGCAGTAAATGACTCCGTCACAGATGCAGAGCGTTGCAGTGTCATGTCCGACACTGTAGAGCCCCTTCGTTTGGACCGAGTCAGAGTTACTGAGCTGCCAAAAAGAAACAGAGAACAGTCAATTAGAAGCACAGAGAGATAAAAGAAGGCTTCTTCATCTGCTTTCTGAGGTAAAAAAAAAGTGTAAAGAGATAAGATTACTGAGCCTGCTGTAAACTAATACACCTGTTCTGTTCATTTCTACAGAACTTATGTTAATTTGTAATTATTAATAATATCTTATTGAGGTAAAAGTAGGTTTATATTGGGGTTAAACAAGAAAAGCAGAATATTTTCTCACATTTTTTGTTGTCTAAATGTGTGAATTTTATTTTTTTATTTTCACAGATAATTTTGTTTCATGGAAGAGAGTCCAAAAGAGGCAACGGTAGAAAAATCTTCTTGATTAGATTTGATACATTGTCTTATCTAAGTTTGTTAGACTTCTTGCCTTTTTTGTTTATTTATTTATTTTTTGCAACCATGTTTCCATCTAAAGGTGTGCCAGACTCTTAGCCTTGAAAGTCTGTGAACCAGAGGAGGACAAAGCAGCTTTCATGTCTGCTCGCGCTCTGTTTCAGAGAGGTGTACCTTCTCAGCTCCCCCACCCATCATGGGGGGGGGTTTCAGCTCACCTATAATCCCTCCTGGCATCCACTTCAGCAGGTAGGCAGGAAGTCCAGGAGGATGGTTTCGATCAAACTCTGTGCTCAGGCTGGATCTGTCCAGCTGAGGGAAAAAAAACATTCTCAAGGGGGGGGGACGGGTAATGTTTAACTAAATAACAGCATCTACACACGTGATTTTTCCTTTTTTATGATCACAGGGCTGACCATGGTCCTGTTAACCCTCCTTAATAACCTTTAAATGGGACCTTTATGGCTTTTCTCCTGAGCATTAGTCACATCAGATGCAACGTTTGCCAGCAAACTGCCGAACAATCAAACCCAGTTGGTGCAGAGGTTTACAGATTTAAAGACACACATAGAAGCTCTTTACCTTTCTCTTCAGGTTAGCGAGGAGCAACCGGTAACTGTGAGACCCACAGAAATCCGTGCTGAGGACTTGGATGAGGGACACATTGCTCCGATATATACAAGACTGCCCCCCCCCCCCGTGTGACCCTCCCACTCACTGGACTTATTTACAAAGTGGCCTTTCTCAGTGTGGACCAGTTGGGATCATAATGTGCCCATTATTGTACGCAGGGTGAGAACTCTAAATCCCTCTGAGAATGTCAACAAATAATAATAACAAAAAAGCTTATGAGCTCAAATAATAGTTTTTGCCTTTTAAAAAAGTGTGATTTTATGTTGTTTTAGTTAGGAACTAGTTAAATAGATGTTTTGGGGAACAGGAGTGAAGATTTTTAAAGAATTGAGTATGAAACAACGAAATAAGCTCTTAAAGTTGGGTAATCAGAAACATTATGGGTTTTTAAATGATTGGTGCACTCAGAACGTTTAAGGATGCAAAACAAAAAGTTGGGAACTCATCCATATTTTTGAATTGTTTCTTTTTTATTAAATGCTGAATGTTTATTTAACCTCTGCCAAAGCAGAAGTGTTTTACGTTGTATATTTTAATCTTTATTTATCTTTTTATAGCTGTCAGGTTCTTATCTTCAGTCTGCAGTACATTCAGGAAACAGAAGAGGTCAGTATACATCACCAGTCTTCCATCAGTGTTTACCTAATATGGTTGTTTCTCTTTCAGCAAGCGAGAAATGAAAGAAAATCAGCAAAAATAAAAGATTATCAGTGCAGAATAAAGCACAACATTAAAATAACCAAATTTCTTGTTTGAACTGACATCACCTTTTAAAACATGAATAAATTCAAACAAGCATTTATTGGAAGTTTGCTTATTGATTGCCGCCATCAACGTTTTAAACTTTAAGATCTCCTTTTGATTTGGGGAGACTCTCAGGTACCACTTTGCCAAATGTTAAAGAAAGAACTGTAAAACTGACTATTTTATAGTTAATAAATGACTACCAATAAGCCATTTAACGTTGAGTAATGGCAGCCATCTTGAATCAAGTTGACTCCAAAGTTATTCATTTGGAGATCAAGTAATTACTTTCTGAGAGTTTCATTGAAATCAACCTTTATATGGCAGCTATTCAACAGGTGTGTTTTTGATCACTTCTTCTGTGATGCCCCTTTACCAAAAAGGAGTATACTATAAGTAAATGTCTACTAAAGTATATACAAGTGTATATTTCCCTCCTAAAATGTGGAACAACCTGCCTTTGAGCATCACACAGGCCACCCACCTCTTTCTTTGGCTTTTGGCATCATCTGAGATTTTGACTTTTAGTTTGTTTTGAGCTTATTTTAATTTAATTGGCTTTATGTGTTTTTTGTTTTATTATGTAGTTTTAATTTTCAGATTAGGCTTTTATTATGCACTGTGACCGTTGTGTGTTTTACTGACTGACTGTACAGCACTTTGGTGCTAAGGTTGTTTAAGTGCATTATTAATAAAGTTGGTATAGTGTGGTATGTGTACTTTTGTTTACCAAATATACTGATATATGTATACTAACAGTTTACCAACAAGTATAATTCTTGGGACTAAATTTGCCAAAAGTAATCTTCTCGATATAAGTAAAGGCACTAGAAGTTTGCTAGCAGTAAACTTCTTGAGCCATGTTATTAGTTTATCAAAGTACACTTTTAAGTATACTGAAAGTAACATTTTAGGTTTGCTGTTAGTTTACTAAGAATACATTTTTTCATTATTTAGTGTATTAAAAAAAAGTACACTCCAAATAATCTTATAGTTATACTTCTACTCTACTTTTAATGCTGTGCAAGAAATATTGGAAAAATGTGGGAAAAGTGGATTCAGGTATTTTATTTGACTCCACTTGTTCCAGTCAAATTAAAACTCACTCTGACCTTGGCATGCAGTGCAGAGAACAGTCCACTGAAACAGAGCTGTTGTGTAAAATTGTTAAATTGTTAAAATGTCCATATCTTCTTTGCAGCAGCTCGCCTATAGTTTTCATTGTTGCATTTGTTCAAAAACTGACAAGAAAGGATTTAAAAACAGGACATCTTGAAATATACTACAAATAAAATGTGTGAAAATGTATTTTCAGTGACTGCTACTTAAGTTTATCTTGGCCAGAAGTATAAACATGACCAAGACTTTTAGTGTATTTTTAGTAAGCCAAGTATAGTGTAAGATAAACTTGGTTAAGTATATCTCACATAAGAAACTAAAAAAGTAAACTGGAAGTAATCTGTGATAGTTTGCTCTTCCTCGTTCTTCATCATCTCTTCTTTTCAGCAACTGAATTCTCCTAAAACATTGTTGGTGTGTCTGAATAATTCCCTGTTACATGTGCTGCACAAACATGTGTGTTACAGCTAATTTACAGATAAACAAGTGGAATTTATTTTAAGCATGAAAGTGGTTTGTATCAATGTTTGTGCCTCTATTAATTTCACAAGTCTTAGCCTCTATTTTTCCTTCTTTTTTTAATATTTTGGACACATTGATTTCTCTAAGCTCTCTGCCCCCTTTCCTCCCCCCTCAGCTGTCCCTCCCCCACACTTACTGGAATCAAACCCCAGTCAGGACAGAAATAGAGCTGACGAGACGACCCTCAGATCAGTGCCAGTGCGCTACTGTTGCCCTAAGCTCAGACCTGAAGAGCTCACAAGCTCAAAACTCCCTCTCAGGTTCTAATGTTTTACTGAAGCTCCACGTGTCCTCCTCAACTCCAAACTTAGTCTGGTTTGCTTAAAGAGGGAAGAAAGCCGCAAAAAGGGTTGCGGACTTTACGCTCTCCAAATGCGCACCACTTCAGGTGCGGATCTATTATAGGTCTTTCTTTTATACATTTTCTCTCTCTCTCTCTCTCTCTCTCTCTCTCTCTCTCTCTCTCTCTCTCTCTCTCTCTCTCTCTCTCTAAACCTTGCACTGAGATGCTGCGCTATGCAGTCGCTGCGTCACGCAATGGTAAGGGGGAGGGAGTGTGTGTGTGGGGGCAACACACAGAGCACTTTATGTTACTGGAGGCAGCAGCAGGACCACCTAACCCGCAGCACCCATTGAATCTACAATAGACAGGGTAAGTCCATGTATCTGTTATTTGGAAGCTCTTGATTTCATCCAGTTTATCGCGAGACAATCAGAGATTTGGCACCCAGTGTCAGAAAATTCACAGAGAAAAGTTTGCTGATTCATAATGTGGAGGAGTGACGTGGGTGCAAAGAGGTGAGCTGTTGTGGAGAACAGCTGGACTTTGTTCTAAGAGTAAAAAAAAAAACAGAAATTGAAGTTTATTTCAGACAAAAAATACAATAACAGGGAATCCGAACTGGCAGATTTAAAGCCTGTAAGGATTTCTTCTGCAGTGTGAGGGGGGGACACAGCAGGGTGTGGCTCTCTAGCCCCCCCCCGCACACACACACACACACACACACACTGTGATTCTGACATTAGGTTAAGCTCTCCATGCTATTTTGGGAATCCTTCAATGCAGTCTGCAACAAACACTGATCACTTCAAACCAGATTGGACTTTGTAAAGTGTTGAAAATGGCAGCAAAGTTAGCAAAAGTTAAGCATTTGTTTTTACATTTTTTATTTCTATATTTATCCCCTCATTGGATTTAATTACGTTTTTTTATTTCTAAAGCCATGAACAGGTAGCAGGAATATTGCCTGCACCCAGCTTGTTATATGTGACCCATTAGCTTCCCTGCGGGTTTTTTTAATGTCACGTCCAGACGTCGGTATAATGGTTCCTCTGATCTCAGGAAACAGTTTTAACTGGCTACAAACTGATCAAATCGTCCCCGAATTCACCCTGTAAAGGAGTGATCATGATGTGTCTTTGCAACATAATTTTTTGCACCTTTAAGAAACAATGGCTGCCTCCAACAGCACAGGGTTGTTTTTCATTTTTTGCAATGCACCCTCTAAATCAGCACTTCTGTCTCTCTCTCTTTATCTCTCCCTTCAGGCCTAAAACTATTGATTTCTGCGCAGCGCTGACACAGACGTCCAAATACCAACATGGTGAGTGGACAAGACCCTTCTTATCTCGGGTTGTGTAAGAGTGATCCAAGCAGATCTTCTGTCTGTTTTAATGTGGTCGGTTTTTGTTTGTTCGATGAATGAAGTGGTGGCTGGAAGCGGGGTCATCTGCTGTCACCGGGCACCATCTGAGCCCTCCACATCATAAAGCCAGCAGTGTAGGGTGTCACCTCTACCTGCGCTGGCACACAGACACACCTGACGAGATGTTTCCAGGTTGGGGGGGGTTGTTTAATGTTGCTTCTGACGGGGTTAATGAGGGAAGACAGAGGAGATAGTTCATAATTTAAAATCCAAATTAGATCTCAGCACAGTCATGAACACAAGCAGTTCAGTCCACAGCTTGTTGCTATAGGGCTTGTATTTGTGGGCCTTGTTGCTCTCCAGCTGTCGTGCAGAGTGACGTCTCTGTGCATGTGTTGTATAGAGAGCACATTCTGCCTTAGAATATTCTGCACAGCAAAAAACTCAAACAAAGCATATGCTACATTATTTTAGATAAAATTATGCTTACATAACCTAAATATATTGAAGGCAATTTGTTAAATAAATCTTTTATGTGTAAATAAAACACTTAAAGTGACAGCTACAGTTTTTTTAAGTAGTGTTCTTCTGTAAAGGCTACAATATAAAACAAAACCAAAAAACAATCAATCAACACATAAAGCATCTCCTCCTAATAATAACATGTGTAAGGTACTTAATAACTTTACTTCATGTGTATTGTTGAGTTCTGTCTGTTTTTCAGATATTTGAACACTTTTCTATGGAACTACTGCACTAACACCAGCCTTAACATCCAATATGGCTGCCCTGCCATAAATTTTAAATTATCACTTTAAATGTTTTACTTTGTGTCTCATCAGATCAATCCCACCCATAAAACATATTGCCATAGTGTTGAAATTGATAGAATGCAGAGAAAAATGTCGTTATTGTCTCAATTTGCTGGATAGTAGTTAGCCTTGTTTCAGAGCGCAGCTAAGCTAGTTAACATATTACAACTAGAACACATGTAGTTGGGCATTCAGTGTTATCTCTAGATTAAGTTTTTATTTCCTAATTTAAACAGTATTTATGTTGTTGTAATAAAACATATTCAACATATTATTTTCACATTAACAAAATCCTTTTTTGCTTTTATCTAAAGAGAAATTGTGTTAATCTTTCAATGACTTTGAACAGTGATTCACATGTTTATTACCTCACAACTGGATTATTGTAATGGTGGTGTTAATAGGTGGCCTCACAGCAAAGAGGTTGTAGGATTACATCTTGACTTGGCCCATTTCTGGGTGGAGTTTGTATTTTTCTCTTTGTGCATGCATGGGTTTTCTCTCGTTTCCTTCTACAAACCAAAAACATGTAAGGTTAGTTGGGAACTTAACTTGTTCCTATGCGTGAGTGAGAGAGTGAATGGTTGTTTGTCTCTGGCCCTGTGATGGATGTGTGACGCGTCCAGGGTGTAACCCCGCCTCTCGCACCGTTACTGCTGGATCAGGGCACCAGCTTCTCGTGATCCAGACAGGAAAAATGGGTCAAGATAATAGATGAATAAAAAACTGTAACTGTGTATGTTGGGGTTTGTCAGGTTGATTTCTTATGACTGCAGTCAAGTCTTTTGTTGCTCCGAGGTCCAGGCTGGTTCACAGAAGTCCAATCGAAGAAATGAGACAATAGCTATTCTAATAAAAGAAAACAAAGACACCAAAGATATAATTAGTTTGACAAGATTTTTTCTACATTTTATTTTTTGATGTAGAAGTCATGTATTCTCGAGCCACATTTGTCCCACAGGAAATGAGCTCATCCTGCCACTAATATGAGGACAAAATAAAGGACCATGGGTCACGTTGGTTTTAAGAGTCTGACTTGTACATTTTAAAACTTGTCCTCTCGTGCTGCATCTCTCAGGCTATTGTAGGCCATGTCAAGACTTTCTAAAGACAGGTGGTCTGTGTGTAACCTGACCCCAACAACGCACACATACACACGCCTGATGTGTAGGTCACTGGAGACAAAGGAGGCAGAGTCTCTCGCCTTTACAAACAAAACAAAGACCAAACAAACAATCATTTAAAAATTAAATGGTTATACTTAGTCAGTGTTTTGTACTATAAACATATTTTCTAAAATCTTTTATAAATTCTCTGTCCCTTCGCTGCTTAGATTCCACTGACTCTTTTAAGAAACATCTTAGAACATTTTTATTCAGACAGGCTTTTAGTTAGGTGTTTTTTACTATTTTCAAAATTTTTCATTATATTTGTGACCTGTTTTGATTGTTTTTATGTATTTTGCTCTCTGTTAAGCGCTTTGTGATGTTCGTGTCTGAAAGATGCTATATAAATAAAGTTACTCACATTTTCCATTTAAGTTAAACAAGTTTGAATATTTGTATTATTTCTCATTGCTGTTTTTCTGTATGTCGGCAGCATACCTGCCAACATTTGCTGATGAGGAACACTTATACATATTGGCAAGCTTCAGTGGTGCCATGTGATCCTAGGAGGGTCCAGATGCACCCCCCTACCCTCATAAAATTTTGAAAATAATCCACTGAAAAATTTCCAGCCATTTGAAGTGCAGTTTTATGTACTTATAAAAACATTAAAATGTTTTGCGATATACAGTATTTATTGAAAGGTAGAACAGTGACTTAAAACTAGTCTTTGAGGTGAACTTTCTCTGAGATTATACTTGCAAATACTACCTTTATTTTGTTTTCATTTTCTTTTTTTACATACTAAAAACCATGAGTTGAGACTAGCCTGAAATCTACTGACACAGAAAAACTATATATACTACCTGATGATTTGTCTTCCTTCTAGTAGGCAACCTGTGACCTATGATGGTCAAAAGTTTTCTATTGACCAATGTGACCAATGTGTGTGCAACTCCTACATTGGTAGGAGTTGGATACATTGGATAGTCATACTATTTAGTTTTCAAATTTGATCATTTATGAATTATATTTATCACAGTTCAGTTAGTAGTGTAGTTCTAAAGATAATTAAAGTTTAGCACATCCAAACAGACAAACTGTCAAGATCTGTGTTGTTTTGCTTTAGTTTTTCAGTGTTTCTCTGTTCCCCTGTGCATCTCTACCCTGCTGTTTTGCTTCCAGCCCAGGCCTTGCTCCCGTTTCCCCTTGTGTTGTGTCTTCTACAGGTGTTTCTCATTAATCTCATTAAGTTCTGCATTTATATTCTGTGTTCTGTCCTCTGTGTCTTGTCCAATCATTGTGCTGCTTCCCTCAGCCAGTGAGGTGTCTTCGTGCTTCTTGTGATCTCCTGAGTGTTCTAAGAGTTTTTGCTGCCTCAACAGCCGCCTTTTGTTTAAAAAAATCTTTGTTTTGGATTCTGCCTGCACCCTGGGTCATTCTACTTCTGACACCTTATATAATGATCAGACCAAGTGCCCAGCCTGCAGGCAGAAGTTTTTTTTCTGGACTGCCTTTGTTTTTTGAGAGTGGAGGTGCTCCGTCACCTGAGTGCCCCATGGCTGGTTCTCCTCCCTCTGCCTTGGAGGAACCAGTCCCATCCTTCCAGCCGTGGGAGAACCAGATGACCCACCTGCTGATCAGTGGATCACTGATGATCCTCCGGTGGTCCTCCACTCCCCCATCTAAACAGCTCCTCTGCAGGCAGATCGAGTACTTCATGGTGAGGCATCCCGATCTGCTGTTCCTGCTACCTTTTTCTGGGGTTTCGCTTGCTGAGCCGGCTGTTCCAGTCCCAGTTCCTGAGTTGGCGGTTCCAGTCCCATAGTCGGTGATCCCAGTCCCAGAGTCGATGGTCCCAGTTCCAGTGTGTCCCAAGTCAGCAGTTCTTGACATTCATGGGTCGGCTGCCGGTGCCTTTTGTCCCCTCTCTCACCTATGTACGCCTTTGCTGAGGCTTCGGCTCCATCAACCTCCTGTGGCTCCACGTCTGCTCCTGTTCCCGCCGGACCTCCTGTCTCTACTGGGTCATGTATTGGATGGTTTCCTGGCCGTCCCCCTGGTCTCGTGTTTTTTGTCCTGAGTTCCCCTTTGTCCTGTCTTGTACCTCTCCTTTTCGACATCGAGAGCTGTCGTTGAGTAGAGGGTCCTGTCATGATCTGTGTTCTTTTGCTTTAGTTTTCTAGTGTTTCTCTGTTCCCCTGTGCATCTCTACCCTGCTGTTTGGCTTCCAGCCCAGGCCTTGCTCACCTGTTTCCGTCTGTGTCTTCTCCAGGTGTTTCCCATTAGTCTCCTTAAGTTCTGCATTTATATTCTGTGTTCTGTCCTCTGTGTCTTGTCCGATCATTGTGCTGCTTCCCTCAGCCAGTGAGGTGTCTTCATGCTTCTTGTGATCTCCTGAGTGTTCTAAGAGTTTTTGCTGCCTCAACATCCGCTTTCTGTTTAATAAAACCTTTGTTTTGGATTCTGCCCTGGGTCATTCTACTTCTGACACCTGATAAAAACACCTCATTATTGTTAAAACATTTTGTAGAATTAACTTGTTCACGAGTTTGAAGGAAAATTTTATTTAGGGCGGCTGTGGCGGAGTGGTTAGGGGAGTTGTCCTGGAATCGGAAGGTCACTGGTTCGATCCCCCGTTCCAGCTATCTCAGTCGTTGTGTCCTTGGGCAAGACACTTCACCCGCCTTGCCTACTGATGG